>OY728158.1:1913770492-1914313492 GCA_963277665.1 Viscum album
GACTATTCAAAGGATGAGGTGGGGATAGGTCGAAAACAACTCATCCAATAGAATTTAGACAGGTTTGGGTACTTATATTAACCTTATCTTTAAGTATTAACTCTAAGTTAATTAGTTTCACTTTTACAATGTCTCTTTGTATTTTTATATAATATGGTTAATAAACTTACTATATACATCCAAGAGACCCCCAAGTGGTCCATTAATGAGGAACCTATCATAATATAAGTCTCTTGGCCGAACCTTAGATTTTTAGGAATTTAATATCAATTAATAATATAATATTTGTTTTAAGAACTCTTTTATGTCAATTTTGACACTATTCAATAGTTGATTTTTGTGAAACTCCTAACAGATTGATTACTTCGAAAAAAGTCAATTAAATAAATCCTAATATATCATATTATCATAGAAAATTAGTTTAATTCATTAAAAGTTTCATATTATAATTATTTGGGTATTTATAAGATCAATTATTTTAATTTTTCACTATTTTAGTAATTACTGCATCATCATTGTGTCATAAATAAAATAAATTATTTAATGTCTACAAATTATAAATAAACTATCATTATGTAGGAAATATTTTTAGCTTTCTAATGAATATTTATAATCGAAAATCCAACATGTATAACCCTATGTAAAAATTGTTCTTCTCAAAGATGTAAGCTTATGCCATTTTTATTTTTATTTTAACTTTCTTAATATAATGTGTCCCTACCACATACAAGTGGCTCCAAGGGGTCCCCAAATTGACCCAAGGATGCCCATGGTCGGGTATGTGTCCACCAATAAGGTTAGGACACGTTTTAGGGTAATTTTGTATTATTATAATATTATTTTTTAACCCTTATTTACCGGATTTACCCTTAACCATGGTAAAAAAAATATTTACCGCAGTAATTATTCAAAATGTCTAAAAATAAAAGTTACCTATTTACACAATTTGAACATCCTGATTCCAAATATGGAATCCATTTTCCTAAATTCAAAACACAGAAGTGGCAGAAATTAATTTAAAATTAATTCCCGCTGTCAAAACAAAAAAGCGTGTTTTTAAGAGGTAATAACTATCAAAAGATTGACACTTGTTTATGTTCGGTTTAATTGTAAAATTATGTCCAATGACCAAAATTATATTAAATGGTAAAAATATATTCTAAATATACTTTAAAACCACTCAAATTCATAATTTATCACTATTAATTATTTTGATTAAAAAAGTTGTTTTTAATTAAAATTTAGTAATTTTCACTATTCATCAAAATATGAAAGTTATCCGAAAAGTACCAAAATTTCACCTTAGGCTAAATTCGATATTCCGAATCCAAAAATGAAGTCCATTTTAAAATATAAAATATATATAATTTCAAAAATTAGGTATTACTATTCACAACGGCTAGTTTAATTAGTTGTGGTGTGTGTTAGAACTCGAGGTTGCGTACCACACACGCTATCGCATTATTCAAAGGGAAACGTACCGTAGAAGCTTGGGGTGTTACATTATTCCCCTATAAATAGTATAATCATGGCGATTTTAAGGGTTAATCTTACAATTTTAGTTAATAATTACCCTAGTGGTATAGAATCACATATCAATAGAAACTGGGATGGTGAATACTATGTCAATGACCCCAAACATGAGAACCGCAACTTCTTTAGAGTGGTAGGATAGGGTAATATTTACCTTAGACCTTTGTTATGGAGTTTAATTGGTCTTTCTACCATTTTAACCTCATATTTTAGGGGTTTTGTAGTCCCAGATGTGGTTATATTGGTGGAAATGATAAAATTTCCCGCAACCATCTAGGCCAGGTTAGTTCTTGTATTGATGCCCTAGTTACCACCACTATGGCCTTATTAATTTTCAAGGAATTATTTTTGTTGTAGGTATGATTTTTATTATAAAATGAATGTGAGATCCCTACTACTAGGTACTTACACCTCGCTTGGGTCCCCATTCTTTTTTGGTTGGAATTTTACTCGATGTTCCTAGATACTTGATGTAGAAATCTATCGATAGAGAATCCTTGCCTTTCATGACCTTTCTGGACATAGGGGATGGTAGGGTTTCATTGTATATATGGGTGGTATATGAACCTCCCCATCCTGTAATTTTTCTTAATGTGATAAAATTGCATGAGACCATTTTGTTAGGATTTGTTTGGCCTAGTAGTGTAGTGAAATGAAATTATCTATATTGTCCCCATCCTCCAAAATAAACATCAGATGGGGGTATTCGTGATTAGATATAAAAGGGTCCTTATTCTACCAAGTAGAAATCATTGATGATTTGCATGTTTGCTCTCAGATTTTGGAATTTATTTAATTGAAATGGAAACCTTGTTAATTTAATGGAAGAGATCGTCATTTATCAATTCATCATTATCGTAACCTTTAAAAGTAGTATATCTTCTTGTCATGGTTCCATGAAAAGTTGAATAACTTATAGAGGTTCATCCTAACTCAAAATATTTTTGATTAGATGTATCTTTTTCATTTAGTTCTAGATGTGAAATTCATGATTAATGAAATTTCTCAAACAAATACTAATAAGAAAGGTCACCATAACCAAGAGAAGATATTGTCATGTTAAATTTTTACCCAATTTAACTAAATTGTAAGAATTATTACCTAATTCATGATATATTTATTAATATTATATATTGATCATATGAAAACCTTTTTCGATAATCTATCATTTTTTATAGGATCCTATTGTATAATCTCTTTAGTTGTGATCCATATTTTCTCCTGTGATCTCTAAACCACACAAATAAATCACCAGGTGTTATCATAGTAGATTGATCATCTTCCATTGTTTGTCTTGATTTCTTCAAAATTATTTGTTCTTGATGAAATTCTCTGGATCTTATCATTTTTGAGAGGATTTGATAATTAAGAGGAGGATTATAGAGTGCAATCTATTTTTAACATCTATCTTTAATTACAATATCTTATAATATATTAACAGTATATTTATAAACTTAGGTTAATGGTTTTTAATTTAATTAATCACACATGTTCCCTTAATAAAATGATAAACCCATTTGTGGCCCTATTCCATGTATTAAAAATAATAATATATTATTTTAATCACATTGATTACACTAACTAGTGCAATGATGCGTATTATTTTATCTGCTTACAAATTAATATTTATCACTAGACATAATATCAGTCTACTCATCCTCCTTGGAATTTACCAAATTCCTAAATAAATATATAATTTAATTTTTATTCAAAAAATAAATATTAAATTCTCAGTATAGTGATAAATATTTATTAAATATTCAATAAGTTAATTAATATTATATCTCTATGTAATTTAACAATCATCTTTTGAATAAATATTTATTTAATTAATTTGATAATTAAACCTGAATAAAATTATTACTCATCCTTGAGAATAATATTTATTCCAATAATTAAATTAAACTATAATTTAATTGACATCAATAGAAACACTTAGTGTGTGACCCTCTCAGATTATTTCTCATTGGAATTAGGATTAATTGCTTAGAGTCCAAGATTACTATCTATAAATGAGTTAAAGAACCCAAGAGAAATAAGATAATGTCCCAATGTCAATAACCACATATGATAAATCACTATGTAATATAATCCCTTTGTTACAATATCTCATCAAGTAGGTTGTACACCTGTTTCATCAACTTATATGATTGTTATACCTTTCATTGACTATCTAAAATAAAGTCATCATCACCCCATGGACATGGAATTTAATGAAATAGTTCTATTTAAATCAAAGGGGAAAGATATAAACTTCCATAAATTTGGAAGGAACAAATACTTCCTCATCTTATTCATTAATAATATGACACTCATGATTCCCTCGAAATACCCTACTTCTTGTAAAAATTTTGAGACATAATTTTGGTTAGAAAATATATGTGTGTGATCCATAACATGAATTGATAATAATAATATTAAATTCTAAGGATTATTACACACACCCACAAATAGGAATATCGGATGACACATAAACATGAAAAATTCCTATAAGTGGTTCTTTTCTCATTATCTCTAATCTTGGAGATTACCAAGTGTGAAATTCCAGATATTAAGTATAATCTAATTATGAGTGCTTGAACCTGATAGTAAACATACTATATGCACCATCATATAATTTTATCCAATAGTTAAATAGGTTTAAAAATATTTCCATGGAATTTCAGGGCTCTCATCATAGAGGTGAACTGTTATTCCCTTATAATGAGACAGATACTATAAGAGATTATTATATTACAGTCAAACAGAACAATGAAAAATATGTAATAATATGTTTAATTAAAATTAACTTATTTTAATATACATGTATTCCAATATAGAATCATTTGGTTCTAGAGCACCAACTTCAACAGACTCCCACTTGTACTACAGTCAACTATCAATGATTTCAAACCCAATAGATGTCACACAAAGATTATATTTCTAATAAGTTACGTATCTAGTCAAGGGGTATGGTATGTTGTCTTCCATAGATACTCTCCTCACTGAAACATCACATATCTGAGAAAAATTCCCAAGATAGGATACTTCAAAAGTATGTTCTTTTTTAGTAAAGTGACTTCAGATCCTTTATAAGATCCACCACAGCTGTATTTTCACAACAGAGTGTGATAGGTCTTTACTACTAGAAATTTTATCAAGTTTGTAGATGAAGTTTCAAATCAAAAATGCTTCTCTAGATACATAAAAAGATATAATATACCCATAAACTACTGTATAATCTACGACCACAACTTTAATTGAGCTCTTCCATCTTACAACACCTCCATTGAGGGAGATGATGTATCCTGATTGTGATTTCATATCATTTTGATCTATCTAGAAGCTAGAATATATATATATATCCTTTGATAAGTAGTTCATCATCTCCTCCATAGACCATGAACATATCCTTATTTCATGTTAGATACTTAATTATTGTCTCAAATTCCATCTAATTGAATTAACCTAGGTCATCTTGATATCTTATAACTATATATAAAACATAGGTGACATATAGCCTATTACATACTAAATTATAAATAACTAACCCAATCTATGATGCACATGGAATACTTTCTATCTTTTGTATTTCCTCATGTTTTTAAGAGCACATTTTCTTGTAAATTTGAGTTTCATGTGACACTAGTAAAAATCCCCTCTTTGATTTCTATATATTTAATAGCTTCAATATCTTTTCAATATATGTACTTTGACCTAGAATAATATTTATATTAGATATATCATGGTGGATCTTGATCCTAAGAATATATGCTAATTCACATTAACTAATTCATGGAGAAACATGTATTCCACATGGATTTAATAGACTGTAACACCGGTATCTCATTTCCAATAAGTAGTATTTCATTGACAAAAAATATTAAGAAAATAGCCAAACTCCCACAAAACTTCTTACTGAAACAAGGCTTACATTCATTATTTTTTAAACCAAATTTCATTATGAATTTATAAAATTGAATATTTTATGACCTGTATTCATTTTTTAATCCATAAATTTATCATTTTAATTTTCATAACTTGTTAAAATCCTTTGGATTCACAATCCCTTCAAGTTTTGTCATGTAGACATCTTCCTGAAGGTTCCCATTATGGAATTATGTTTTGAAATCTATTTTCCAAGTCTCAAAGTAATAGTAAGATACTATATAAAGTAGAAATCTAATGGATTTAAACATTGAAATAGGTGGATTGGATTCATCATAGTATATTCCATGATTTTTTTGAACCATTTTTCAACCAATAATGCCTTATAAGTACTGAATTGTTTGTCAATGTCTTTTTTCTTCTTGAATACCCATTTACAACCAATGGTCATTATATCCCTTCAAGGTTATACCAAAATACAGACATGGTTTTGATACATGTAATCCATTTTGAAATTCATATATTCTTTCCACTTGGAAACATATGTTCCACCTATTTCTCTACTATAGGTTATAGAATCATTATTATCAACTAATAATGAGTCACCATCCTTAGTGAATAGAAACCCATATCTTTCAAGTCATATAACCTCTCTGTACTGCTAAATAGTATCTATTTATTTGGAACTTCTTCCCATATGGGGATTTGTGGAATATATTCCAATGAAAACTCTTTAATACCTTGGCATCATCGTGGTTGAGGGTTCAATCCTTAGCGGTAGTGGGTTACTGTAGCATTACCGTAGTCATATTGTAGCAATAATGTGTACTTTTATCCGTGGGATTTCAGGCTATTTATTTTTCTTTCTGGACACTGATCATATAGGATATACATTCATGCCCTATAGGCTATCAATTGAGATGTTACATGTGTCATGACTAGACTAGGAAAATGAATCCGTGAATTTGGAAGATGGTACAACATGATGTCGTGCATGTGCCTCCAGATGGGTTCCCTCACAAGAGGGATGGGTGTGTTGACACCCATCATTATTCCATATATACTCATACTAATGGGTGATGTACGGTTTCCCTACAACATGACTTCCTTTATAGTGAAATCAGTCCAAAATGATGTGGATTATCAAGTCGATGCTGCAGCGATGGGCTACACAAGTATTATTTGTTGGGCGGATCGAAAGAGAGATGGGTGTGCTTGAAAATTTCATATGTACCTCACCTGCATGCCAACATAATATTTAGGGGTTCATTTCCTCAATTTTTCAGATCATTATAACGCTACAACTTAGTAGGGGATGACACACCATTCTTGACTCGTTTCAAAAGTGAAATGGTTCTAGTATGGGGCAGCGTGACAAATGACTAGTGTTCTAGAATGATGTATGCTACCTATAAAATTTTGATCCACCATGATATTACACCTTCATGCCAAATAATATTATAATTCCTATGATCAATTTGACATTTGTATCATGCATTTCCTATGAGCCATTAGGCCTTCGGGTCTTGTTATGGTTACCTCTCAACCCTATTAAAACTGGGATTTCATTTCTTAATAAAAAAAGGGGCTTCAACCCTAGACTATTAAAAAATAAAAAAAGTAATGTAGAATGAATTTTTATAATTACCTTTTTTTGAGTTATTTTATTGGTAATATCCCATTTTTTCCTTGAATTATCCAATAGGGGTAAACTTTGTGCCTCAAGGTGAAAGTTTCTTTCCTGGGGAAGCCTTAAAACAAATTTTCAACTCCACACATGTAAACTCGACAACATGGATTTTATGATTCACCAATGTAATTATGGAATACCATTTTTAAACTTCATTTTCCACTTGGTTTATTATATGTTTTTTTGTCTATAACATGTATCCTTAAAAGGATAATGGAATACTAGAATGACTCATTATTGATATCACCAAGTCTAACAGGGTGTGGTTCCTCCTTTCACTTACACAATTCCATTCTGGTTTATAATGAGGATTGAGTTGTGATATAATCCCAAACTCCTAAGTAAGAAATTAATACCTGATTAAGAAATTCTCATCCATGACTTGAGTGGAATTCAGAAATCCGTTTACCCATCTAGTTCTCAAATTTATTCTTTAATAACTTGAATATCTCAAATGAATCCAACTTTTACCTTATTATGTAGCCATATCCATATCTACCTAAATAATCATTAAAAGTTATGAAGTATGAGTACCCCCTCTTGCTTCAACTAGAAATGATTTAAACACATCGGTATGAACTAATTCAATAACCTCTTTTGCCCTTTCACGTTTTCCACTAAATTATAATTTAATCATTTTTATTTCTAAACATGCATGACATATACCAAGTGGTTTTAGTTCAAATTAATGTAAAAATAAATCTTTTTGTAATTTGGTCAAACTCTTTTCATTTACATGACCAATCTAGTGATTCCATTGTTGGGTGTGGTATGGGTCATGTGAACTAGTTTCATTATTTATTTCCATTACACAGTTCATGTAATCCAACACATAAAGAGGTTTATTTAAATACAAATTTCCATAACATATTTTAATATCCAAATAATTATAGAATAATTTTCCTTTTAATAAATATTTATTAAATAGATTGTTTCATAATTAAAAAAACTAATAGATAAAGATTATTTTACAAAATAAAATGATTGTCTATAAATAATGTAATTTTTTGAATAAGTTAAATTAAAATATCCCATTAATAACAATAATTATTTCAATGAATTTTTAATATGGATGTATTTTTATTAAACATAATTTCACATTTAAAATGTTAGAATTTTGAAATTTAAACTTATCCATAATTGTTTTTGTTTTGAAATTAAATAGATTATTACCGACACACAGGTAGTATGTTAATTAATGACTTCAAACTTATTTAATATTATATTAACCATATTTTTTGAAATTATATTATGTAAATGAATTTTTATAATATAAATTATAAATTATTTTCAATTATTAGTCAAACTATGATAAATGATAGTAAATAATAAATATAAATTTTAATGAAATATAATATTTTTAAAGAAAAAAATATTAATTAGAAATAAATACATGTGAGAAATATTAATTTGAAATATATATATATATAATGATAATTATATTGAAGAATATAAATACAATTTTTAGAAAAATATTTATTTTAATATAATTATATTAAATAATAGTATAACATATAATGAAGACATTATAATAAAGAAATTGTTAATTGAATATATTTAATTTGTACATATATATATTACATAATTTTAATGAAATTATATTAATATATTATGAAAAATTAACAGTTTATATATGTTTAAAAATTAGAATTAAAATATTTAATATTTAAAATTGTATTCATCATAAAAATTGAATTTACATAAGGGTAAAATAAGGTTTTTAAACCCTATGTAAATGTAGTTTGAAACCTTCTTATAGGTAAGTTGTGTCTACATAAATGTAATTTGTGATTTCCATATCATGTAAAGGTAATATAGATATCCTATATACTACATAAGGTTTAGTCTATTCATGTATGGGTAGGATGAGGTCATGTAAGGGTAAGAAGTTTTCCACATAAAGGTACACCCATGTTGCGTAAAGTTTAGTCTATAGTCACATAAAGGTCATCTTTGATTTTCAAATGTTGTGTAAGGGTATTATACAACTTAAAAAAGGATAAATATCCCAAAATACTAATCACATAAGGGTACAAAACCCATTATGTAATGGTAAATCATGTAATTAAAAACTCATATAAGGTTACCTTTATCCCTACATAATGGTGACCTTTCAACAAAGAAACTTGCATGAGGGTATATTGTATTTAAGTAAGAGTTAAACAATGTTTTAAAACTCCATATAAAGGTAGAATTGAATCCACCTAAGTGTAAATGTGCACTTTTGAATTTAAACCAAGTACACTTTCATCTTCTTACTAGTATAAAACCAATAGATAAAATTGAAGAATGTTTAATATATCATTATCATTTTGGTTTACATGCATATTTTGTTGAAAAATAAGATTAAATTTATGGAACATGATATGAATATAAAAATATAAATTTATATAACCTGGTTTATTATCCACGTTATTGGTATTAGTTACCCACTTGTTCTGTAAGACAAAAAAACTTGACCACCATAAAAGATTCATTTTCATAGGCTTATGGAATATTAAATGGTTAGAATGATCTATAATGCTAAATTTTGAGGTTTTTTATGGGTAGGATAATAATAGAAATTACATTTAATATGAACATCAATAAAAATAGATTTTATCAAATCTATAATGGATGAGGTAATTGAACCTTCATATACCCAATATTTAAATATAAATATATATATAGGTAATTCTATTTTAACGGAACCATTAAGTTGGTATAAAAGTTATCTAAGTGATGTATAGTTGTATCCTTACAATGTTGAGTGTGATAGAGAAAGATAGAAAGAAGTAAAGTTTCATTTGAGAAGTAATTATGTTTTAAAAAATGATCCTTGGGAAATAATTCAACATTAGCATCTTTCTTTAAGTTAAGGAAAAAAAATTCACTGAATTTCTATTTTCAAGAACCCTTTCTTGTAAATGGATATGATTTTAAACACAATTTTTTTTGCGATTTCAAGGAAGAACCCTTATCATAATGGAAATTACTTTTATTAAAAACCTCTTTGAAGGGGGAGGGATTTTAAGAAGATTATTTAAAAAAAATCTTCAATTTATCTTGTATCAGATATTTATTTCTTAAAATTCCCATTTAAATGTTTAAAATCCTCATAATGAAATTTTTTTCATAGATTTTTTAAATTGTTAAAACTATTATTTTACGTATGAATTTCTCTTCTAAATTTATTGGATTCCATTAATGATTACATGTATTGTATTCACATGAATCATATATTTCATTTATATTCCAGGACATGGACCCCTCTCACCAAAGATACCACTATGAAGGGAGAGAGAAAATAAAACCCAAGTACCTTCTCTAGTAGGCCCTAGGTTGGAGACTAGCATTGAGGGTATAGAAATGGAATAAATGAGAGGTATTACCGTCTATAATAATATAGGATCAGGAGATAGGATGAATCTACCATAAAAACCCCCATGACATATTACAAAAGGAAATCCAAAAACTACCCCATAATATATGTGTAAATAAAATATTTATAGATAAAAGTCTCTAAAGTAAATAAACAAACGTAAAAGCTAAAGTAAAGACATAAAAATAGTCTAAGGGTCTGATCTAGTAATGTATAACATGGTCCAGATAATCCTCCCAAAACCTAGAAGTAAATTTATATATATTGGGTGAGCATATAAGTATAATCAATAGGGTAAACAATGTCTCTCATGTATGTGTGAAAGAAGCATATCGATAAAGGGTACCCCATACTACTTTCCCACCAATTTTCCACCCTCACACCCCAACATCATTAGTCTTGGAGCTCCCATCCCTTCCACATAACAAAAACTTAATACCCAAACACAAAACTATCACATCACATCTCATCTCACCTATAAACACTTAGGCTATCACCACATCACATCTCACCCGAAGATACATGGGCCATCAAATCACATCCATATCCAAAACAGGAGTATTAGGGTATAGTGAACATGAAGGAAATCAATCACATGTCCTCATCCTTCCATGAATGACTCCCACCATAATCCATCACATCACATTAACGAACTACCATCACAATCATGCACTTTTTACTTCTGGACATCAAATCCCACGCAAATCGACCTCGAATGGAAGAAAGGGTGGAAAAGAGGAGGTTTCAATTACTCCATCCTCACAAATGGATGTTGGTAAAAATGCCCCCATATATATATATACACACAAAGATATATATGTGTGTGTGTGTGTGTGTTTGTTTTAGCATTTAGTTCTTAATAAGGGTGGAGTGTACAAAGAAATCACAAAAATATAAAAATAAATATAATTGCCACACACAGTCCCAACTCAGGGATTCACAAAAAAAGTACCAACCAAATCAAAAAATTAACCACATTCACTACCGCCTCAAAATGAGAAGCACCACACAATAATTCGTAATCCACATTACATATTTCACTTTTTAATTCACAATAATCCATTTTCATTATTTCCCACTTTGAAACCAAAACCAGTTCAACAACCCATTTATTTCACATTTTTCATCCCATTAATACCTAGATAAACATTAATTATTTAATCTACATAGCCCAATTAAACTCAAGTGTTAATTAATCATTTAAATACATTTTTTAAACCATCCAATGACATTTCAATTTCAATGTTATCATTTATTTAATTCCATTACTACCCGAGAAACTAATATTACACAACATATCACAATAATATAAAGAACATAATCCTCCCACAAATAATCTCACACAACCACCATAAAAACCAAAAACACCTCCAAATCACAACTAACACATCACCATGACATTCCATCACAACTGCCCCATAGCATGACCACAAATTACAAAAACATTCAAACATCACAGTACTTTCCACTGCAAGTTACATATCCTTTTATTCAGACTATTAGCGGTAATTTTCATCAATTCAACTTCAATTTCAAGGGTATTCTCACACAATAAGAATTTTACAAGGGAAATCATTTAATTGACCCTATATATTTGATTATCCAATTCCATTTAGGGTGATATCAAACAATAAAAAAAATAGGGGTTCCCTAACACCACACCTATGGTGTAAACAAATACCAACAACAAACATGGTTTTTAGTGGAGAATTTTATTATACAATTCAAAATATTAATAATAATATAAAACATATGAAATCATTAAATTTAATTACCCTTACCCTTCAATTCAATTAAACCGATTAATTTATCTTTCTTTAACCCTAATGCAACCATATTTCCAAAATATAATGAAAGCATGAACCCCCCCACCCCCACACATGATATAACTTATGAGAAATGAAGTATTTCATAGAAGAAATAAGATTCACATGATTTACTTCACCAAAAATAGGGTTTGTTTGTATAGGATGGATCCCCTTATAGGAAAAATTAAAACCACAATGAAAACAGGGTTCCAAAACTCCAAGTGAAAGGATTCAGAACCTCCAGTCTTGAGAGAAATAAATAAATAAATAATGAAGGAATTATATTCATTTTAGAATCAACTGATATAAAAACATTAGGATTTTAGATCAAAGATATGATTTTAATTTACCATTAATGTAGATCTCATTAAATTTCATGTCAAAAGACCCTTTTAAATGCTCCAAACATTTAATAGAATGAGAATATAAATATCCACTTTTAAAAAATATCTTAATTTCATAAATTATGGCTTTAAAAACATTTTACATAAAAAAGTAAAAGTGAAAAAATATAATTTTTTTAAAAACTAGAACTTGCTTATTCTAGGTTCCATTTTCAGGAGCTACCTTTAGGAACTACCATAAGGAGATACCACTAGGGGATACAATCAGGAGATACTGCTAGAAGCTGCCTTCGGGATCTATCTTTAGAATGTACTTCTAGACTCTAACATCATAATCTACCACTAGAAGCTACTATCATAATATAATTCTAGAAGCTAGGGTTGTAAGCTACCCCCAGACTAAGTCATCTACCACCAGAAGCTACCCTCAGAAGCTAATACTAGACGCTACCACTAAAACAAGTCTTCTGGTGCCAAATTCTATCTTCAAAAGATATCTACCGAAGCTACTCTCATAAGATACCACCATAATATACTGTCAAAAGAAACTTTCAGAAGCTACCTTCATAAGCTACCATGAGAATCTACCACTAGACTAAGTCTACTACCACTATGATTTACCATCATGATATACCATTAAGATCCACCACCATCCTCCAAAACATCCCATTTTCTTCATAAATACCTCCAAAATCCTTAGGAGATCTACCAAGAACCTATACTGCTCTATTTAACCCAAATTAATAGGCCTAAAGGTTTAGGACATTAATTAGATTCCCATTAAACGTTTTTGTCCCTTATGAATCAAAACCAACCCGAAATGAAAGAGAGGAAATCTCCAGACAACTATCCCTCAAGATACCTCTCAAGGATCTCATTACATCTAAAACATCACTACTGAACAAACACACTAACCATAAAAAATTATTTGCAATATATTTAACAACCATAAGCCTAATATATTATACATAACCACTTCCACAACCCTTTTAACCCCATACATAACCAAGCCAAAAAACTATAACAACTAACACACAACAGAGCCCCATGTGTATAAATCATATAATTCCATATCCCATGTCAAGATACTATACTCATTGGGTAGAAATGATTGCCCACATGGTTTCAATCGAGTCATGTTATAATGTTTCTTGATTAGGGATCTGATTTTCCCTTCTCCATATGCATTAAATCTTTAATCACACATCATATCAATAAGAAATAAGCATATCTCATATAAAACAACTAGTTCAAAACATCCACTACTACAAAAATGACATATAACCACATACCTATAGCCATGTTTTAATTGGTCCATAGATATAAGTCAAGATATAGCCATATTTTTTAAATAATTGGGGATTTATATTAGAAATATCCATATACATATCATCCCCTATGGTAACATCTTATCTCAGTTTGTTTCCTCCCTTGTTCTCTCTTCCCCCACTCACCCACTCTTCCAATAACTCTTCTATAACCCTTCTCCTCGGCTGATCATCGCCTGACTAACTTCTCCCTCATCTTACCCTCACCAGATTATCCTTCGTGGTTCCTCCCTCCCTCATAGGATTCTATATATTTGGTTCTTACATACCTCACATGTTCTTTCCCTCCTCCATAATCTTATTTGGGTGTTCCTCTTCTATTCGGTATTTCGGATGGTGCTTCCCCTCTTCTCAATCAAGATTCCCATCCTCTATACAATCAAACGACCCTTCCCTACCTCTTCTCATAAAGAACCTAATCGGGTCCCTCATCTCGTGACATCCCATATCTTGTCACTTTTTAATTTAGGCGGTTTGGTATGGTTTGATCATGTCACTTTGAGGTAAAGTATCTTCTAACTTTTCCCTTATTCCCCCTACTTCACTTCCTTTGATTTTGGTTCACCCAGTTAGAGTTTTGGGAGTACATTTTACCTGATCATGGTAAAATCATCTTGCATGATAGCGGTTTCATATGGATTGTAGAGAATATCCTGAGAGGAGATATTCTGGCCACAGTTAATCTTTTTACTTGATGTATGTTTCCTTATGGACTTTTTATCATTTCCATCAATTTTGGGAGAGATTGGTCTTTTCTTTGGGTGTTTAATTTTGGTATTTCATTAGGATTAATTTTGGGTGTGTTTAATGAGTGGACCACACCTAATTTCTCAATGTTTGGGCATTGTGAGGTTGTCCAATGAGATTGTAATTTATTATAATGATTTGTGATTTTTTGTTTTAATTGTTTGGTTTTTTAATTGTTTGGTTTTTATTAATAAGATAGGAACTCATGGACTCATAGTAGGTCAGTATGAGCTTGGGATGGATTCATGGATCATCGGTTGATGTAAGTGTCCTTGTATTTATATAGTCTCTTTCTTAATATATGGATTTATCTTCATGTTCCATCATTATTATTATTTTTATCATGTTGGATGACTCATGTGATCCCATTCATACATTAGGATGGGGTCACATTAGCTTAATATTCAACATGGACTGCATAACTTCTAAAATGGTATGATGGTGTAACCTTATTGGTTGAATGAGTGTTAGTGACCCTCTTCATGGATTACTCGAACAAAGCCTCGTAGCACTAATCTTTTTCATCATACGAGTTCACTAGATAAATTGGAAATTCAAAAATGATCTTGTGGAAATTGAACTATTATTTGTGGTTTAATTATTGTGGTTTGAGATATAAACTATCAAATTATTAAATAATCAAAGGAAGATTTTTTATGCATTATTATCAGTAATTTTTAGGGATATTTATTTCTATATTTTATTTATTTTTTCAGTTATCATTATTTTTATTTTATTTTTCATAATGGAGAGACATTTAAGAAACATGCATGTGAAATATTTAGGAATAAGTCTTGTGGAATTTAAAGAGGATATTATAGCAATTTTATCATATATTTAAAGAGTACAAAGCATACATTAATAGAAATGATATACTGGTCACCGTTGTTTGATACATAAAAATTTGAACCTCATTGTATTGTTATACTCACTAGATATCATCATTTGATCCTGAAGAAGCTTCGTCATTGAAACTAACATCTTTAGTTTCACGTGAGATTTATCTTATGCATCCTTAATGGAATGTAATATACCTATTTTAGAGGTCATCAACTTTATCAACTATTATTAATTAGTTTTATTTTTTATTCATTCACCCTATGTAATTTTCTACACAATAAATTCTTTAATATGGTGAATGTTGCAGAGGTTTATACTTACTTAGTTTTAGGATGATGTTGTTTGTTTCTTAGTGATGAAACTCATCACATGTGTCATTTGTTTTAGATTATCTTTATGTTTAATAATGAAAAGTGATGATGGAAGTCCTCTTGTACTTTATACAATATTTTGGAAAATTTTAAAGGTTCTAGTTACCATATACAGCTTTTGATCTATTAGTAAATAAGGATAGAACTAGTTTTAATGAGAGGTTAAAGTGATGGAGCCTTAGAGAATCCATATAAGAAGTAACTATAATATTGGTTACAAAAATCAATATTGAAATACTCTTGGATGAAGGTTTATAAAGGGTTGAGTAACTTTAAAAAAAGTCCCTAAACATAATTAAAGGTAATATGGTAAAAGGGGTAAGTTTGTTTTGCATAAGAATCATATATCTTGGAGACATTGAAAAAATCGAAAATACTTGGATGTGTAAGCATCATTCTGAATTTACATATGTACCATCCTGCTTCTTCTTAAGAATTATCTTGATCTGTGTATGCATGAAGTTTATCCTGCACATCCATCTAAAAGTGATGTGTAAGAATCATCTTGTCTTGGATAAACATCAAATTTATTTGTATAAACATAACACATTGACTTTGAATAATCATGAGACTATTATCTGTATAAATTATTCATTTCTTAAGTATATATCATTAAACCTATACAATCATGAATCTTGAGTTCTATAAGCATCATATTCTCAACATATTGATGATTTGAGTCTATTTAACCATCAAGAAATAGGATAATTAATAGAAATATATAGACTAAAAAAACGGGTTTCTAGAATTAATATATAATGAAATAAATAAATTATGTTGGTTCCAAAGATAATATTAAGTGTTCTAAATATCAAAAAAACATCAAATGGTGTGTGAAGTAAGCATTTAATTTAAGATGAGTTTACCATGAATCCATTTACATGAATATCAATGAAAATATAAAATTTAGATAATTTTTAAAGCCTCAAATTTCAGTTTCTATAATTTATAATTCTGATCAAAATGAAAATTAAAGAAACTATAGTTGTGATTTAAGTTCAAATAATAATGATTATTGTTTATACATGATTCAATACTATTTTTATAAAAACAAAAATGGATGTGATTCTTGATAAACATTAAGGGTTTTTAAGAATAATATAAATTAATTCAAGTTGGGTTTGAGCTTTGAATCAAATCTTAAATCAATGATATTTGAGCTATTTGAGTGAGAATATGATTGAGGAAGGATTTTCTTTAGTGGTTACTATTTATATTGAAATGAGAATAATTCTAGATTTTATTAAATAAAAAAATGAAAACCAATATGATGTGATGTCTTATTCCTCTAAGGCATAAAACATCACAACATCATTATGAGTCAAGATTATATAAATAATAAGCGTGTTGAGTTTATTACTAAAATTCAAGAATCAAACTGATTTTTTCTTCTATACTAAACTACACTCTAGCTAAGTGTGAGGAAGATCTACAAAATTTCTATAGATAATACAATATTTTATACATCCATGGAAAAATATTAAATATGGATATTTTTATGGATCAATTTTAGAATAAGTAGTTATGACTATTAATTAAAAAGATAAATATTATTTATCCATGTGAGGTGTATTAAATTAGGGTATTTCAAGATTTTCCATTGAGTTGAAAAATAAAATTATGGGAACCTAAAATTGAGTATTTTATAAATGTGATTTTTGGATAACATAAGTATGTATTCTCAATTTTCCATATGTGGATATCGAAAATGAAATGAAGAAGTTAATGTAATCACATGTGTGATTGAGGAGATTGAGAAAGAAGAAAATCAAAAAAAGGTGTTACTGCTACTAGGAGAATAAGGTATTGTGAGTGCAAAAGGTGAATAAAGACTATCAAGGAAGGATAAGTAGGTAGATCTGCTACATTTCGTAGTAAGGTATACGAATAATATGTAAATCCTATAAAAGACTAAGAACAATTTGGGTTTCAAAGAATAATATGAATAAGATGAGTGTGATGATATGTATTTCTCGTCAATTATATCCGAGGAAGAAAAATAAAGGAGTTATTGAATCCATGTTTTAGTGAGATATGATAAATCTATATATAAAAGATTCTACATTTGAAATTACAATTTTAAAAATCTTGTATGAAATTTTTATAGACAATCTGAGATTTGTGCAGCAAAGCATATAGAGATTTGTATGTTCAGTGTATGAAGACATAGAGGTAGTCGAGTACTATCTATAGTGAAGAAAAAATCACATTTTGAGGGTGTGGTGACATCCCTAGATATCTTATTTATCAACATCAAATGAATTATGTATGAAAAAGATACCAGCTTATGTGATGCCTACTTGAAGATTGTGGGTTGTAGTATAAAGATCTTTTCACTTGTGTAATATAACAGAGGAATTTCACCTATGTAATATGGTAATCACATAATTATATAATATGGAACAATAATTTTTAGGATAATCCCTGGAAAACTCACTATAATTGATAACAATATTAATATTGGATAATCTATATCTTTTTCAATAGTTGAGCTTGACAAGGAGTAAGTTTCCTATAGTAGGCCTAAACCATGTAAAAATAACATATTTCATCTTTAATTTTAGTATATGAATTAAATATTGACACATTCTTGGGTAAAATAACATATATCCATTTATATCATAATATGTGATATAGGTTCATAAAACTATAGGGATTGAAATAATTTAAAATAAGTAATTGGTTTTTGGTAAAATTTAGTCACACCTAATTCACCATTCTCTTAGGTGTGTTTGTACCATCCGACTGGGACCTTCAATTTATATCAAAGCCTAGGATCTATCTAAATAGATTTTTTTGGAGTATGATTTTTTTATCTAAGAAAAGGTTATATTTAATTGGATCTAAAAATATATTCCCTTTTTTTTTACAAAATTAAATTATGTGAAAATTTGAGTTTGAAGAGCCTTAAGTGGAAAACGTGGCTTCTATCCCTTCTGAAATTGATTTATAAATATCAAAAAAATAATTTAAAAATTATGAGTAATAAAGAGGCTAAGAATATTTAAAAATTATCAAATAATATATAGGAATAACCACTAGATAAAGTTAGTCAAAATGTTAACAGTATTGATAAATTTGATGCTTATGATTCCTCAAATTAAGAAAGTATAAGTTGTGAAGTTGGTTCTATTAAATCAGATAAAGACCTCTACATTAATGTTAATGATTATTAGAATAATTTTTCAATTGAAATGGTAAATTAAATATTTATATTCATTAATGTAATTCTTGATTAAATGACTTATATGGAAGAATAATTTAATTCTATAAAATAATCATGAACAAAGAATATGAGTTTTTATGCAACACTCATGAAGTTATAGTAATTCAAAGTGGGAGATATTTTAATTTATTATGAAATATAATCTTAAAATCATGAATAATATAAAAAATATTTCTATAAAAAATAAGCTTTTGAAAAGGCTGTTAAATAAGCATTTCATGCATTGTAGAACGTACATAATATCTCTAAGGATGTCAAGCCTACCTAGTTGGAAGATAAAGAAAAAATAACTACAAATATATCTATTTGAGAGAATTAAAATTAATGAGTATAAATAAAAATATATAAATGAGTAATTTGGAATAAATATTTATATTAGTTATGGTTCAAAATAATACTCTTATTTTTTAGTGTTTTGAGTTAGAAGTAACACTTAGAAATCTAAATTCTATAAAAGTCGAGTCTTCCGAAATAGTTGAGAAAAATAATGTTGATATAAAACATTTATAGATGATTTATGATTATAATAAGACTCATAATTATGGATAAAATATCTTGAGATAATCTGGAGAATATTCCACCTTAATCTCAAAAAAAAGTATCCCATAACTCTGAAAATTCATCTTGTGCTAAATATTTTTTTTTATGTGAAACTATAAATTTTAAAAATATGAAAATTTAGAGTAGTAAAATTTTTATATAAACCACCAATAAGTAAAGGGATGAGGTGATCATGTACTAGATAATTTCCCATAAAATTTAGCCCAAAATCTTGGGTTTTCCACTCAAAATCAATAAGTCACTTAGTCAAGACTACATGCTTGTTCTAGAAAAACAAAAATATTAATTAGGGGGTGTTGATACTGATGGAGGTTTTACTATTGGTATATGGATTTATAGAAAAATATATCACTATTTATATGTGTTATAAGGCTTAAGGATAGAGTAATAAAATCCAAAATTCAAAGGAAATCTAATTTTATGGAAATAAACATAACAAAAAAAAAGAATTTGGTTTTGAAAAACATATTTGAAAGACTAAGTTAATTCTATGTTTTTTACAACACCAAGGGTAAATTATATAAAACGTTTTGGTATGAATATAATCTAAAAAACTCTTATAAATATTAGAAAATAAATCTCCATTAGGAGGTTAATAAAAAAAGAAAGAAAATAATTAAATTTTCCTTGGGAGATAATGAAAATAAATGAGTAAATAATAATACACCCAAAAAATATGAAGAAATCTTATAGGATGTTAAAAAGATATGGAAGAAGTTATTATATTGTATTAAGTGAATTAACCCCATGGAACATTAACAATTTTACTTTAATATCAAGAAATATGGGAGATATATAAAATATAAAAGGGATTAAATTCAATAGAGATATAGATGGATTGTTATGGTTGCTGGAACTCCTAATAAAGAGGTTAAAAGGCTTCCTAATATGAAAAGATAAAAGGTTGATAAAATTTTGTGTATAAGGTTAAAATTGGTTGGAAACTATTCTAAAAAAATCATGACTATTATTTCATAACAAAATAATCTATTTAATAGTAATGGAAAAACACTACTAACTCCTAATACTGATAAAATAGCTATAAAGGTGGTATCTCTAAACTTGAATAAGTCGCATAGAAAGCCTAACGACTTGTAAGTCATACGTCTTGACTAGTTATAAGAAGATAAGAAATTAGAGAAAGATAAAAAAAATAACTATGTTATTTTCCAAAGTGGAGTAGCTCATTCTAGCCCATAACAAAGGGGAAAATAAAACGATAACCATACTACCCAAAGGTAAAAAATTGAAATAAAAAAGGAAAAAAGCATGAAGTTGTTAAGAAGTTTTAGACCATCAGGGAAATGAGCTTTTAAGATGGAAAATAGTTCTGATCCTTTATTCCCACAATGAAGTTTCAATTTGAGAGATGAGAGACTAAGTATTGATTTGTCCCTGATCATGTCTGCTCCTATTTCTATTATAGAAAATAATATGAAATAGTTTGGAAACATCCAATATGAGGATACTCCTCATGTTATTTAGTATGGGGATGTACATATCAATCTGAATATTCTTTTTTCATTTTTGGTTATGGAGTCGTGTGTCATTTATCATGCACAGTTGACACACTGATCATATATATTTAAGAATTCGTTAGATCTCACTTATTTTCCCATTATTTCCTTGCATGTGATTTATGATGATGAGACAAATTATATCCATCATCATCGAAGGAAGTTATTTTTGCATCAGATTTCGGTATGGTTTCTTCCGTTCTAATTCTTTAACTCAATTTTAATTAAGGGTATTGTGATTTTTGGGGTCCTTATATTTTTATAGTACGCTTTGGATCTTATTAAGGTGGATTCGATCCACCATTTTTAAAGGAGACTTACATGTGTATGAATAGGTAAGAATATATATATATATATATAAGTTCCCCCTTTATATATATTCACTCATGATAGTATGAATATATATATTAGGGTTAGGTGTGCCTATATATAGATATGAAAAATGGATACATGTGTTAGTGTAAAGAGGTATATTAAAGTATAAACATATATCTAAGGACACCCTTTTGGAATATTTGTCTATTGAAATATGAACATAGGGGCTAGTTGTACTTATATATATGTGAAGGAGAATATGCATTCAAGTGAAAAAAAGGAAGATTATATTTTTCTCTATCAAAAGCAGTGTGCCTTGAGGTTTTGGTAGGTTCCCTATGCCTAACCATTTAATTCTGAAATCCATAATTTCTTGATTTTTTTTAAAAACTCATTCAAATATAAGTCTTTAACTTTATATTTATGATTATCTATTAATTTTTCAGTGATTATACATTAAATTATTTCATGAAAATATGAGATTATATGTTAATTTTATTGAATTTTTTGAGCTTATATGGTAATATTTTTTAAACTTCTAGACCATAAAGTCCATATAGTTTATATGATCATATTTATAAAAAATAAACATATAAACACTAATTAAATGCTTGTATTAATATAAAAATTTTACATTTATACAATTCTCTACAGTACCAATTGGTCTAGCATAATAAATTCCCGATACCTTTCATTTATTTATCTGGTTGAGTGAATTATACTATGCTCAATACATCATATGGGTATTATTTGAACTATGACCATTTCTATACCATTGTGTCGACACATTCTATGGACACTTTTATAAATCAATAAAACTCTTTCTGTGTAAGTTTATAAAATATTTCAAATATATTAATTACTCTAGGAATAATTTAATTTTAATATTTATTAATAAATATTTCTCATGTATATGCATTAGACTGACTTATATAAATCTCGTTCTTGAAATTTAGTTTTATATCATGCAGAAGACTTGTAAGTTCATATTCCAACATGGACTGTATATTTTGAAGACAAAAACTAATTTTCTATCAATTTAAATTCTATATTAGAATATATTTGACCATCACCAAGCCTTTGATAATAATACATATGTAATTTTGTTCATTTATGAAATTAAAGGGATTCTCATAGATTTGTTGGAAATATTTTGACTATTTCAAGGATGTATTGTTATTTATAATCATATTTTCTTATATATTTTTGACATATCTAACCATAATAATTAGTTTTATGGTGTATTTTTAATTCTTACCAGTTTCATATTTTCTAATAATGTTACAACAGTGGAGTTTTAGGATTCATGAGTTCAGTTTTCTAAACTAGATGGAACCCCTTATCATAAGTTTTATTTTATTTTTATTTTTTCATATTTTATTCATGTTTTTGTTTAGTCCTTGGTTTATTTTCAAGTATAAATATCCTTAAAATATTTCTAGTTTCTCTGTTATCTCTAAATATCTTTTCACCGCACATACATAGAATCCCAATAATTGATCCTACATCACACTAGATGTCTTTATACTACCTTAAACAGTCCAATATCTCACTAATTATTATTTTTGTCTCACATTAATAAGCCCTACCAACCAGTATCAACTACCTCTCATGATCCTTATTCTGCATGGTCATCCATAACCTCTACTTAAATAGGTCTTCAACTTCTATCTCTTCTTATTGTACAATGATGGCTTTGTAATCTTAATGTACTCATGTACAGATCTCTTGGATCATTTAACCTTGCTCAAAATAAATATGAAAATGAATAACAGTTGATTATCTTCTCCTATTCACATAACTTCTATGATATATGAATATAATAGTCCTGTTATTTCATTATTCGATACACAAGAACTCCTGGATAAAAATATTCTTCATTTTTATTTAATGTCATTCTTCAAAGACTCGACAGTGTTAAAGGTTTATCTCAACAGACAATAAAATCCTTCTTATTTTATTATATATTTCAGAGAAATAATCTTGAGAATAATATTTCAATGAAAATTATGTAATTGTTTTTCAATAATGATGTACTCTTCATTAAAACTAGTGGATTATTTTCTATTTGAATTTTCATTCAAAATCCTCATTCAAATCAAGTCAAGGTCCTCCTTTAGACTCGATTGTTTCCATCATGTGATAATTCAAATATCATTGCCTTCTTTATCTTCAAAAAATCTACATATTTCCATTTCTTTGAAATATCAATGTATCGATGGTATTATGCTTTGATGATGTGGTAAATTGGTGAATATTGATAAACTTTTCTATCCCTATTCAAATCATCTTCAGATTGATCCATTAAATTTTCTTGAATCAAAATATATTTAAGATATTATTTCGTAGAATATTGGGTCAAATCATTATCTGACTCTATTTCTTAAATATTCAAAATATTGTAATTTTTAATATATCAAATATTCAATTTTTCTTGCTGAACTTTATAAATATTATGAAATGACCTTGTTATACACCACATAATTAAATTCATATGATCAGTATATAAATATTAAAAGGATTGAAAAAAAAATTTATTACACTTCTTATAATATTCTTACACATAGAGTCTCACTCTAGAAAATTCATACTTGGAAGTCTAATGCCAAGCTACTCAAAGTCTGATATTATGAAAAGTCCAACTAGAACAGCTAAAAATCCATATGCTAAAAGGCATGTGATGTAAATTCATTCATGGAAATTCAAAATTCATATGCCAGTGAAATTTATTATGAAGCTTGAAGAAATCCATACAAAATAACTATTAAAATCAGAGGCAATATTGAATAAATACAGGAGGAAAAAACTTTTCTCAATTCAAATTATAACCAACTTCGCTCAATTCAGGACCACCTAAAATACTTATAATTATCTCTAAATATCATCCAACGACATTCCTACATCAGATACAACAATTTTCATTTATTTTTTTTCTAAAAATGTTTTCTATAACTCCTAGAAATTTCCTTACAACTCTGTATTATCTACCACCTTTTAAACTAAAGTCATAAATCTCCCCATTTGGTTGTCTCTTCAATATCCCTTCCAACAAGGTGTAGAAAATGTTACTTTATCCATAAAAACCTATCTTTAACATGAAAATCAGCTCAAGAAGACATCACAATTAAGGTATTCTTTAATCTATTTACGATGTAACTCCATTGTCTTATATTTTCCTTAATATATACAATGGAAGTACCTCAACATCAGTTCCCATATTTCTCCAACACATATTGACAGCTTCTCACATCATAGTTATTGATAATAAATACAATCCATGCATGGTCACTTCAATATACCCCTTTATATTTATTGTCAATACAGAAAAAATTCATACAAATTTTATAAGCTTATTCATCTATTCCCCCCCTTATTAATAAGAAATAACAAGTCCGTATAGGTCTGTAATCTTACTCAGTTACTATTTATTCTACTAGAGAAAAGGGTTATCTTCATCAATCTTGAATCAACTTCATACCCCTATTTAAATTTATATTTCATCATGATTCACATTTTATATGAGGATGGTATTACATATAACTTATTCAATAGACATTAGATGGTCTACTCGAAGTATAAAAGGGCTAACTCGATGTAGAAAATAGGATATACTTTACTAAGGCAACACGACTACCCATCAATCATTTTATCATGCAATAACATTCCAATTTTCTCAATTTATAAGTTTTTTGACATATTTATCAAGAATAAATGTATTCAAGAACAAACATTCCAATATTTATTCTTTTATTTAGTGGAGGTGGGGGGAAAAAACATTGCTCAATTTGATAGTATTCCATTTAAGGATGTCACTACCCAAATGCATACTTATTGGTGAATTTTTCTATTTTCATTATGCTTTTTTTAGATTTTTCTAGTAGGGGTTAAGGATGATCCCTTCAAGGATTCATTAATGATTTATAAAGAAGATCTGATTTGAAAGAATACAAATTGAAGCATCAGTGTTGAGAAAACTAGAAAAATGAATGTCGAGATCAATGTTGCTTCTATCAATCTCGGCACTAAGCCCTGAGAATCTAATGGAGAGGCAGGAAGGGGAATTAATGATACTAAATTATATAATATCCTAATAGATCTTGTAATTATAGGAGCTAGTGGAATTTCAATAGAACCTCAGTGGGGCATAAGTGCACCTGAAGAATTCCTTGGTGATGATAAAGATTTAGAAGTTGGTCAGTGTAGGGATCATGCAGCTCAGATGAGGTGTGGTTTCATTTTTAAGTCATGAATTATTTAGTTTAACACTGAATTAATTCCTACATTATTGTAGTACTTTGTCTATTTGGCTAGAAAATATACTATTTTTAAATTAATTATAATGAAAAAATAATTTTCAAAGTGAAAAATATGGGCACTAATGCTTCCATGTTCTCATGTGTGCTACCAATTGGGAGCTGGAAACATGTTAGGTTCTTATTTTCTTTCGGTTCGTGAGCCTGAGGTAGAGTGTATTGGTTTTTTGTGTGGTGTATTAGAGTTTCCTAAAGTATTTTAGATGTTTCTACTACTCATAAATTTCAATACTAGCTCTGGTTCACGTTGTTGATGAACTAATCAAGTTGGTAGGGTGGGGTGTTGTGTCTTTGTTTTATGTTATCCACTATAAATTAGAGCTGGGACACACTATATGAGTTTTATTATGGTGAAAACCTACTATATTTTTGTATGGAAACTAGAGGATGTAGCCACAGTTGTAAACCATGTAAATAGAAAAGTTTTTTGTCTGGAAACTAGAAGTTGTAGCCATAGTTTGAAATCACGACTATATGTAGACATGGAATAGGCTATATCCACGGTTTCAAACCATGGTTATAGGTGTGGTATCATGTTGTAAACCTTGGATATATTCCAATATCCATGGTTCAAAACCACAAATATAGGTTTTCATGGAAGGAGTTATAGTCATGGTTGCCAACCATGGTTTTATGTGTACTTCCATTGTGGCAACTAGGGCTATAACCCTATAGTCGTGGTTTGAAACTGTGGCTATAGCGGTGGTCCTATTTCCAATCCAACAAAATCCATGGTCCACAAAACTGTATTTATTACCTATATCTATGGTTATAAACTGTTTTTGTGTCTTAATTTATAGTAGTGATCGCATCATTAAACAAATAAAGGAAAAACATGACAAGCTCAAAACAACTTAGGGTACTTGGCACACATATGTGTCTCATGCGCCCAAGTGAACTCCTACAAGACAGGATAACTCCACATCACATGAACCAATGAGAGATGTTATCCCTGTAACACCTTCTCTAGATGATTAGGGACCTCCAATTGCCACTCTATGAATGTTGCATCATCCTCTATATAAAAATCTCCTTGGTAAATGAAATAGGATTCATCATGAATATGTTCATGGATCTCAGAGACATGGATGGTTTCATTAATTTGGTTTAGACTTAGAGAAAGATATAACCTATAAGTTAACTCCTCAATGTTCCCCAAAACCTCTAATAAAAAAAATTGGAGTGAGATCTTACTCCCCTTGACCAAAAAACTATTATCCATGTCAATGGTAAAACTTCTAGAACAAGTTCTCTCCAACCACAAACTCATAGGGAATCCTCTTCTGATTAGTATATGAGATTTTTTTGTCCTGAACCAATTTAATCCTCTCACAACATACTAAAACCTTATATATTCTTCTCCAAACCACATCAGGTACTAAAATGAGTAACTCTCCAACCTCATCCTATTACAGTGGAGAATGACAATGCCACCCATATAATGTCTCAAACAAGATCATGTCAATGGAAGAATGATAGCTTTTTTTATAGGTAAACTCAACCAAAGGAAAGTTATTTTCCCATGATCCACTTAAGTACAAGATTCACACTCACAACATATCCTCCAATTTTTGGATACTCCACTCCATCTTCATATCCATATGAAGTTGTAAAGCAATGTTGAGGCACAACTAAGATACAAAAGAATAATACAATCTTCTACAGACTTGTGAGGTAAAATGGGCATCGAGATCTGAGATAATTGAACATAGTACTTTATAAAACTATACCACCTCATCCACATACCTCCTCACAAAAACATCCATGGCGCCTGACTCCCTGATCGATAGGAAGTGAGAATATTTCTTTAATCGATCCATGATTACCCAGATAGTATCACAACCTCCCCAATCATGGGGTAACCATGTGATGAATTTCATAGACATTTCACCACATTTAAACTATAAAACATCCAATTTCTTTATAAAACCACCAGGAACACATTTCTCAACCATTACCAGATGGAAAATGTAACACCAGGCTACAAAATCTTCCACTTCCAATTTTATCCTAGATGAATAAAACTATAACCTCAACCATTGTACATCTTGGAAACTTCTGGGTGTACCACCCAATTAAAGATATTAAACTCATTAAGTACTCCATCATTTACTGATACCGAAATAAATAGTCTTCCCTAAAACAAAATTTTTTATTCTAACAACCCTTTATCCATCCCTCAAAGCATCAACATAGCCAACATGATCACACATTACCTCCACCTTCGAGTCTCCACACTGAGACTCCTACACCTGCGACCTTAGTGAAGACTACACTGTCGTCTGAAACAAGAAAACTCCACTATTAACCACACGCACATCCAAGTGTAGGGATAGAAACTCCTCCATCACTCTCCAAAAATCTCTAGACTCTTGAACCACATTCTTATGTGACTTCCTGCTCAAAGAGACCGCCATAAAATTTATATTTCTTGAGGTGTATAAGAGCTCAAAATCAAAATACATAAGAAACACCATCCACCTCCATTTACTTTGATTTTAATTTCATTGAGAAAATATATATCTCAAGATATTTTGATCCATGAAGATCACAATGTTATCCCCCAATGAGGTAATGTAACCATAGTTTAAGCTCAAAACAATTATTTCTAAATATAGATCATGGGTGTCATTATTATGATCATGGAGACATAAATTCCTAAACCTATAAGTGTTAACTACCTTCCATTGTATCAATACACATCCTAATTATAGATTAGAAGTTTCAAAAACCACCTTGAACATCATGCATTCCTCTGGAAACTGGATCCCTAGAGAACTGATTAATTTCCTCTTTAGGTAGTAAAAGACTACCTAACATTGATCACTCTAGATAAAATCCTTTTACTTCCTAGTTAAAGCTAATAATAGGGATATAACATATGATAAATAACATACAAACCTTCAGTAATATCCTACAAGGCCATGGAAGTTGAAAACCTCTACCTCACTCTTGGGCTCATCCTAAGAAACAATTGTATTGGCCTCCGATAGTTCCAAAACTAATCCCTACTAGGTCACCACATCCCCAAGTAAATAAAAATATTTTTATATAACTTACACAATGAAACGTTTTCATATAGTTGGTGGCATCAAACAACCTTTAAGATAGATATGAGATGATCGACATGTTCATCCTCTAACTTCAAGTAGATCAATATTTCATCGATGAAAGAAACTATGAATTGGTCATGGAATTAATGAAACACATAGTTCATGGGACACATGAACATAGATGGTGTATTAATTACACTAAAATAAAAGATAACCAACTTGAAGTTCCCATACCTGTATCTAAAGGAACCCTTTGGTACATTATCCTCCTTCACCCTCATCTGGTGATATCTAGACCACATATCAATCTTGGAGAATCAACTAGAAACCCTAAAATGGTCAAAAATATCATCGATCCTTGAAATTGGATAGTGATTTTTTATTTTCACCTAGTTTGATCATCAGTAGTCTATGCACAACCCCAGAATATCATCCTCCTTCTTGTAGAATAATACTGTAGAACCCCATAGTGACACACTAAGCTGAATGAAACCTTTTTACATCAGATCATCTACTAGAACCCTAAACTCTTGAAATTAATAGGTTTTTATCTAATAAGTATCCATACAAATCTAATGATCATTAGGATGTAAGTATATCCTAATATCAATATCACGTCGAGGGGGTGGAATCAAAACCTCCTTAATAAAAACATCCCAAAACTCCCAAATTACCCAAAGTGTCTCTTCCATCCTAGTATCCAATAATTCTATAGAGAACACAACCATAAAATAAATAAGGGAATCAAAACGTATACTTACCACATAGAAAATCTACTCTCTAATGAAAACAACACATTGAACATCCATATTCAAGAACCCAACTATCCTTTGGAAGTAGTTGATAATAGCATGCATAGAATATAACTGGTCGATGTTGAGTAAGAAATCATACATTTTCATCTGAAAAAACAGAATATCCCAATGGGCTTTATGTGGCCCCATCATTAGTCTACACCCCTGGCTGACATAAAAAAATTTGGTCTAGCTTCCAACTGCTGTAGTCAACAATAGGGGTGTGGAAAGAATCTCTACATCTAGTTCGAGAGAATGGGATAGAGTGAATGAAACAAAGGAGTGTAAATATTTTGAATCAATCAAATAATAAAAAAGGGTGGATGAAAATATGATTGTACCTAGAATTATCTATGTCCTATATAGTTTTATCATCTCTACTATATAAAACTGACCATGTCTATCTCCTATACCTCTCTACTAACATCCAGCTTTATGATCATGATCATTTTGATATCCCTGAACTCAAGGAACATCCTATGGTTGGACTCTAGTTTCTCTATCACCACTTAGCAAAGAATAATCCTACTTATCCTACTGCTAAAATGGCCTTGTTCAAAACTAGTGTTGAGGTTGATGCTAAACCTAACTGCCTCCACCAAATTGATCTCAAATAACCACAAGGAACTAATTATGATGATGGTGAAGAAACCCATAAACAAAAAAAATCATGAAGCCCCTTGGAAGAGGAAAACCCCACTATCCCTAGAAGGTTGGGAGGGAAGCTACGGAGGTCAACCCCCTAGTTGTTGAAACCCCAAAGGACTTGATGCCCAAGAATTATCACTAAAAATATTAATCCTAAAAGAACCCTACTGGTTCTACTATCTTAGAAAATCTCCTCAAAAGTACATTCTCTTGATCATATCTTTATTTTTATGAACATACAGATACATTTTTAATGTAAAGGGATTAATTTAATACTGGATAGAAGGTAGAATTTACTCTTTAAGATTCCACACTCGAGAATCCTCATACAAAAAAAGTTCTAGGGAAAATCAAACATATCCTTAAACTTGATCCCAAGATCCCACATAAACATACCCCCTATTGAAGAGATATCATATCTTTTATCTTCACTACCTTCATGGTTAATGAAACAAACTCTACTCAGAACTATTTTTGAATATATAACCATGAAACATATTCCATCTTCTTCTTACCCAGATACAATATCTAACATTATCACACAACTCATTGAATTTGACTAATTACCAATGGGTACCAGTACTCTATTAGATCTTAGAACATACTAAAGGTGACCTTATGATCTTAAAACCAACCCTCTTTCTCTAGATCAAAAAATCCATCCTTCTATTTCCACAAATCCTACCACTAAAAAACACAATATTCCCTCTGTTAATGATCATCCTTTTTAACTAGATCTACCCTCCAACGATCAAACAGATCACCCTATTTATCCTTCAATGCCTCATCCATACATAGATGAATACCAAGATCCATAGTTGAAAGGGAAACAAATATTTGATAAGCCTGATAGTAAGGAATTTTATTAAGATTTATTTAATTTTTTTAACTTCCACAAAACTACCCAATTTAAAATATGAAAAAAAAAATTATCATGATGCATGTACCACTTCTAGGTATCTAACCTATAATTAGTTCCACCTCACATGGTTGTTTGATACACTCAGAGTTCTTGTGTCAGATCACAAGGGGCCCTAAGATCCTATTTCATTGTTGGTCTTCCCTGGCCTATGTTCTACACCAAGATCAATTGATGTCATTGCTTTACCAACCCATGGAATCCTCACAATGAATTAATCAAAAATACATTTGATTCCCCAACCATAACCTCTGATACCATTCAGTCACGATCCCCTCCCACAAAATATATCATAATGAGGGGAGAGATATAATGACCCCTGGGTCCCGCCTCCTATAAGATATGAGTTGGTGACTAGAACTAAGGGTATAAATAATAAATGGGAAGAATTACCATCTATAATAATATAGGATTGGGATACAAGGTGAATAAATCATAGTAAACTCTAGGACATAATATAAAAATAAATCCAGAAACTATCTCATAATGGATGTATAAATAAAACAGGTACAGATAAAATTATCCAATGTAAATACCCAAAAGAAAAAGCTAAATCAGCGACATAGAAATAATCCAAGGGTATAAGATAGTAATTCTTAGACAGATCCATGTAACCCCCTATAAATATAAAAATAAATTTATATACATAGGTTGATCATAAAATTATACTCATTATGGTAAATAAAGTCTCTCATGCACATATATAAGAAGTATACTAATACACCAATGAGTAAACAATAGAACCAAACAACACCTAAGTAGGTCAACTGACCAATTACCATCCTCACTGGGGAATGATAAAAAAATAACGCATCTAGGTATAATACCATAATAAGAATAATATTGATAAAGGGAACCTCATACTACTTTCTTTAAGATTGTCTTCTCTAACACCCTGATTTTTTTAATCCTAGCACTCTCATACCTTCCGCATCACAAAATCACAACACCACCCTACATCATGGACACATCACATCTCATACCACCTATAGACACATAGAAAATCACCACCTCACATCTTGTTGTGATTCCAGGTTGTTAGGGTTTTCCCCAATACTTTTTGTCGGTCCTTACAGATTTCATTTATAATCTTGTTCAGGTCTTTGAATCAAGTTATTTGAATCCTTAATTTCTTATCAGTTGTATCTTTCAGTATGGGTTCATGATTTTATCTTTTGGGAAGATTGTTGAATCTATCTTAATAAAGATAAATTAATTGGTTTAATTGAATTAAAGTGGAAGGGGAATGAAATCACATGTTTTTATAGATTTGATATTATTATTGGTATTATAAATTATAAAGTCTTATTACCTGATAAAAATGATGGATATTGGGGTATTTGTTTCATTATAGTTGTGGTGTTAGGGAACCCATGTTTTTTTTGTGATTTTTTTATATCACTCAAAATGAAATCAGATAATAAATTATATCTGGTTAATAAAATGGTTTGCACTGGAAAGTTATACTTGTGTGAGAATACCTTTAAAAGTGATCTGGAATTGATGAAAATACCCTCTAAAAATATGGAAACAAATCTATGTGACTTGTTGCTGAAAGTGTTGTGATTTTTGAATGTGTGTCGTGTTGCATAGTCATGATATGGGGCAGTTGTGATGAAATGTGGTGGTTATAATGAGGATGTGGTTGTGGCTGTGATGGTGGTTTTGTGGGCTTGTTAGTGAAAGGATGATTCTTTTCTAATACAACTTTGATACCACTCTACTCATGTAAAGGTATTCCCAATTTTCATAAAGGTCATCCTATACTCATTTAAAAACAATCCATGTTTTTCAAAATCCACATAAGGGAAAATAACATAGAATACTACTCGTGTAAGGGTTTAAAACCCCCTATTTGAAGTTAAATACTACAATTAAAAACTAACATAAGGTTAAATAAATCTCTATATAATGGTAACCTTTCTATATAGACACTTATGTAGTGGTAAATTTTGTTCACATAAGGGTTAAACTTTGTTTTAAAACTCCACATAAAGGTGTAATTAAAGACATGTGAAGGTAAATGACCACTTCCAGATTTAAACCTATTATGATTTCATATATTTCCTCACATGAAAACTTATAAATAAAATAAAATAATATATTTATTTAATATATCATTTTCATATCAGTTTACATGATGATTTTTTTTGACAAACATGATAAAATTAGTGGAACATGACATGAATATAAGCATCCACATTTTTAAAACCTTATTTATTATCTACGTGCCCTATACCAATTCCCATATTGTTTAGTAAACTAATGAAACTCAACTATAATAAAGGATTAATTTTTTGAGTCTTATAGAACATAAAATGGTTAAAATGATCTAGAGTATTGGTTTCTGTGGCTGTATATGGGTAGGATAATAATAAAAATTATATTTAATATAAACATCAATGTAAAAGAGTCTTAATAAAATCTCTAGAAGATTAGGTATGGGAACCTTTATATACATAATATTTAAATATAAATATATAGATATGGTTAGATATTTAAAGGGAACCATTACTTTGGGTTAAATATCATCAAACCTATGCATTATTTCATCCTTGTAGTATTGAGTGACAGTGAGAAAGTGAGGAAGAAGTAAAGTTTCATAAGAAAAGTCCCAAGGTTTCATTAAAGTGATCCCTATGAAAGAATTCAATATTAGAAGACTAATATATGGTAAGGAAAAAATATTTTTAAATTTTTATTTTTAAAAACACTTTACTGTAAAGGGATATGATATTAAACACCTATTTTTAAGATTTCAAGGCAAACCCCTTATTATAAGAGAAAATGCTTTTATTAAAACCATCTTTATTTGGGAGATTATTTTTATAATTTTATTTAGTATTAATTATTAAAATATCTCTTTTTTTAGATATTTATTTCTTAAAATTACAATTTAAATGTTTAAAAATCCTTAGAATGGAATTCTGTTTTCGATGATATTTTAAAGTGTTGAAATTGTTATTTTATTTATGAACTGATCTTTTAAATTTATTAGATTTACTTTATAATTACATGTATTATGTGTCCATTCAGTATATATTTCACTAAAATTCTATACATATTATGAAAATAATTTGTTTAAATTTATTTTCAAATAATTATTTATAAGTGTTCCATGATTTTTTAGATTAATTCTAATATATATGAAATTATGTTTTTTTATTTAAGGAATAATTCATTAAGTATACTAGGTATGTAATTATTTTTCTACATAAAAACAAATAAAATAAATGTGAAATTTTTTAAATTTTATGTTAATATATTTATAATGAGAAAGTAATGATTTACAAAAAATTATTTATTTAAAAATTTGGCCCTCAGATATTGATTATAAAGATTGGGAATGGGGAGTGAATCCAAGACCTCAAGTGTACATTTTCTGGAAGTGGTGATTACCTCTTTAATGTTTCTAATGGGCACAAGGTTTTATTAATGTTTTTCGAGTATCATTAAAATTATATAAAGATATACTATTTTCAAATTTAATTTTTTGATGGTTTTAAAAGATAAATATAGATTTTTAAATGAATATCTTATTATGGATATTACTTTTTTAGGTAAAATCAAGTGTTTTAACAAATTTTTTATTAGACTCATAATATTTAATATAAAATGAAAGGTTTCTTAAAGAACATTTATAGAATTTTAAAAGAAAAAGAGAATTTCACCTCGTGGTTAAAAATCCCTTATTGAGAAATTTTATACTCACCCCAAGTTTTAAAGTTATTTTCATCAGTATAGTAATGATTATAAGATCAACAGTGAATGGTATCGATTAAGAGACTATCTTGGGTTGAGCCAAATAAGTGTTTGTAATATTTCATAAAAATGAAGATGTGTATTAAGGATCCTTAATCCTCCAAAAATATAAACCTAAAAGATCCTTGGGAGTGTAAGTGATTAAATATTTCATCTTGATAATAAATGTTTTGAAGGGTTGAATGTTAGTTATGGTTGTTATTATTAATCCATAAATTTAAAAGTGTTTTTTTTAGAACCAGATATGGGAGCGCATGTTTTGGGATGTTATAAAAATAATTTCTTTATAAAATAAGTAACATTTATTCTCAAATTGGTAAATAAATCCATATATATCAAGTCTCAATATAGATATAATATTTTATAGTGACTAAAGGAACATAATAAAAATCATTCAATACCAAGATCATTCTCTTCAGTAATATGAGGTGGTAGTCCCCGATAACCACAACAGCAAGTCTAACTCCATTGGATTCTCATAAATCTACCTCACCATATGAAATATTTCAGAATCTAATTTTTTTCATATGTTTTAGTAGATATGGTATGACCACATAATTTATCTAATATCCAATTCGTAGAAATAGATAACTTTCACTTGATAAAAAATTCACTTGAAGCTTCCCCCTTTTTTCTTAGGTGCAATTTTTATTCCAGTGGCCCTTATTTCCACAAAAGAAATAGATAGCATCATATTCCATTGCTTTTCCCTTGATACTTATCTTCATGTAAAGATATTGAAAAAAATATTTCAATTTATATATCTTTTCCTAACCTTTCGTTTTATTCACTATATGGATGGATGGATTTTAATGTATAATATCCTTGTCAACTTGGAGAAGTAGAGTCAGAATATCTGGTATATACTTCTCTATATTTTTCATATATAAATTGATAGCAAAATAGGAGAAGATCTGAGGGAGTGATGAAATAATTTGATTAGTGCACAATTCATTAGGCTGTTAAAACCACATAAACTATAGTAACTAAATATAGCCAATGATTTTGAATATGTGAGGCACAACTAGTGCACCTTCTCCAAGGGTGCCTTGGATATATCAAACCATTTCAGTATAGATATCTCCTGATATGGACTATAGAGATGTTGTATCATGCTATAATAATCCATGTCTTCATGTGACTTCATGAGTTCATTTGAAATGGTTAAAATCATAAAACACTAAATGTTGACAGCACCTCTTAAATTTTTATCAGATAAATAAAACTCTTCATCACTCGGCTAAATTATAAGCAGATCGGGCCTTTAGTATTTTAGCGCATAATATTTTCTTTTGTGGAACAAAACTAATTATAGGTGTCTGAACCATTCCTGGAATTTACTGCCAGTAATGAGATGGTATTTCTCCAAAATTGATTGTAGGGATAATGATCTTATTGAAATTTCAAATATTTTAAAATTATAAAATAGATTATTAATACCAATTTATTAGATTAAAAATAATGTGATGCATAATGAATTTAGTTTTATTAAATCCCCCACTATTTTATCAAGTCCCAACAGACCACACCATTAGACTCTAAATGTCTAGTTTCTCATACATTCTAGTGGAAAGGATCCATATACCACATTTCATAACCCAAGAAAGGGATCAGTAAATTACTAGAAGGAATTTAGTTAGGAAAATAATTTCCATATACATTCTTAAAGTTCCTTGATAGGTTGAGTGGACTCCCCAATCTAGATATCCTAACTTGAATTCCCTCAATTATTTCCTCCAAGTTACACCAAGTATAGAAATGGCTAATCCCCTTTATTTAAAATGGTTAATTATACCCAAATATTTCTTAAGAAATTCCTTAATAAAATTAAGTGTCCCAAGAAGGGTTGTTAAAATACTCAATTATGTTGTTTTCATTCATAATCAAGTAATGGACGAATTAGTCTAACTTAATATTAAGGTGAGGTATTTTATTTATTATGCATAAATTTTTTCAAGTTTTATCCTTTACATGACTTGTTAATATAAAGTGAATTTTACTCTAAGGAATAATAATATTTTGATGAATATTTATATATAACCCATTTATTTTAATTACATATTTTCATATTGATACATTTATTTAGGTGATCATGATATTTTATCCATAAAATATACCATTCATAAGATATAAATAAAACAAATTACATGATCATGATATTTATCTAATGGTTGATTTATTAAGTGAAAAATTAATAAATCTATGGCCCTATGGATAAAATATTTGTGCTGGTCTTGGAATGAGTTATATAATCTCACATGTCCACCTATGTATCTCCTGTATTGGTTTCATCACAGTTCCATCTTAAACTGCATCTGCCTGAACTCTATCTTGAATCAACTCCATGCGCCTTCAGAAACTCTTTTATTGCATATGTTTTATAACTCCCACATAGTTGAGTGGAACTAAAGGATTTGTTAAGGTTTAATATATAAAACAAACTTGGACACATAGGTCCTACATAATAAAAGTGGGAGGTATGACTCACATGCCGTTATATTTAATTTAATAACAATTAATTACAAAAACAAGAAATAAAATTAAATTAAATTAATCCTATTCATATATTTTTTTGATTATGAACATTATCATTCATACCTGTGCAATTATTACTCATTTTAAACAACTATCTTGCATCATTTTCGAAAAAAATTAATAAGATAAAACACATACAAATTAATCCAATCAATTGTCTCATTAATCAATTAATTAATTCAATCTTATTTCAACCATTCACCCTGAAATTCCCATATACTATGGATTTAAATAAAATAAAATATTTAATTTAATTTAAAATGTCAATAAAATAGTACACAAATTTTTACTTGGATGAAACTTAGTTAGTACCTCTCATAACTATTTAGTATGGTTTTAATTGTAAACAATGCACTCATGCGACATATATTGTACATGGCATGTGTTTTAATTGCATGATGTGTACTGATAATTTAATTCCACATAGAACACATGAAAATAATTTAACATATACAATTAAATGCATTAAGTCTTTAGTATAAAATAACCATATATGTTTCATAATTTTGAATGTCATGTTGAAATAATTAATAATTTAATATAATATAAAACCTAACGACAGGTGTGTACTGTTTACTTAATGAACCATGTAACTCAAGTCAATGAGGTTTAGTGAATTAATTAATTAAATTTAATATATATCATAAATAGTAAAATTACACAGTTTATGAATGTCAGCCAAATGGAATGTATTTATCTTCTCCAGATATTCATAGTACATGCCTAGGGAGACACCATGTAAATCTCATCAATATTTATAAAGTAAATGGAATGTATAAAGGATACATAGAGTGTACATCAATTTACATGGTTTTTCAGTCTATACGCATCATGTATTAAATACATTTTGTGTATTAATTACATGACATGGTTTGACCTCATCTTTTCCTCCTTGAATTAACGAAGACTACATGGCGTCTAATCAATCAACATGATGTGTACTTTTAAAAATTCATATGCAACCCTAGATGGTCAACACATAGTGAATTTATTTCACATGGTGTGTACTAATTACACGATAATTCAAAAACCAAGTAACACCCTAATATTTTAAAAGAGTAAAATCATGTTCGATAGAATACATGACACAAATAACCAAGTTTAGAAGAGAATTTAAGGTCCTGGTACTTTATGATATATTTAATTTTCAAAAAAAATCATTCTCTTTGATAGCTTATAGTACATGAAACCCTGAATATAAATGAATCATAATAAAATATCCATTAAATTGGTGGGTATAAATATAACTAAATTAATTATTAAAATAATATTTTTTACACATGTATAAAATAAATTCGGTGATTATCCATTAATAAGAAATAAAATAAGTATTTTTTGAAAGAAAAAAAGAAATGTTTTCTGAATAGCTGTATTTTTCTAAAAGGTGGTTTAGTCATGCTTTGAGAACATAACTAAAAATTAATTTTTACAAATATTATATAATTTATTTTATAAAATAACTTCATTTTTGAAATCATTATATCAAAATTATCACAGTGTGAATTTTTGAGATATTTATGAAAAGTTTCATTTCCTGAGGAATAGTGAAAAATACTGATATTTATTAAAATACACATTTTCGTTTAAAGAATTTACAACAACCATTTTATTTTAATGTGGGTTTAATTTTAAAATTAGTTCAATTATATATTTATAAATCCAAATTATTTTATTGTAATAAATTCCATATTGAATTTCGATATAAAAACTTTTCAAACTTTTTAAAAAATGAATTTGGAAAAGTATTTTTTTTTTAAATGACTACAGGTTTAATTTAAAATTAAATGATGAAACTTTTGTGAGTTAACTATGAAAAAATTGATTCCATATTTAGAATCATAATAATTTAAATTATGTAATATTATCTATTTAATTCTCTACTATAATGAATAGTGAAACAATAAAAAATATTTACCAAGGTTAAGGTAAAAATAGGTTTATCAGGGACTAAACCTAAAAGATACGGTTGAATTGACCAAAAAACTGTATAATTACTATTTTTAGACAGATATAGGCATTATCCCTTCTAAAGTAATAACATGGTTAATTTTTTTGATCCTTTTGGCATGGTAAGAACATTGATGTAATTTCTTCTTTTCAAAAATACCATGTGTTTTCTCTCCCCCTCCTATAAAAGGACACGCCCTCTCCTCTCCTTTAAAAACTTTCAAATCCCTTTGGTTTGAAAAATAAATACCCAAATAAAATACCTAATTCTCTAACCTCATCCTATAATCCTTTTTTTGGTCATAAATACAACCTAGGAAGGCTTTTGGTGCAAACTAAAAGAATTTCCCTAAAGAAGAGGTAACGTATTTAACCCAATTTTTTACTCAATTTATTCCCCCACTTTCCCTAAGTATTATTAAAAAATTATGATATAATAAATTAAGTATATTTAATATAATTATATTTTTTTAAGGTAATTACCTACATATATCTCCTCCTCTCTCAAATGGGAAACGAAGTCGTTGATCATGTGTACGGCAGACTATCGCCTCGCGAACCAACATAATTCGTTTTCCATCACCACTTCTCAAGGATGGATATAATGATGTATGTAATGATTATATATGATATTAGTGATATAATAATAATTATTTAATTATAATATCAAATATTTATTACTTTCCATTTGGTAGAAAATATGATAACGTCGCTCGTGTGTACATCAGACTACCACCTCGCATAGCGATGTGATTTTTTTTTCACTTATGATTTACATGGAAGTTAATAAGGATTGATTTTATCTTGATATATTATATTAAGGAATTATTAAAAAATATAAATATATCATATAATTTCTTACTTTACAGTCCATTGAATAAATGCTAATGTCATTCATTTGTAGCCTACCACCTCACAAAGCGATGTGATTCATTTTTCACTAGTTCATTACATGGATGGTAATAAAGGTTAAATTTAGTGAATATATTTGATATATATTAAAATTTATTGATTCTATAGTATTAATATATAATTTACATCTTTATCATTTCACTCATTAAGGAAATGATAACATGGCTCATGTGTAAGTATGGCCTACTATCTTCTCATAGTGATGTGATTCCTTATTCATGATCAAATTTAAATAATGATTGTAATGTTTTATATAATGAACAAAACATTATGAAATTAATATAATTCTGGATATGATTTAACTATATCCTATTTTCAGTATTCATAACTTTTTTGATAAAACATGGCAGTTAACACATTACAAAATATTTATAATAAAATATTATATGACCAGGTAATAAGATGTAATAAAAGGATCATATATGATATTATAAATATTAATATGGTTATTTTATAAGTTAATAACATGTTTAAGACCACTATATATGAGTTTAAATAGTTATAAACTAATGGGAAGTGTGAGGTAAGGGGTTTTTTTACTCAATTTTCCTTTATTGAGTTATATGACTACTTCATTGATTTTATTATGCCAAAATAATGTGTGGGCTGAAATTTTATTTATTTATATTGTATTTAAACTTTTATGTTTGTGGATATACATTTTATTACACATAATAACCTCATTTATTAAGTTTCACCTCAATGATATGAAGTTTGTAAGGGTTTCATCTCAAAATTCCTTCTTTGATACGCCTATTATTTTATGCACCTAAATTATTTTTAATGGTGTATATACTACCCCTTTACAAAATATATCATGAATAATTAATAAATCATGATATATTAATTTAAAATTCATATATGTTAGTCATGGTATGTTATGATTCAAAAGATACCAATGTTTAAAGGGTTTATGTTTCAATCTCATTTTAATCAGGATTTCTTATACTATAATTTCCATTGGAGAAAATAATTTGATCATTGTCTAATAAACCCAGTCAATTTTATTATCCTATGGTTATTTTTGAATTTTTAAATTAATAGCACTATTTTCCCCTATGTTACATAAAATTATTGGGAAATATTTTTTTTAAGAAAATATTACTTCATTTATCTCTATAGTCAATTTTCTTCCAAATCCATGTTTTCTAAAATAAATCAAAAAAATTACAATTATTTCTTAAATTAATTTTTACCCTTATTTGGATTTAAAAAAAATTAAAAGTAATCGTCATTTCATATACTGAACAAATTTTTTTTTAAATTTTCTTACAAAAATGTGAAATGAATATTTTTTAACATATTTGGCATGAATGGAACTCTTCTTCGATCATGACCACTCAAATTTTAAAGATTCATTTTTAAGTTTCAAAGGGTTTTTTTCAAAACCAAAATCTTTAATTTTTTTGAATGTTTTTTATTTTAAATAATTGTTCTCAAGAAGGAAAGGATATTTTCTTACATAAATGTTCAAAGTGGTCTTTCAAAATAATTTCTCATCTAAGATGAAATACATTGATGTTACTCAAAGTGAAAAGGTTGTTTTACTCAAGAAAGTTTTAAATATTTTTAAAATTATTTTCATCAATTAAAAATGTCATTTGTAACACCCCAAGCTTCCACATTATGCTTCTCTTTGAATAATACAATAGCGTGTGATGTACGCAACTTCGAGTTCTAACACACCACAACCAATCAAACTAGCCGATATGAATAGTAATACCCAATTTTTTAAATTTTATAAATTTTATCTTTCAAAATGGACTTCATTTTTCGATTTGGAGTATCGAAATTATCTTAGGGTGAATTTTTTTTATTTTTCTGAAATCATTCAATTTTTGATGAATAGTGAAAAATAATAAATTTTAATTAAAAACAACTTTTTTAATAAAAATAATTTATAGTGATAAATTATAATATTGAGTTGTTTTTAAGTATAATTAGGTTATATTTTTACCATTTAATCCGATTTTGGTCATTGGACGTAATTTCACATTTAAACTGGACATAAGCAAGTGACATTCTTTTGATAGTTATTATTTCTTAAAAACACGCTTTTTTGACAACGGGAATTAATTTTAAATTTATTTCTGCCACTTCTGTGTTTTTAATTTAGAAAAATGGATTCCATATATAAAATCAGGAGGTCCAAATTGTGTAAATAGGTAACTTTTATTTTTAGGCATTTTGAATAATTACTTCGGTAAATATTTTATTTACCATGGTTAAAGGGTAAATCTGGTAAGTAAGGGTAAAAAAATAATATTATAATAATATTAAATTACCCTAACACATGTCCTAACCCTATTTTCTGATACATGTCCCACCATGGTCATCTTTGGGTCGATTTGGGGACCCAAGGGAGCCACTTGTAAGTGATAATGACACTTTATATTAATTAAGTTAAAGTAAATACAAAAATGACATAAGCATATATCTTTTAGTAAAACAATTTTTACATAGAGTTATATGTGTTATTATTTCAACTATAAATATTCATTAGAAATTTAAAACTATTTCCTAAATAATTTTATTTTATTTTTAATTTTTAGACATTGAATAATTAAATTTATTTATGACAAAATAATGATGTAGTATTTTCCTTATTAATGAAAGAATCAAATAAATGGTATTATAAATGTTACAATAAATATAATTTTAATGTTTTGATTCCATACACTAATTTTATATTTTAATATGAAATTTTATGATTTATTAAATTAATTTATTTCTAATTAATAAAGTTTTTAGGATTTTAACAAAAATCAATTATTAAATAGCATCAAAATTGACATAAAGGAATTTTTAAAACGAATATTATGGTATTAATTTATATAATATTCATAAAAATATAAGGATTGGAAAAATGACTTATATAATGATATTTGTATCATTAATGAACCACTTTTGGTTCTCATGGAAGTTTATAGAAATTTTATTTACCATATAATATATAAATACAAAGAGGCAGGGTAAATGTCAAACTATTTAACTAAGAGTTAAATCTAAAAGTTAAAGTTAATATGGTGACCCAAGCCTATATAAAACCTATTGGTTGTGTGGTTTTAGACTTATCCCCACCTTATTCTTTAATGAATTCATTTTGGATCCATTATAAACTGAAAATTATTTTATTATAAAATAATATTTCTAGCTTTTCTTATGGTGCCCCTAACCCCTCTTATAAAAGGGCACTCCCCATTCCCTAAAATTCACACCTTCAAAGCTATTTTTCTCTACCAAAACCTAGCCACATACCATTTAAACTTTCTTCCCTTCATCTTAGAGGAATTCCTTTATTCAGAAAGCCAACCTAAAGATCCCTTTTGATCAAATCAAAAGGAAGAATCCAAAGAAGATGTAAATATCTCACCACCTCTTTCATGTTTTTTCTTCTTCCACTTATTATTTATTTGTTGTTTATATTATAAAATAATAAATCCAGTATCTTCTATATACTGTGATGTTATTATAAATATGGTACAACCATATTCATTAATCCATCCATCCTTTGAATGACATGTCACCATACGTGGGTACGTACGACTTATCATCTCCACGTCGTGGTGTAATTGTTATTCAATACATTATTATTTGGATGGGTATAATAATGATGTGTAATTGATGTAAATAATAAATATAGCATGATAATTATTCTGTATATATGATATAACATCCAATTATATATTATTTTAATATCAAAATAATGATATTGTCGCTCGTGCGTACGTACGGATTACCGTCTCCACGAACGCGATGAGATTCATTCCCCGTCGTATCCATTAAAGACTAATTTTCATTAGATGAATAAAAATAATTTTTAAATAATTAATATAATTATGAATATGAATAAGATACATCCTATCCATAACAAACATTACTTACGTAACAAAGCATATAAAGGAAAATGAATCAGTTAACACCCGAAACAACTGTAATACTAAGATATTATTAACAAAGCAATATTGAAAGATCATATATGATATCATATTAATGTATATGATTATTTTATAATTTAATAACAATTATTTCCCTATTATACAGGAGTTTATCCTACCCTAGACCATGGAAAAGTAAAAGGTAAGGGTTAATTTTACAATCTCTTTATTATCTGAGGTTGTCTTTAAGTAAGTATCTATTGGGACCTCTTTATCATCCAAATCCATGTTTCTTAAAAATGTATTCCAAAAAAAATTACTATTTACTAGACTATGGGTTAAATTAATTTATACCCTTGTTTGACTTTTTATAAAATGGTTTGAAGGGAATATTTCTGCGTTTTCCAAACAAGGTACCTTATGACCTTTTCGACAAAATTAAGTTAAGAATGTTTTTAACTTATACGGAAGGTCCAGCTATATTACGCCATTATAACAGTGTCAAAGATTCCCTTACAAGATTATAAGAATATTTTCAAATATAAATGTTTTTTTTATAATTACATGACTTTTAAATTATTTCAAAATAGAAAGAGATATTTATCTAAAAAGGTTTTGATTTCATCTATGTCAACATCCTTTGATGGATTTTAAGTTTTTTTGAAGTTGATTTTTTATGATACAAAACTTCCATATTGTATTTAAGGTTTTGTTATATGTTTGACTGTATATGTGTTATTTCATACCATTCATGATTTATAGATAAAGTACTGACCTTTCGTATGCCAGTTTTAATACGAATGTTTATGTTATGTTAAAACCTTTTCATATGAGGAATGCATTGGACTTAGTAAATGACGGGTGGAGCCTGCTATAGCTCATCGATGCATCGGTAGGTCTCATGAGACAAACTAGTGTCTTGGAACAAGGCCTTGACAAAATCTTATTTGTAGTCTTGGCACAAGGCCTTGACTATGTGGTTATGAAAGTCTGGCATTATGCATTCCATCATTATTAAAGTGGCTATTGATATTGAATTTGATTATTTGACTTGTAGAATATCCATGTGAATAATCAAATGGAATTATTTGACTTTATATTTTCCATATTATTCTGAAGTTAAAGCTTAAAAGTCTTTTGTTTTAGTCTTATACATTGCCTTATGTAACGCCCCGACCCCAGTTACCCAGAGTCGGTTCATTATTATGTAACATTGGCATGATCACAAAAGACGAAGTCTCAAAAGACCGAATAGTTTAGTACCCTTGGAAACATTAGATACATTAATAAATGTTACATTACATAATAATGTAAAAAACTACAATAACATAGTCTCCATAGTCCACTCCCATATCCCCTTCAGAATATCCCTGCAGGTCAGTCATAAAATATTTCTTCACATCCTGAGAAAAATAAAACATTGAAAGGGGTGAGCTCAGATGCTCAGTAAGGATAACAATTTAGTGGAAGCTTTCATAAATAAACATAAACATTTATGGCAATGTATAGCTAAAACAAAAGCCTTTTAAACTTGTACTTCAACATAATATAGAAAAATTAAAATGAGATAATAACATTTACTTCTTCACATGGATATTCTACTGGTTGAATAATCACATGTAATATCAATAACCACTTTCATAATGATGGAATGCATAATGCTAGACTATCATAAACACGTAGCCAAGGCCTCATGCCAAGACTACAAATAAGATTTTTTCAAGGCCTCGTGCCAAGACACTAGTTTGTCTCATGAGACCTACTGATGCATCGAGGAACTATAGCGGGCTCCACCCGTCACTTATTAAGTCCAATTCATTCCTCATATGAACAGTTTTAAACATATCATAAACCATAACAAAATCGTATCACAGAAAGCATGAATAAAGGAACATAACATTTCAAAATTTCAAACACAAGATATCAATAAAACACATTGATATAATAAAACATTATCAAAACCATTTTCAATACCAAAATAAAAGAAAATTAAAACTTGGTATTTATTTTTCATTTAAAAAAGTTGTGGCTTGTAGAGGAAGCTGAAACTCAAATAATGGTCACGGCGGCAGAGAAGTTGTTGTTGGCGCATATGTATGACAAAAAATTCCTTTTTTCTTTTAGAAAAAACAGTTCTTATAAAAATATTCCTTTTGAGTAAAAGTCAAAGGGGTTTATACACCGTATAAAAGAAAGTTGTGTATAAAACAAAATATGCCTCAATGAAAGGAGATTGAGACGATGTCCCTTACAAATATAATTTTTAAATAAAATATATATATTATGTTTATTCACTATATGTACACATAAATAAAGTATAAATACAAGATATGATATAATAATATCATGACATAATTTGAAAGTAGGAGATTAACCCAAAGAATGGAAATTGGGTTAAGAAGTTCCCTTACCTCATGTCGGACTTGACTTGATTGTTCTTTAATCTCCTGAATAATAAACTAGAGTTAATTTCTACTGGCTTAAGAACCTTTTTCAAGTTCATTATTCCTTTTATATCACTTATTACCATGTTATAAACATTATGTAATTATTTATGTTAATAACAGTCGTTTTGTCGATCTTTGGTACTTGAGTCAAAAAAACTTCTTATAATTACAAGTTGTTCATGTGGTAAAATATTCATTATATCCAGAATTATATTCATGATGTAGGATCATATATATCATATATATCCAGTATATACATGCATTTATAATATTACATAATATTTAGAGATAAGAATTGAAATGCACCGTTCATGGAGACGGTAAGGCGTACGTACGCATGAACACTACTTTTATTTCTATTTCATATTTAATGGAATTAAAAATAAATGGGATATATATATATATATATTATAATTACAGTATAATCTATATGTTATATAGGTCACATAAGTTCATTAATTTCATTCTTTATACATTCCATGTATTGCATGAACGAGTCACATCACTTGAGGGGGCGGTAGTCCACACTTCTTCAAATGAAATTATCACATTTTCACAACATGAAAAGAATAAAGGTATGTTTTAAATGTAAAATACAGAAGAATATAGAGGAAATAAATATAATATATATCATAAATATATATATTTGCATCATAATGTCCACCATAAGAGGTGGTAGGAGAACATAGAACAATCATCGTTTCGTGAGGCAGTAATTCACCATCCACGGAAACAGTATGTTCTTTAACCATTAGACGGAGGTGTGTGTAAGTGTAGCTTGAATACCTATCAAAAAAACATACTAGTATATTTAAGATACTTTTTCTATTACAAAATAAAGGAATAAAAAGAGTTTAGGGGGTTGGAGAAGCAAAATAATACAAAAGAGAATAAGTGAAGACATTACCTTTAAATCGGGTAACTCATTTTGATTTGAGCCAAAGGCTTCCTTGGGAAGACTTCTGCTCAAAATGAGGCTTCTAGGAGTAATATAGGGAAGTTGAGAGAGTATTTGGGTAGAGGTTGGCCAAGCCGAATGGCTTGAAGGTGTGAATAAAGTGGTAGAGTTGGGGGGCCTTTTATAAGAGGAGAGGAGGGGCACTCTTGGAAAGTCATGAAATGTTACTTTATTATATAACGAGTTTCGGATTTTAAAGGTCCCGAAATTATATATTTCTAGGATAAGGTGATAAGAGTTCTAAATCTACTCATTAAATAGGATTTTTAAAAGTGTAAGTCTTATATTTGACATTATCTTTTCATTTTATTTAAATCGTTAATTAATGAGATAATCGTTGCATCATCATGGTGTCATAAATAATTTAATTTTTTTAATGTCTAAAAATTATAAAAAAAAATATCATGATGTAGGAAATCTTTTTATCTTTCCAATTAATATTTATAGTCGAAAAGTTAACTTATATAACCCCATGTAATAATTTTTTTAGTAAAACAACACATGTTTGTGACAATTGTATTTTTACTTTAAATAAAAAGTTATTAATGTCGTTTTCTTACCCAAGTGGCTCCATGGGGTCCCCAAGATGACCCATGGATTGTCTTGGTCGGAAATGACTCACCAAATAAGGTTAGGACAAGTTTAAAGGTAATTTCATGTTATTATAACATTATATTTACCTTAAGTTACACTAATTACCTTTAATCGCGATTAATAGAACTTAAAAGTTACTATTCACTAAAAATTATTTTCATCCCATTGAACCAAATTTTACTTACTAATGACAACCATGTATGTCGTATTTTTGAAATTCAATTCACAGATGTGGTAAAGTTTCATTTAAATGAAAAATTAGTTTTTTTAACTACTACTTAGTGGTTTCACTATTCATCAAAAATTGAAGTTTTTCAGAAAAATACCAAAAATTCACCCTAATCTATATTTGATATTCCTAATTCAAAATAGATGTCTATTTTACAAAATTAAAAACATATAAGTTGAATTAATTAATTTAATAATTAATTCCTGATATCACAACAAATAGCGTATTTTTAAGAAACAATATATATCAAAAGATTGACAATTGTTTATATTCAATTTCAAAGTGAAATTAATTTTAATTACCACCATTGGATAAAATTGTAAAAATATATTCTAATTATAAATTAAAACCACTAAATAGTATAATTTATCACTATAAATTATTTTGATTAAAAATGTTGTTTTTAAGTATTTTCTCTATCCATAGAAAATTGTAAGTTCTCAAAAAATTACCAAAAATTCAACTTAGGATAATTTTGATATTTCAAATCCAAAAATGAAGTACATTTTAAAATATAAAATTTATATAATTTTAAAAAGTGGGTATAACTATTCATAATGGCTATTTTGATTGGTCACGGTGTGTTAGAATCTCGAACTTGCATACAATGCAAGCTATTGCATTATTGAAAGAGAAGCGTATCGTGGAAGCTCAGGGTGTTACATTCTCCCCTCCTTCAATAAATTGTATCCTCACAATTTGAAATTTTTCTTTGAAAATAAAAGGTTGAAAATAGAAAATACCTTTGTGGAAAACCCACATCGTAAATAAGGTTAATAAAATTTAGCCTTAATAAAAGGGAAAGGGAAATGAAAAAGTCATCACCAAATTATGATCTTGATAAGGATAAAATTGGTGGAAATTAGAGACATATAATTGGAGTAAAAACGTAAATATTTGTAGGGATTGATTGAGATCATAAATAAAAAACAAGTGTAAAATTGAGGGCCTCAAAGCCTTCAATCTATGTTGATTTAAAATATTATCAGTTCAACAAGACATAAGGTATTAGGATAACAAATTTTTTGTTTTAATATCCCTTTTCTAAAGTTTAAGAATTAATTTATTCATAGAATAAGAGATAGGTATATATATATTTATCCTTTACAAGTAGAGTTTCAACCTTCAACTAATTTCTACCACAAACTCATCTTTCACTCAAAAAGATAATAGAACTCAAAAATATTATATTTATCCTAATCGTACAAGGTTAAAAATATTAACACATACCATTTAGATTAGGAAAACTATTTTGTAATAACCAGGGACTTCATGTAGGCTAGTGGTAGGTAATAAAGTCATGTCGCACTATGGTTGTGGGTTCGATTCCGACAGCTTTGTCAGACGCGACGGGTTATCCCCCGACCTACAAGTTGTCCTTTTCCTAAAACTATAGTATTATAATATTCCAAAAATAATATTCAGAAATGTTTTAACCTTAAACAATACTATCCAAGGTTCAACTTAATCCATTCCAACCTTTATAGTTATCCAAAATACTTCTGTCCAACTCACCGTCCAAATTTTATAAGGAAGGTAAACATAATGAAGATCCTTTTTTCCGCGTAACAACATGTGAACACCTTCATCATGTATTCTTCTAAAATCCAGAATTACCATAAATACTTATTGATTACATTCGTGATCCCTTATTCCTTATAGAATACTAGATATACTTCTATCCAAAAATGTATACAAATCAATAATCAGTTTCAAGGAAGTTAAGAATATCCAATATAATTTATCCAAATAAATCATGTATTATTCCAAAATCACTATCTCGGTATCAAAACCATATTATGGTTTATCTTTCTCTCAACCATATATTTTCCAAAAATTTAACCTATTTTGGAGTCACTTTTCTTGGTTCCACACAATCTCAATTCCTTGATGAAATAGTACTGCAGTACAATCCTTATATACTCCATAATTTTTATAACCAGTACATCATTGATACAACACTCAAATGAAAAAATTATTTAATAACAATATAAGAACTCTAATCATTCCTCCTCATATGTGGTAGTATCATAACTTGATTATTATCCAATAACATCATTTGGTTCATACTCTGATGATTTGGACATTAGTTTGCATAGTGTCCCCACTCCTTACAGATGAAGCATTGTACATTTAAAAACTTTTTCTTACCCTTGGAGTCACGGACTTGGTGTCCTTTTTCTCTACACTTATAACAAACTCCCATTCCCTTAAGGAAAGTTCCAAGGTGTTTCTTCCCACAGTTATCACATATTGGAAAATTCTTCTTTTCCCTCGTCCCTTTATCCATCATTCTCTCTTTCATCCTGTTCTTATCTTTCTTCCCTTCAAAGCCATAAGACTCATAGAATTCTTTACTTATCTTATTAACACATGATATTATTTCTTCATATGTTGAGAACACATGGGAGACTATTTCCCTTCTAAATGTTGGCTTAATACCGTGAAAGATATTATTCTTCTTACTCTTTGGATCATACGTACTGATGGAGTTCACATTCCTTCTATTGGGCACCATTTCTGTACAATGGCCTAAACTAGGTTAGTTTAGGAATTGAAATGAATAATTCCAAACTTGTAAAATACTTAATGTAAATTGAACGGATTATGGATATAATCCATAATCATAAAATAAAATTCTTTGAGGAAGTATATACTCATAAACCCTTCATAATGGTTTGTAAAAAAATGAGAATTATCCTAAGCCTATCCCTCGGGAGTGTCGTAACCAAGAGTGCAGCAAGGCCCATTGTCATGCACTAGTTCCCGTTTGAGTCTAGCTCAAAGTGGTGTTTTCAGGTTTTACCCCTAGGTACAACTGTACCAGAGCCTCCTCTACCTGCTCGTATCCAGACAGGAATGTATTGCTCGGAAAACTCACAAAATCTTTATAATACCAAAATTCTAGGGAGTTATTCTATACTAACCCTCAAATTCTATCTTTGGTCTATGTGCTCTAATCAGATTTTATCTAAATATAGCTTCCAAGGTTAGTACTAAATTGCCTCTGATACCAACTGTAACACCCTGACCCCATTTACCCAGAGTCGGTGCATTATTGCGTAACATTGGCATGATCACAAAAGATCAAGTCTCGAAAGACCGAATAGTTTAGTAGCCTTAGAAACACTATATACATTCATAAATGTTACATTACATCATAAAGTGAAAAACTACAATAACATAGTCTCTGTAGTCCACACCCATATCCCCTTCATACTATACCTATAGGTCAGTCATAAAATATTTCTTCACATCCTGAGAAAAATAAAACCCTGAAAGGGGTGAGCTCATATGCTCAGTAAGGATAACAATTTAGCAGAAGCTTTCATAAATAAACATAATCATTTAACGAAATGTATAACTAAAACCAAAGACTTTTAAACTTGAACTTCAACATAATATAGAAAAAGTAAAATGAGATAATACCATTTACTTCTTCACATGGATATTCTATTCGTCAAATAATCACATGCAATATCAATAACCACTTTCATATTGATGGAATGCATAATGCCAGACTATCATAACCACGTAGCCAAGGCCCCGTACCAAGACTACAAATAATATTTTGTCAAGGCCTCGTGCCAAGACACTAGTTTGTCTCATGAGACCTACCAATGCATCGAGGAGCTATAGCGATCTACACCCGTCACTTATTAAGTCCAATGCATTCCTCATATGAACAGGTTTAAACATATCATAAACCATAACAAAATCGTATCATATAAAACATGCATAAAGGAACATAACATTTCCACATTTAAATCACAAGATATCAATACAACACATTGATATAATAAAAAATTATCAAAACCATTTTCAATACCAAAATAAAAGAAAATTAAAACTTGGTATTTATTTTTCATTTAAAAAAAGTTATGGCTTGTTGAGGAATCCGAAACTCAAATAATGGTCACGACGGCGGAGAAGTTGTTGTCGCTGCATATGTACGACAAAACATTCCTTTTTTTGTTTAGTAAAAATGCTTCGTATAAAAATATTCCTTCTGAGTAAAAGTCAAAGGGTTTTATACACCATATAAAATAAAGTTGTGTATAAAACAAAATATGCCTCAATGAAAAGAGATTGAGACAAAGACCCTTACAAAGATCATTTTTAAATAAAATATATCTATTATGTGTATTCACTATATGTACACATAAGGAAAGTATAAATAGAAGATATGAAATAATAATATCATGACATAATTTGAAAGTGGGAGATTAACACAAAGAAAGAAAATTGGGTTAAGAAGTTCCCTTACCTCGTGTCCGACTTGACTCGATCGTTCTTTAATCTCCTGAATAATAAACTAGAGTTAATTTATACTTGATTAAGAAACTTTTTTAAGTTCATTATTCCTTTTATATCACTTATTACCATGTTATAAACATTATGTAATTATTTATGTTAATAATGGTCGTTTTGTCGATCTTTGGTACTTGAGTCAAAAATAACTTCTTATAATTACAAGTTGTTTATGTGGTAAAATATCTATTATATCCAGAATTATATTCATGATGTAGACATCATATATATCATATATATTCATTATATACAATAATTTATAATATTACATAATATTTAGAGATAATAAATGAAATGCATCGTTCATGGAGACGGTAAGCCGTACGTACGCATGAACGCTACTTTCATTTCTATTTCGTATTTAATGGAATTAAAACTAAATGAGATATATATATATATATATTATAATTACAGTATAATATATATGTTATATAGGTCACATAAGTTCATTAATTTCATTCTTTATACACTCCATGTATAGCATGAACGAGTCACATCACTTGAGGGGGCGCTAGTCCACACTTCCTCAAATGAAATTATCGCATTTTCACAACATGCAAAGCATATAGGTATGTTTTAAATGTAAAATACAGAAGCGTATAGAGTAAATAAATATAATATATGTCATAAATAAATATAGTGTCATCATAATGGCCACCATGAGAGGTGGTAGGAGAAGATAGAACAATCATCGTTTCATGAGGCAGTAATTCGTCATCAACAGAAACAGTATGTTCTTTAACAATTAGATGGAGGTGTGTGTAAGTTTATCTCGAATAGTTATCATAAAAATATACTAGTATATTTAAGATACGGGTTCTGTTACAAAATAAATGAATAAAAAGATTTTAGGGGGTTGGAGAAGCCAAATAATACAAAAGAGAATAAGTGAAGACATTACCTTTAAATCGGGTAACTCTTTTTTATTTGAGCCAAAGGCTTCCTTGGGAAGAATTATGCTCAAAGTGAGGCTTCTAGTAGTAATAGAGGTAATTTGAGAGAGTATTTGGGTAGAGTTTGTTCGATCCAAATGGCTTGAAGGTGTGAATAAGGTGGTAGAGGTGGGGGGCTTTTATAAGAGGAGAGGAGAGGCACTCTTGGAAAGTCATGAAATGTTACTCTATTATATAATGAGTTTTAGATTTTAAAGGTCCCACAATTATATATTTCTAAGATAAGGTGATAAGGGTTCTAAATATACTCATCCAATAGGTTTTTTACAAGTGTAAGTCTTTGATTTTACATTATCGTTTCATTTTATTGAAATCGTTAATTAATGAGGTAATCGCTGCATCATCATGGTGTCATAAATAATTTAATTTATTTAATGTCTAAAAATTATAAAAAAATATCATGATGTAAGAAATATTTTTATCTTTCCAATTTATATTTATAGTCTAAAAGTTAACTTATATAACCCCATGTAATAATTTTTTTAGTAAAACAACACATGTTTGTGATAATTTTATTTTTACTTTAAATAAAAAGTTATTAATGTCATTTTCTTACCCAAGTGGCTCCATGGGGTCCCCAAGATGACCCATGGATTGTCTTGGTCGGAAATGACTCACCAAATAAGTTTAGGACAAGTGTACAGGTAATTTCATGTTATTATAACATTATATTTACCTTAAGTTACACTAATTACCTTTAATCGCGATTAATAGAACTTAAAAGTTACTATTCACTAAAAATTATTTTCATCCCATTAAACCAAATTTTACTTACTAATGACAACCATGTATTTCGTATTTTTGAAATTCAATTCACAGATGTGGTAAAGTTTCATTTAAATGAAAAATTAGTTTTTTTAACTACCACTTAGTGGTTTCACTATTCATCAAAAATTGAAGTTTTTCAGAAAAATACCAAAAATTCACCCTAAGCTATATTTGATATTCCTAATTCAATAATGATGTATATTTTACAAAATTCAAAACATATAAATCAAATTAATTACTTTAATAATCAATTCTCGTTGTCACAACAAATAGCGTGTTTTTAAGAAATAATATATATCAAAAGATTGACAATTGTTTATGTCTAATTTCAAAGTGAAATTAATTATAATGACCACCATTGGATAAAATGGTAAAAATATATTCTAATTATACTTTAAAACCACTAAATAGTATAATTTATCACTATAAATTATTTTGATTAAAAATGTTGTTTTTAAGTATTTTCTCTATCCATTGAAAATTGTATGTTCTCAGAAAATTACAAAAAATTCAACTTAGGATAATTTTGATATTCTGAATCCAAAAATGAAGTCCATTTTGAAATATAAAATTTATATAATTTCAAAAAGTGATTATTACTATTCATAATGGCTTTTTTGATTGGTTGCGGTGTGTTAGAATCTCGAACTTGCGTGCAATGCAAGCTATTACATTATTGAAAGAGAAGTGTATCGTGGAAGCTCGAGGTGTTATATTCTCCCCTCCTTCAATAAATTGCTTCCTTATAATTTGAAATTTTTCTTTGAAAATAAAAGGTTTAAAATAGAAAATACCTTTGTGGAAAACCCACATCAGAAATAAGGTTAATAAAATTTATCCTTAATAAGAGGGAAAAGGAAATGAAAAAGTCACCACCAAATTATGATCTCGATAAGGAGAACATTGGTGGAAATTAGAGACAAATAATTGGAGGAAAAACGTAAATATTTGTAGGTAGTGATTGTTATCATCAATCAAAAACAAGTGTAAAATTGAGGGCCTCAAAGCCTTCAATCTATGTTGATTTAAAATATTATCAGTTCAACAAGACATAAGGTATTAGGGTAACGCATTTTTTGTTTTAATATCCCTTTTCTAAAGTTTAAGAATTAATTTATTCATAGAATAAGAGATAGGTATATATATTGTAACGCCCCGACCCCAGTTACCCAGATTCGGTGCATTATTACATAACATTGGCATGATCTCAAGAAAGATCAAATCTCGAAAGACCGATTGGTTTAGTAGCCTTGGAAACACTAGATATATTCATAAGTTTTACATTACATCATAAAATGAAAAACTACTACAACAACATAATGTCTCCATAATCCACACTACTATCCCCTCATAATATCCCTGCAGGTCATTCATAATTTACTTCTTCACATCCTGGGGAAAAAATAAAACATAGAAAAGGGGTGAGCTCAAATGCCCAGTAAGGATAACAATATAGCGGAAACTTTCATAAATAAGAACAAACATTTAAGGCAATGCATTACTAAAACAAAAGCCTTTTAAAATTGAACTTCAACATGGTATGGCAAAAGTAAAATGAAATAATTCCATTTACTTATTCACATGGATATTCTACTAATCGAATAATCACATGCAAAAATCAATAACCACTTTCATAATGTTGGAATGCATAATGCCAGACTATCATAACCACATAGCCAAGGCCTCGTGCCAAGACTACAAATAAGATTTTGTCAAGGCCTTGTGCCAAGACACTAGTTTGTCTCATGAGACCTACCGATGCATCGAGGAGCTATAGCGGGCTCCACCCGTCACTTATTAAGTCCAATGCATTCCCATATGAAAAGGTTTAAACATAACATAAACATTCGTATTAAAACTAGCATACGAAATGTCAATACTTTCACAATAAACTATGAATGGTATAAAAATAGCACATCCACATTCAAACATATCACAAAACCTTCAATACAATATAGAAGTTTTGTATCATAATAAATCAACTTCAAATAATCTTAAAATCCATCAAAGGATGTTGACATAGATGAAATCAAAATTCTTTTTAAAGAAATATCTCCTTTTATTTTGAAATCATTTAAGATCCATATAAAATAAAACATTTTCTTTGAAAATATTCTTATAAGCTTGTATGGGAAGCTTCGACGATTTTATAATGGCGGAAAATAACCGCACCCGCCGTACAAGTTAAAAAAAACATTCTTACCTCAATTCTGTCGAAAAGGTTAAAAAAGGACCTTGTTTTGAAAACGACGGAAAGATTCCTTTATAAACCTCTTATAAAAAGTCAAACAAGGGTATAAATGACTTTAACCCATATTCTTGTAAATAGTAAAAATGTTTTGAAATACATTTCGAAGAAACATGGATGTGGATGATAAAGAGATCCCAGTAGATTATTACGTATAATACAACCTCGGATAATGAAGAGATTGTGAAATAACCCTTACCTTGTACTTTTCCTTGGTTGTGGTAGGTTAACCTCCTGTATAATGGTGAAATAATTGTTATTAAATTATACAAGAATCATATACATTAATATGATATCATATATGATCTTTTAATATTGATTTGATAATAATATCTTAGTATTATCGTTGTTTCGGGTGTTAACTTACTTGTTTTCTTTCATATGTTTTGTTACGTAAGACATGTTTGTAAAGGATAGGTTGTATATTATTCATATCCAGAATGATATCAAGTCCTTAAACATCATTTTTAAATCATAAAATGATAATTACGCTTTAATGGTTACGATGGAGAATGAATCTCATCGCGTTCGTGGAGACGGTAGTCCGTACGTACGCACGAGCGACAATATCATTCTTTTGATATTAAAATAATATATAAATGGATGGTATATCATATATACAGAATCATTAACATGTTATATTTATTATTTACATGAGTTACACATCATTATTATACCCATCCAAATAATATTATATTGAATAACAATTACACCACGACGTGGAGACGGTAAGCCGTACGTACGCACGTATGGTGACATGTTATTCAAAGGGTGGATAGAATACTGAATATGGTTGTACCATACTTATAATAACATCACAGTATATGTGAGATACTGGAGTTATTATTTCAGAATGGTAAGAACAAAGGAAGAAGAAGTGGAAGAAGAAATGAACTTAGAAAAGGGTGGTGAAATCATTACCTCTTCTTCGGGTTCTTCCTTTTGATTTGATCAAAAGGGCTCCTTAGGTTGGCTTTCTGATCAAACTAAGGCCTCTAGGTTGTATTGAGGGATGTTGGGAGAGTATTTGGGCAGAGTTTGGCCGAACCAAAAGGCTTTGAATGTGTGAATAAATGAGAAGGAGGAGTGCCCTTTTATAAGAGGGGTGAGGGGCACCTTTGGAAAAGCTAGAAATATTAATTTATAATAAATTCATATTCGGTTTCTAAAGGCTCCAAAGTTGACTATTCAAATGATGAGGTGGGGATAGGTCGAAAGAAACTCATCCAATAGAATTTAGACAGGTTTGGGTACCTATATTAACCTTATCTTTAAGTATTAACTCTAAGTTAATTAGTTTCACTTTTACAATGTCTCTTTGTATTTTATATATTATGGTTAATAAACTTACTATATACATCCAAGAGACCCCCAAGTGGCCCATTAATGATTAACCTATCATGATATAAGTCTCTTGGCCGAACCTTAGATTTTTAGGAATTTAATATCAATTAATAATATAATATTTGTTTTAAGAATTCTTTTATGTCAATTTTGACACTATTCATTAGTTGATTTTTGTGAAACTCATAACAGATTTATTACTTCGAACAAAGTCAATTAAATCAATCCTAATATATCATATTATCCTATAAAATTAGTTTAATTCATTAAAAGTTTCATATTATATTTATTTGGGTATTTATAATATCACTTATTTTAATTTTTCACTATTATAGTAATTACTGCATCATCATTGTGTCATAAATAAAATAAATTATTTAATGTCTAAAAATTATAGGTAAAATATAATTATGTAGGAAATCTTTTTAGCTTTCTAATGAATATTTATAATCGAAAATCCAACATGTATAACCCTATGTAAAAAGTGTTCTTCTAAAAGATGTAAGCTTATGCCATTTTTATTTTTATTTTAACTTTATTAATATAAAGTGTCCCTACCACATACAAGTGGCTCCAAGGGGTCCCCAAATTGACCCAAGGATGCCCATGGTCGGGTATGTGTCCACCAATAAGGTTAGGACACGTTTTAGGGTAATTTTGTATTATTATAATATTATTTCTTTAACCCTTATTTACCGGATTTACCCTTTAACCATGGTAAATAAAATATTTACCACAGTAACTATTCAAAATGTCTAAAAATAAAAGTTACCTATTTACACAATTTGAACATCCTGATTCCAAATATGGAATCCATTTTCCTAAATTCAAAACACAGAAGTGGCAGAAATTAATTTAAAATTAATTCCCGCTGTCAAAACAAAAAGCGTGTTTTTAAGAGATAATAACTATCAAAAGATTGACACTTGTTTATGTTCGGTTTAATTGTAAAATTATGTCCAATGATAAACATTAAATTGAATGGTAAAAATATATTCTAAATATACTTTAAAACCACTCAAATTCATAATTTATCACTATTAATTATTTTGATTAAAAAAGTTGTTTTTAATTAAAATTTAGAAATTTTCACTATTCATCAAAATATGAAAGTTATCCGAAATGTACCAAAATTTCACCCTAGGCTAATTTTGATATTCCGAATCCAAAAATGAAGTCCATTTTGAAATATAGAATATATATGATTTCAAAAATTAGGTATTACTATTCACAACGGCTAGTTCGATTAGTTATGGTGTGTTAGAACTCGGTGTTGCGTACAACACACGCTATCACATTATTCAAAGAGAAGCGTACCATAGAAGCTTGGGGTGTTACATTCTCCCCTCCTTCAAATAATTGCGTCCTCGCAATTTCTAGGGTATTACTGCATAAAAAGACTCGGGTGGTTCTTCATCATAAGTTCCTCGGGTTCCCACGTTGCCTCTTCCATCTTATGATTCCTCCACAAAACTTTTATCAGACGCGTCGTCCGGTTTCTCAGCACTTGTTCTCTCGTATCAAGAATCTTGATGGGCTCTTCGCAATAAGACAGATCGGGTTCCAGTTCTAATTCCTCATAGGTGAGTACATGCGTTGGGTCAGGCATGTATTTTCTCAACAGAGATACGTGGAACACATCGTGAACTTTGGAGAGACTTGGCGGCATTGCCAATCGGTAAGCTACAGCCCCAATTCGTTCTAGAATTTCGAAAGGTCCGATGTACCTGGGACTCAATTTACCTTTCTTACCAAAACGTATGACTCCCTTCCACGGAGATACCTTTAGGAAAACATGATCACCGACTTGAAATTCCAAATCCTTCCTTCGATTATCGGCATAGCTCTTCTGCCTACTTTGAGCTGCTTTGATGTGATTTTGGATTACCTTCACCTTTTCCACCGTTTCCTCCACCAGTTCTGGGCCTACAAGTTTTCTTTCACCAACGTCATCCCAACAGGTTGGTGTACGACATCTCTTTCCGTATAACGCTTCATATGGTGCCATTTGTATACTCGAATGGAAGCTATTGTTATAGGAAAATTCTACCAGAGGTAAATATTGATCCCACATACCCTGAAAATCAAGTGAGCAAGATCTCAACATGTCTTCTAAGGTCTGAATAGTCCGTTCTGATTGTCCGTCTGTCTGAGGGTGGTAAGCAGTGCTCAAATGAAGTTCAGTATCCAGGGATTTCTGAAGACTTTTCCAAAATCTTGAAGTAAAACGGGGATCACGATCAGAAACAATTGATAAGGGTACTCCATGAAGTCTCACAACTTCATTAATGTATAGTCTTGCTAGACGTTCCAGGGGTAGATCTTCTCTTATAGCAAGAAAATGTGCTGACTTGGTAAGACGATCAACAATAACCCATATTGCATCGTTCCTTCTAGGAGTCTTTGGTAGCCCCATGACAAAGTCCATCGTAATATTGTCCCATTTCCACTCCGGTATGGGAAGAGGTTGCATGACTCCTCCAGGCTGTTGCCTTCCAGCTTTCACTTGTTGACAAACCATACATCTTGACACAAAATCAGCAATCTCCCTCTTCATGTTGTCCCACCAAAAATGTTCTTTCAAATCTCTATACATTTTGGTGCTCCCAGGGTGTATAGAGAAATTGGAACTATGAGAATCATCCAGCAATTCCCTTTTTAGATCAGGTATATTGGGAACACAAAGTCTCTTCCCGAATTTCAAAATTCCATCTTCATACACAAAGTCTCTCAATCTCCCATCATTCACAGCTTTAATCTTCTTCTGAAATTCTTCATCATCGTTCTGAGAACTCTTAATCCTTTCTAGTAAAGATGGTTTGGCAACCATTTGAAAAAGCATTTATGTTTCACCTTCCCTGGTTATTCCCATGTCCATCTTCACTAGATCCATGAAAATTGGATCCCTTTCAATTCTCATCATGTTCAGAACTCCATGGTCTTTTCTGCTCAAAGCATCTGCTACTTTGTTTGCTTTCCCCGGGTGGTAGTGTATCGTGCAATCATAATCCTTGAGTAATTCAAGCCATCTCCTTTGCCTCATGTTGAGTTCTTTTTGTGAGAAAATATACTTCAAACTCTTGTGATCAGTATAAATCTCACATTTTTCACCATAGAGGTAGTGCCTCCATATCTTCAAAGCAAAGATCACAGCTGCTAACTCAAGATCATGAGTAGGATAGTTTTGTTCATGAATTTTCAACTGTCGTGATGCATAGGCAATAACTCTATCATTCTGCATAAGGACACAACCAAGTCCTTTCTTTGACGCATCACTATAAATAACGAACCCATCATTCCCCGATGGTAGAGTCAATATAGGAGCATTGACTAATATTCTCTTCAGTTCTTCGAAACATTCTTCACACTCTTTTGTCCAAACAAATTTAACCCCTTTACGTGTGAGATTCGTTAATGGGTTAGCCAATCGGGCAAAATTCTGGACGAAACGTCGATAATAACCTGCCAAGCCAATAAAACTACGTACCTCAGTTATACTCGTAGGTGCTGGCCATTCTTGGATTGCCTTGGTCTTAGAAGGATCAACAGAGATTCCATCTTTAGAGACAATATGGCCAAGAAAAGAAATCTCCTGAAGCCAGAATTCACACTTGCTAAACTTTCCATATAATTCATGCCTCCTCAGAGTCTTCAAGATAATGCGCAAGTGATTTTCATGATCTTCGTAGGTTTTGGAGTATACCAAGATATCATCAATAAATACCACCACAAATTCATCGAGATACTCCTTGAAAACTCTATTCATCAGATCCATGAATACAGAGGGTGCATTAGTCAATCCAAACGGCATTACAGTAAACTCGTAATGCCCGTACCTGGTTCGAAATGTTGTCTTCGGAATGTCTTCCTTCTTTACACACAACTGATGGTATCCAGATCGAAGGTCAATCTTTGAAAAGTATTGAGCTCCATGCAGTTGGTCAAATAAATCATCAATACGAGGTAGGGGATACTTGTTCTTTATCGTTATAGCATTGATCTCCCTGTAATCGATACATAACCTCATAGATCCATCTTTCTTTTTAACAAAAAGAACAGGGGCTCCCCATGGAGAAACACTAGGGCGAATAAATCCCTTATTACTCAATTCCTCTAGTTGTTTCTTTAGTTCGACTAGATCTACAGTGGCCATTCTATAAGGGGTCTTCTATATAGGCCTTGATCCAGGAATCAAATCAATAGAAAACTCAACTTCTCGTTCTGGAGGATGTCCAGGTAAATCTTCTGGAAATACATCTACAAATTCTTTCACAACAGGTACATCCTCTATTTGAACATTCCTTTCCTCACCGATAGTTACTTCATTCTCTTCCTCCCCAATAATTGAATTAAGTTGAGCTACTGGGGGTGGGTCTAAATAAGAATTAGGTGGTGACGATTCTGCTCTAAAAATAAGGTGCTCCTTATCATTATCATCATGAATCGTAACCTCTTTCTTCTTACAATAAATCTTCGCATCATAGTCCGAAAGCCAGTCCATACCGAGGATTATATCAAACTCAATCATAGGTATGACGATGAAATCAGCAGATAAAGAAAATTTATGTGCTCTAATGGGGACTGATTCACAAAACTTTGTTGCAACGATACTTCCCTTAGGAGTTTTAACTGACAACTCCCTTATTAAATCAAATTGGAAATATCTAATTTTCTTAGCAAACTGGGAAGATATGAAACAATGCGATGATCCAGAATCAAATAATGCATTTGCTAAACTTGAGGAAACCATTAAATTACCTGCCACCACGTCTTTCGGAGTTTCTACCTCAGCAGTAGTGATAGCATAAGCCTGGACTTGATCCCTTGGCCTTTTCTGAGGTAAGTTCTCCTGACGCTTAGGACATGCATTTGCATAATGCCCCATCTCCCTGCAATTGTAGCACTGAACATTGGTAGCTTCCTTCTTCCCCTTGCAATCATGAGCTTGGTGGCCTTTTTCACCACACTTGTAACAGACTCCCATTCCCTTCAGGCAAGCACCGGGGTGTTTCTTCCCGCACTTACCACAAGATGGATATTCAACCTTTCCCTTCTTCCCCTTATTTCCATTCCCAAATTGATCAGCAGGTCTCTTCTTCTCTTGCTTTGCTTTAAAGTCATAAGACTTAGAGAATTCCTTTTCGGTCTTGATAGCACATGAGACAATGTCTTCGTACGATGAAAAGGATTGTGAGACTAATGCTCGACGGAGAAATGGTTTTAACCCATCAAAGAAACGATCAATCTTACTTCTTGGGTTGCGAATATAATCACCAGCGTACCTCGCTAACCTTGTAAAGTTAGCCTCATACTTTGTGACATTATCATCCTCCTTTTGTCTCAGACTCAGAAATTGCCTTTCCATATCTGCTCGATGGTCGCGAGGAAAGTATTTTTCTAAAAACAGATCTTTTAACTCCCTCCATTCCATGTTTGATACTTCATCATCTTCCTTCATGTTTTGAATCAATGACCACCATTGATCAGCATCTCCAGTGAGGCGGTAAACTGCCATGGTAACTTTTTCCCTTTCACTACTCCCCAAAGCCTGAAATATTTTCTCTAGGGAAAATATCCATTGCTCAGCTACTAAGGGATTTGTACTCCCATTGAACGTTGGTGGTTGTTGTCTCATGAATCGATCTAACATTGATCCTCCACGCTGCGGATCAGGGTGCTCCATACGGGTAAGGTTATTATTCATAACCTGAGTAAGTTGTCCCAGTATGGTGATTAGTTGATCAGCACCAGTTGCATCACTAGCCCCACTATAATTATCTTGAGCAGGAGGGCAATCCCTACATGGAGTGCGCGCATTGATACGATTTCCATTTCTTCCACTAGGCGCCATTTCTAAACAATGGCATAAACTAGATCAGTTTATGAATCAAAATACATAATCCCATACTTATAAAACACTTAAAATAAATTGAACTATTTATGGATATAATCCATAATCATAAAAAAGTTTTTCTTTGAGGAAGTATATACTCATAAACCCTTCATAATGATTTATAAAGATAATGAGAGTTATCCTAAGCATATCCCCCGGGAGTGTCGTAACCAAGAGTGCAGCAAGGCCCGTTGTCGTGCACCAGTTCCCGTTCGAGTCTAGCTCAAAGCGGTGTTTTCGGGTTTTACCCCTAGGTACATCTGTGCCAGAGCCGCCTCTACCTGCTCGTATCCAGACAGGGATGTATTGCTCGCAAAACTCACAAAGTCTCTACAATACCAAAATTCTAGGAAGTTCTTCTATACTAATCCTCAAAGTTCATCTTAGGTCTACGTGCTCTAATCAGAGTTTATCTAAATCTAGCTTCCAAGGTTTGTACTAAACTTCCTCTGATACCAACTGTAACGCCCCGACCCCAGTTACCCAGAGTCGGTGCATTATTACATAACATTGGCATGATCTCAAGAAAGATCAAATCTCGAAAGACCGATTGGTTTAGTAGCCTTGGAAACACTAGATATATTCATAAGTTTTACATTACATCATAAAATGAAAAACTACTACAACAACATAATGTCTCCATAATCCACACTACTATCCCCTCATAATATCCCTGCAGGTCATTCATAATTTACTTCTTCACATCCTGGGGAAAAAATAAAACATAGAAAAGGGGTGAGCTCAAATGCCCAGTAAGGATAACAATATAGCGGAAACTTTCATAAATAAGAACAAACATTTAAGGCAATGCATTACTAAAACAAAAGCCTTTTAAAATTGAACTTCAACATGGTATGGCAAAAGTAAAATGAAATAATGCCATTTACTTATTCACATGGATATTCTACTAATCGAATAATCACATGCAAAAATCAATAACCACTTTCATAATGTTGGAATGCATAATGCCAGACTATCATAACCACATAGCCAAGGCCTCGTGCCAAGACTACAAATAAGATTTTGTCAAGGCCTTGTGCCAAGACACTAGTTTGTCTCATGAGACCTACCGATGCATCGAGGAGCTATAGCGGGCTCCACCCGTCACTTATTAAGTCCAATGCATTCCCATATGAAAAGGTTTAAACATAACATAAACATTCGTATTAAAACTAGCATACGAAATGTCAATACTTTCACAATAAACTATGAATGGTATAAAAATAGCACATCCACAGTCAAACATATCACAAAACCTTCAATACAATATAGAAGTTTTGTATCATAATAAATCAACTTCAAATAATCTTAAAATCCATCAAAGGATGTTGACATAGATGAAATCAAAATTCTTTTTAAAGAAATATCTCCTTTTATTTTGAAATCATTTAAGATCCATATAAAATAAAACATTTTCTTTGAAAATATTCTTATAAGCTTGTATGGGAAGCTTCGACGATTTTATAACGGCGGAAAATAACCACACCCGCCGTACAAGTTAAAAAAAACATTCTTACCTCAATTCTGTCGAAAAGGTTAAAAAAGGACCTTGTTTTGAAAACGACGAAAAGATTCCTTTATAAACCTCTTATAAAAATTCAAACAAGGGTATAAATGACTTTAACCCATATTCTTGTAAATAGTAAAAATGTTTTGAAATACATTTCGAAGAAACATGGATGTGGATGATAAAGAGATCCCAGTAGATTATTACGTATAATACAACCTCGGATAATGAAGAGATTGTGAAATAACCCTTACCTTGTACTTTTCCTTGGTTGTGGTAGGTTAACCTCCTGTATAATGGTGAAATAATTGTTATTAAATTATACAAGAATCATATACATTAATATGATATCATATATGATCTTTTAATATTGATTTGATAATAATATCTTAGTATTATCGTTGTTTCGGGTGTTAACTTACTTGTTTTCTTTCATATGTTTTGTTACGTAAGACATGTTTGTAAAGGATAGGTTGTATATTATTCATATCCAGAATGATATCAAGTCCTTAAACATCATTTTTAAATCATAAAATGATAATTACGCTTTAATGGTTACGATGGAGAATGAATCTCATCGCGTTCGTGGAGACGGTAGTCCGTACGTACGCACGAGCGACAATATCATTCTTTTGATATTAAAATAATATATAAATGGATGGTATATCATATATACAGAATCATTAACATGTTATATTTATTATTTACATGAGTTACACATCATTATTATACCCATCCAAATAATATTATATTGAATAACAATTACACCACGACGTGGAGACGGTAAGCCGTACGTACGCACGTATGGTGACATGTTATTCAAAGGGTGGATAGAATACTGAATATGGTTGTACCATACTTATAATAACATCACAGTATATGTGAGATACTGGAGTTATTATTTCAGAATGGTAAGAACAAAGGAAGAAGAAGTGGAAGAAGAAATGAACTTAGAAAAGGGTGGTGAAATCATTACCTCTTCTTCGGGTTCTTCCTTTTGATTTGATCAAAAGGGCTCCTTAGGTTGGCTTTCTGATCAAACTAAGGCCTCTAGGTTGTATTGAGGGATGTTGGGAGAGTATTTGGGCAGAGTTTGGCCGAACCAAAAGGCTTTGAAGGTGTGAATAAATGAGAAGGAGGAGTGCCCTTTTATAAGAGGGGTGAGGGGCACCTTTGGAAAAGCTAGAAATATTAATTTATAATAAATTCATATTCAGTTTCTAAAGGCTCCAAAGTTGACTATTCAAATGATGAGGTGGGGATAGGTCGAAATCAACTCATCCAATAGAATTTAGACAGGTTTGGGTACCTATATTAACCTTATCTTTAAGTATTAACTCTAAGTTAATTAGTTTCACTTTTACAATGTCTCTTTGTATTTTATATATTATGGTTAATAAACTTACTATATACATCCAAGAGACCCCCAAGTGGCCCATTAATGATTAACCTATCATGATATAAGTCTCTTGGCCGAACCTTAGATTTTTAGGAATTTAATATCAATTAATAATATAATATTTGTTTTAAGAATTCTTTTATGTCAATTTTGACACTATTCATTAGTTGATTTTTGTGAAACTCATAACAGATTTATTACTTCGAACAAAGTCAATTAAATCAATCCTAATATATCATATTATCCTATAAAATTAGTTTAATTCATTAAAAGTTTCATATTATATTTATTTGGGTATTTATAATATCACTTATTTTAATTTTTCACTATTATAGTAATTACTGCATCATCATTGTGTCATAAATAAAATAAATTATTTAATGTCTAAAAATTATAGGTAAAATATAATTATGTAGGAAATCTTTTTAGCTTTCTAATGAATATTTATAATCGAAAATCCAACATGTATAACCCTATGTAAAAATTGTTCTTCTAAAAGATGTAAGCTTATGCCATTTTTATTTTTATTTTAACTTTATTAATATAAAGTGTCCCTACCACATACAAGTGGCTCCAAGGGGTCCCCAAATTGACCCAAGGATGCCCATGGTCGGGTATGTGTCCACCAATAAGGTTAGGACACGTTTTAGGGTAATTTTGTATTATTATAATATTATTTTGTTAACCCTTATTTACCGGATTTACCCTTTAACCATGGTAAATAAAATATTTACCACAGTAACTATTCAAAATGTCTAAAAATAAAAGTTACCTATTTACACAATTTGAACATCCTGATTCCAAATATGGAATCCATTTTCCTAAATTCAAAACACATAAGTGGCAGAAATTAATTTAAAATTAATTCCCGCTGTCAAAACAAAAAGCGTGTTTTTAAGAGATAATAACTATCAAAAGATTGACACTTGTTTATGTTCGGTTTAATTGTAAAATTATGTCCAATGATAAACATTAAATTGAATGGTAAAAATATATTCTAAATATACTTTAAAACCACTCAAATTCATAATTTATCACTATTAATTATTTTGATTAAAAAAGTTGTTTTTAATTAAAATTTAGAAATTTTCACTATTCATCAAAATATGAAAGTTATCCGAAATGTACCAAAATTTCACCCTAGGCTAATTTTGATATTCAGAATCCAAAAATGAAGTCCATTTTGAAATATAGAATATATATGATTTCAAAAATTAGGTATTACTATTCACAACGGCTAGTTCGATTAGTTATGGTGTGTTAGAACTCGGTGTTGCGTACAACACACGCTATCACATTATTCAAAGAGAAGCGTACCATAGAAGCTTGGGGTGTTACATATATATTTATTCTTGACAATTAGAGTTTCATCCTTCAACTAATTTCAACCGCAAACTTATCTTTCACTCAAAAAGATAATAGAACTCAAAAATTATTATATTTATCCTAATCATACAAGGGTCAAAATATTAACACATACCATTTAGATTAGGAAAAATATTTTTTAATAACCAGGGACTTCTTGTAGGCTAGTGGTAGGTAATAAATGCATGTCGCACTATGGTTGTGGGTTCGATTCCAATAGCTTTGTTCGACGTGACGGGTTATCCCCCGACCTACAAGTTGTCCTTTTCCTAAAACTATAGTATTATAATATTCCAAAAATAATATTCAGAAATGTTTTAACCTTAAAAAATACTATCAAAGGTTCAACTTAATCCATTCCAACATTTATAGTTATCCAAAATACTTCTGTCCAACTCACAGTCCAAATTTTATAAGGAAGGTAAACATAAGGAAGATCCTTTTTTCCGCGTAACAACATGTAAACACCTTCATCATGTATTCTTTTAAAACACTGAAACATCCTGAATTACCATAAATCCTGATTGATTACATTCATGATCCTTTTTTCCTTATAGAATACTAGATATACTACTTCTATCCAAAAATGTATACAAATCAATAATCAGTTTCAAGGAAGTTAATAATATCCAATTTAATTTATCCAAATCAATCATGTATTATTCCAAAATCACTATCTCGGTATCAGAACCATATTATGGTTTATCTTTCTCTCAACCATATATTTTCCAAAAATTTAACCTGTTGTGGAGTCACTTTTCTCGGTTCCACACAATCTCAAGTCCTTGATGAAATAGTACTACAGTACAATCCTTATATACTCCATAATTATTATAACCAGTACATCATTGATACAGCAATCAAATGACAAACTTATTTAATAACAACATAAGAACTCTAATCATTCCTCCTCATATGTGGTAGTATCATAACTTGATTATTATCCAATAACATCATTTGGGGCATACTCTAATGATTTGGAAATTGGTTTTCATAGTGTCACCACTCCTTGCAGATGAAGCATTGTACATTTAAAAACTTTTTCTTACCCTTGTAGTCATTCACTTGGTGTCCTTTTTCTCCACACTTATAACAAACTCACATTCCCTTAAGGCAAGTTCCAAGGTGTTTCTTCCCACAGTTATCACATATTGGAAAATTCTTCTTTTCCCTCGTCCCTTTATCCATCATTATCTCTTCCATCCTCTTCTTCTCTTTCTTCCCTTCAAAGCCATAAGACTCATATAATTCTTTAATTATCTTATTAACACATGATATTATTTCTTTATATGTTGAGAACACATGGGAGACTATTTCCCTTCTAAATGTTGGCTTAATACCATGAAAGATATGATCCTTCTTACTCTTTGGATCATACGTATTGATGGAGTTCACATTCCTTCTATTGGGCACCATTTCTATACAATGGCATAAACTATGTTAGTTTATGAATTTCAAGGAATAATTCCAAACTTGTAAAATACTTAATGTAAATTGAACGGTTTATGGATATAATCCATAATCATAAAAAATGTTTTCTTTGAGGAAGAATATACTCATAAACCCTTCATAATGGTTTGTAAAAAAATGAGAATTATCCTAAGCCTATCCCTTGGGAGTGTCATAACCAAGAGTGCAGCAAGGCCCGTTGTCGTTCACCAGTTCCCGTTCGAGTCTAGCTCAAAGCGGTGTTTTCAGGTTTTACCCCTAGGTACATCTGTGCCAGAGCCACCTCTACCTGCTCGTATCCAGACAGGAATGTATTGCTCGGAAAACTCACAAAATCTCTATAATACCAAAATTCTAGGAAGTTCTTCTATACTAACCCTCAAAGACTATCTTTGGGCTATGTGCTCTAATCAGAGTTTATCTAAATCTAGATTCCAAGGTTAGTACGAAACTGCCTCTGATACCAACTGTAACACTCTGACCCCATTTACCCAGAGTCAGTGCATTATTGCGTAATATTGGCATGATCACAAAAGATCAAGTCTCGGAAGACCGAATAGTTTAGTATCCTTGGAAACACTAGATACATTCATAAATGTTACATTACATCATAAAGTGAAAAACTAGAATAACATAGTCTCCATAGTCCACACCCATATCCCCTTCATACTATCCCTCTAGGTCAGTCATAAAATATTTCTTCACATCCTGAGAAAAATAAAACATTGAAATGGGTGAGCTCAGATGCTCAGTAAGGATAACAATTTAGTGGAAGATTTCATAAATAAACATAAAAATTTAACAAAATTTATAACTAAAACAAAAGATTTTTAACCTTGAACTTCAACATAATATGGAAAAAGTAAAATGAGATAATACCATTTACTTCTTCACATGGATATTCTATTGGTCAAATAATCACATGCAATATCAATAATCACTTTCATAATGATGGAATGCATAATGCCAGACTATCATAACCACGTAGCCAAGGCCCCGTGCCAAGACTACAAATACGATTTTTTTTAAGGCCTCATGACAAGACACTAGTTTGTCTCATGAGACCTACCAATGCATCGAGGAGCTATAGCGGGCTCCACCCGTCACTTATTAAGTCCAATGCATTCCTCATATGAACAGGTTTAAACATATCATAAACCATAACAAAATCGTATCACATAAAACAGGCATAAAGGAACATAAAATTTCCACATTTCAATCACAAGATATCTATAAAACACATTGATATAATAAAACATTATCAAAACCATTTTCAATACCAAAATAAAAGAAAATTAAAACTTGGTATTTATTTTTCATTTAAAAAAGTTATGGCTTCTAGAGGAAGCGGAAACTCAAATAATGGTTACGAAGGTGGAGAAGTTGTTGTCGCCGCATATGTACGATAAAACATTCCTTTTTTCATTTAGTAAAAATGCTTCGTATAAAAATATTCCTTTTGAGTAAAAGTCAAAGGGGTTTATACACCGTATAAAAGAAAGTTGTATATAAAACAAAATATGCCTCAATGAAAGGAGATTGAGACGAAGTCCCTTACAAAGATCATTTTTAAATAAAATATATCTATTATGTGTATTCACTACATGTACACATAAAGAAATTATAAATACAAGATATGACATAATAATATCATGACATAATTTGAAAGTGGGAGATTAACCCAAAGAACGAAAATTGGGTTAAGAAGTTCCCTTACCTCATGTCCGACTTGACTCGATCGTTCTTTAATCTCCTGAATAATAAACTAGACTTAATTTATACTTGCTTAAGAAACTTTTTCAAGTTCATTATTCCTTTTATATCACTTATTACCATGTTATAAACATTATGTAATTATTTATGTTAATAACGGTCATTTTGTCGATCTTTGGTACTTGAGTCAAAAATAACTTCTTATAATTACAAGTTGTTCATGTGGTAAAATATCCATTATATCCAGAATTATATTCATGATGTAGACATCACATAAATCATATATATTCAGTATATACATGCATTTATAATATTACATAATATTTAGAGATAATAAATGAAATGCATCGTTCATGGAGACGATAAGCCGTATGTACGCATGAACGCTACTTTCATTTCTATTTCGTATTTAATGGAATTAAAACTAAATGAGATATATATATATATATTATAATTAAATTATAATATATATGTTATATAGGTCCCATAAGTTCATTAATTTCATTCTTTATACATTCCATGCATTGCATGAACGAGTCACATCACTTGAGGGGGCGGTAGTCCACCACTAGTGCAAAAACACTTTTTCGCGTCGGTTTTTTTTAATTTTTAACGTCGGTTATAAACCGACGTCTTTAAAGGCGACGTTAAAAATAGCGTTTTCGCGTCGGTTCATAGAAACCGACGCGAAAAATAATTCGCTTATGAGCTTCGGCGTCGGTTTTTTATAAAACCGACGCCGAAGCTACATTTAGACATTATTTTCCGCGTCGGTTCATTAAAAAACCGACGCGGAAAATATATTCGAATAGGTTTTCCGCGTCGGTTTTTCTAAAAACCGACGCGGAAAACCGATTAGAACAGGATTTTCCGCGTTGGTTTTTAAAATAACCGACGCCGTAAATTTTATTTTTTTTTTAAATAAAATACATATATTTTCTCCTCCAAACTAATCGGAACCCTGAAAAAAAATAACGAAGTATACAAAAACAATTAAACAGCTTTAACAGAAGTACTTCAGAAAACTCAAAGTAAAGCAGAATTAAAATACACGTACCTACATGGTGCATTTTCTTAATCTAACCATACTCAGTATCAATCATTGTAAGTTTCCTCCCATAGATAGCACCAATCCTGTCAAAACAGTAATGAAACTAAGGAGATGTGAGTGAAAAAATCAATCCAAGTTATTAGTGTAATGAATAAACATTAAATGAAAATGTGTAATTTATTTGAATCATTCATTTTTTCACAAAGTAAATTACCAAAATGAAATGTTACGACTCCTGATCAAAATTCCAGGAACACTCAGCCGATGCAACCTCTTCCTCACCTCCCCCACTGAAGATGTTGGGGGTGTCTTTTCACCATAGGATCCCCACCACCCCCAACCTCAGGTTTTTATATTTGCTCTGTATAGACGTGCATTACCCATTCACTATTGTTATTTGTTTAAGTTATGGAATAACAGAGAAATAAGTTTGAGTGCAAAAAATAGGTTAGAAAATTGAAATCAAATGCAGATTGAAGAGACATAAAGAAACATACCTTAAAAATTGACGCCTTCTATTTTATCTTTGTGCAAACCCACTAAGCGCTGTTTCAGGTATTATGTGATATGCTTCTCGGCAATCATTTTTCGATATTTATTTGCATAAAAAATAAAAAGGCCTAGAAGATATTGTTGTGCATTCAAGGGAGACAATTTTTAGTGTTTGTGAATGTTATTTCGCTATACGAATCTCTATGTTCATGATCCAAGTACCACCCTACAGATTTGTCACTGTACAGACAAATGATTTTAAGAAATAACAATGAAAAGAAATATAATAACTAATTCTGAATTAAAATACACGTACCTGAAATATACGACATGCTTATTGTTGGTTATTGTTGAAGGATTCATTTGATTATTAGTAGATTCAATAAAACAGTTTTTGCAGAGGCACTTGAGAAAACTCAGTAAAGCAGAATTAAAATACACGTACCTGAAATATATGACATGCTCATTGTTTGTTATTGTTGAAGCATTCATTTGATTATTAGTAGGTTCAAACACCTAATATATCATAAGAGTTAGTTTTTTAAACCCATATATAATATTATTTATAAATATTAGTATACATACCTCAAATCTTAATCAGACTTAACAAATAGTCCGCAAAAGTAGATTGAATATGAATCATATCAGATTGAGAATATGACTGTGAATCATTGAATACCTACAATAATATTGAATGATATGAAATTAATAAATAGAAGAAAGTGGATGAAAATATATAAAAAAGTTAATACAACTAACCTTATGAAAATCAGTAGTTTCCCCAGTTGTGATTATCTCGTACATAAATCGTAGAATATAATAACCACATTCAACGCTTCCATTTTGAAGATGACACTGCAGTTATAAAACATTTAACTAATAATGAAACCCAATATATAACAAAAATATAAAAACTAATTACCTGTACTTCCACATATTTGATTTTCATTGGTTTCTTTTCATTTGTAAAATGTTTCCATGAACTGCATTTTTTTATATAAGAACTAATAAAACTTGTGTAAACAATTAAAATTAAACATAACAAACTTCTAAAAATAAAAAAACAACTTACCTGTTTAATAAGTTGGAAAACGGTTTACGCACTTTTCCTAATAAAGAGAAAAACCAATATAAGGTGCATTCATTTGGGCAAAATACACCTAACATCCAATGCCCCCTATAATACAAAAAGTTCATAATTAATGACATTATAATGATCATGAGTTCAAAATTATGTTGATATTCTTACTTATCAACAAATGGCAAAAACCAGCACTGAATCTCTGTTTGTGATAATCTCTCGGATATATATTGAACTCTTTCATCATTTTTCACATGTTTGACTTCCAAGGAAATGTACTCTGGATCTATAAAGCTATAAATTCTTGTAGTTTCATTTTGTAAAAGAATCCTGTATAGATACCTAATTTAAAAAGAAAACATAGTTAGTCAATGACATAACAATATTTTAGTAAAGAAATAGCAATTCAGACGTCAATTTACTTACATGGAAAACAACTGCACCACATTCAGCCCGATCTCTTCAAAATTAACTAAATTCATGATATCTTCTTTCAATATTCTCAATTTATAATTTCTTCCACATATATAGGACGTCATCCGAAACTCATAGATAAAATTCAAGGAAGAAGAGCACTGAGATAATCTTTTCAACCCAGAAGAAATATCAGAAGTATCTACAGCCGACTGTTTCTGAACATTTTGCTGCATTTGTACAGTTTCTTTTGCTTTCAGATATTCCTATATAAGTTAAATGTCAGAAAACATTATAAGTAATTTGGAATCATTTCTAATTACTAGTTAAAAAAACTCATACCTCATGTGAAATATAACGAAGAAGTGTAGTTGGCCAAAGTAAAAATTGGCCCATGCATTCCCCAACACTGGTGATCTCCGCAGTAGGAAATGGTAGTAGAGCAGTAGGATCTATAATAACAAGTACTGATACTCTAACCTGACCCATCTGCATAGGCTGATGATGTAACGAGTCCCCCAAAAAATACACTTGTCCTAACGCAACAATATGTACATGAGGATCTCCCGCAAACAACTCACAATATAAGGTTTGATCCGATGGAGGAGGTGGAGGCTCAAAGTTAGCAGGTGGGGCAGGGTAGTCAGGGTGAGCAGGCTGAGAAGTCAGAAAAATGAAAAGGGTATATTAGTGTTTAAAATTTATAACATAGAAAAATTGATTAAAAATTAAATAAAATAATATACCTCAAATGGTTGCGCAGACGGGGCAGGGTAAGCAGATGAGGCAGGGTAGTCCGGGTGAGTTGGCTGAGAATGTTGAAAAATGAAAAAGTTATATCAGTGTTTATAATTTATAAAATAGACAAATTGATGACATTAAATAATATACCTCAGAAGGCTGCCCAGACGGTGTTGGGTAAGCATATGAGGCATGATAGTCTGAGTGAGTAGGCTGAGAATGTTGAAAAATGAAAAAGTTATATCAGTGTTTATAATTTATAGAAAAGAAAAATTGTTAACAGTAAATAATATACCTCGGAAGGATGAGCAGACTGTGACTGTCTTGCCAAGTGTTCTAATAAAGCCTTCTGTACTGCTGCTTGAATTTGATCACCCATAGACCGCTTCATATCCTGCATCTCTTCTTTTAAGGATTCAATTTCCGGGTCTCTTGGTTGCTTACTCTTACCAAAAACCTTCTGAATACTAACACCCGCCTGATATCCTCTAACACGGCCGGGGTGTTCAGTCTTTCCCAAAGCAGTGGCTAGGATATCCATCCTACCCTCAGGGATAAAAGAGCCATGTGTCTCTTTCTCCTGAAGTTCATCCTGAAATGAAAAATAAAAAATTTATATTAGTGTTTATAAATTATAAAAAAGGAAAATTGTTAACAAAGAATTAATATTTACTTACAATTCTATCAGCCACTTGATGAGCTTCGTCTGTAAGATATTGTTCATTTTTTTTTCTTCTTGCTCGTTTCCATTTCTCATGGCGAGTGGGAGGAGATGGAGGACCATATTGGACCTCTTCTGAACCACTACTTGATCGAGCTCTTAATGCTTCAAATTTTTCTTCAATAATTTTCTGCTCCAAATACGAGTATCCTCCACGTGATAAAGTATGAGGGTATACGTTTTTCAACTGGATCTCCTGATGAGATCTTCTGGAGGCCTGTTACATAAAAATAAACACATAAGTAATAAGGAAAATATAGCATAAATTTTAAAATATAAAACAATTACAATACCTGAAATTTCTCTTCCTGACGACTGTCAACAAATCGCTTCCATGTTTCTTCATCTATATATGGATACTTAAGACATGGGCTTTCAAACCTTCTCTTTCCAAAAACATAATCTTTCGTCAGTTTGTTTTTAAAATCTCTCCATCGAACCGCCGCTAAAGAGAGATGTCTTTTCCTAATTTCTTTGGTTTCCTCAAAATTGAATGTCATCTGTAATTGAAAAAATAAAATATGTCATTTAAACTATATAATATTAAAAAAATGAGATTAAATAAATAAATAAAGAAATTTTACCGTCACGGCCTCCCAAAGCTGTTGCTTCGCCGTCCTGTCCACTGACTTCCAATCAGGATATAAAATACTAATCCTGCAACGGCTCTGCATCGCTATATAACTGACAAACTGAACTGCATTTGGGCCAAATGCATTATTATTATCATCAAAACGGATGTGTAATTTGTTATCATCACGAGCGAGTGATAGTTTTGGTAAACGTGTAATACCACGTTTACCAACTAGAGAACTTGATTTTTCAGTAGTAACTGGAGAAGTCTCCTCTGCCGAGGACGCATCAGTAGTCCTGCAATTTTTTTTAATAAATTAACAGTTTTTGTTCATTAAATATGTATATTACTGAATATTTAATAATATGTCAAAATAGATATACCTCGGTAACTGCTCATCTCTATCTGTATTTGACATTGCTACTAGAAAGTGTAATGAAATTTTGGGTACCTGCATATCATTAGAAAACTGAATAATTAGAAACAAGGAAATGAAAAATAAATATGTAAAAATAGAGGCATGCATTTGTAAGTTTTAAAAATAGACACAAAATATAAATATTTACCAGAAAAATTAGGAGACTAATTTAGTGTTTTCCCACGTCCCTTCATCATGATCGGTACGTACTGCATGCACTATGTCTATCTTATATTCATTGTAATCCTCTGAAAATTGCATAATAGATGAATAACGCTCATGTAAATCACTAGCATCATCAGAATCATCATCATCACCCAAATGATATCTTTTCCCTTGCAAAACAACTGACCACTGATCATTCGACGGATCAATGACATAAAATACTTGTTTTGCATGTGTCGCCAAGATAAATGGTTCCTCATTGTGATTAAATCTTTTCAAATCAACCAGTTTAAACCCATATTCATCATGTTTCACGCCACTATTACTATCAACCCAATTGCACTTAAAAATAGTGACTCGAAATTTAATATAATCAATTTCCCATATGTCTTCAATAACTCCAAAATATGATGTTGATGCAGAAATTGGGTTTTTATCTTTGGCACTCGAAAAATGCACTGCTTCAGCGAATACCATCACACCACTATTCTGAACGGTACTCTTGTCATCCAGGTTTTTTTTGTAAAATGTGTAGCCATTGATATCAAAACCAGACCAAGTGATCACATTAAAAGATGGTCCCCCTGATAACCACTTCAATGTTTCTGATACAGATATATCTGAGGTGACTTTCTCTTTAAACCATGAAACAAATGTCTTCTTATGCTCAATCATCAACCACTTTTCATTTCTTTTCTGATATCGTAACTTTAATTCAGCAATATGTGAGGATATATATGGTTGAACCTCATCTGTGTTGTTCAAAATGTATAAATGTGCTTGCATCACTTCATCACGTGGAATGAACTTTACCTTTAAGCCTCGAACCCCTCTACCTTCTCTGTCAACTGTCATATGTCGAGATAGAGGGAGACCAATATGCTCCACTTCATTCAAATAATCAGTACAGAACTCAATCACCTCTTCTGATACATATTTTTGAACAATAGAGGCCTCTGGTCGATAAGGATTTTTAACATATCCTTTCAAAATTTTCATATATCTTTCAAAAGGATACATCCATATTAAATAAACAGGCCCACACATTCTTATCTCACGCACCAAATGAACCAATAGATGAACCATTATATCAAAAAATGTGGGTGGGAAATACATTTCTAGTTGACAAAGAATAAGAGTTGCTTCATTCTCCAACAAATCTAACAAATTTGGATCAACGACTTTGCTACAAATGGATTTAAAGAAATTACATAACCTGATGATTGTCTTCCTGACAGCTTTCGGTAATATACCACGCACTGCTACTGGTAGAATTTGTTGCATTAACACATGACAATCATGTGATTTCATACCTATTAATTTACAATCCTTCAATGACACAAAATTATTCACATTTGAAGAAAAACCGCTGGGTACTTTAATACCATGAAGACACTGACAAAAATTCATCTTTTCAATCTTGCTTAATGTGTGACAAGCCGGAGGTAAATATGTTCTTTTTCCTTTCACAGCGGGAGCTAACTCCAAACGTATTCGCATTAATATCAAGTCCAATCTAGCATTTAATCCATCTTTTGTCTTTCCTTTTATGTCTAACAAAGTTCCAATCAAACTATCACATATGTTTTTCTCAACATGCATAACATCAATGTTATGTTTTATCTCTAAAAATCTCCAATAAGGTAGTTTGAAAAAAATAGACTGCTTCTTCCAGATATGTTTTTGTAAACCAGAACTTTTTCTCTTTCCAAATGTTGAATCAATATCTTTCACTCTGTCATAATATTCTTCAGCTGACAATGGTTGAGGGGGGAGGTTGTATTCTTGTAAACCGTTAAATGATTTTCTCAATCTACGATAAGGATGATCAATTCGCAAAAATCTTCGATGTCCCATGTACACTGTCTTTCTTCCATTCTGCAATTGATAATATGAAGTTTGTTCTTCACAAATTGGACATGCTTTATGTCCCTTAACACTATATCCAGATAAGTTTCCATACGCAGGAAAGTCGTTTATAGTGAACATTATCATAGCACGCAAAAGAAAATACTCTTTCTTGTATGCATCGAAAACTGTAACACCTTTCTCCCATAGCAGTTTTAAATCCTCAATCAATGGTGTAAGATACACATCAATATCATTTCCTGGTTGTTTTGGTCCAGAAATCATCAAGCTCATCATAACATATTTTTTCTTCATACATAGATGTGGGGAAAAGTTGTAAAGTACCAGCAAAACAGGCCATGAACTATGTTGGCTACTGAGGCTCCGATATGGATTCATTCCATCAGTACACAATCCCATTCTGAGATTTCTAACTTCACTTCCAAAATCATGAAATTTTTTATCAAAACTCTTCCACTGTGGTGAATCGGCAGGGTGACGTAAGTTACCATCAGAAATGCGCTCATCTGAATGCCATCTTAACCTTTTTGCATCATTTGAATTTGCAAATAGACGCTTCAAACGAGGAATAATTGGAAGGTACCAAAATGCTTTAGATGGAGTTTTGATTTTGGTACCTAAAAATAAACCAGAATTGAATTATCAGAATTGTTTGAAAAAAATATTGGATGATATCATTGGAAAGTAAAAAAATTGATTTTTCATAACGTTACATGACATCACCTGAAAATGAATCTGAGTTGACTTTCTCATCCATCTTATAGCGCGATGTTCCACATGTAGGACAACTTGATAAATGTTCATTTTCTTTCCTATATAGTACACAATCATTGGGGCAAGCATGTATCTTTTTATACCCCAATCCCATTGGGCATAATATTTTCTTCGCCTCATAATTGGAATCTGGAAGCCCATTGCCTTCTGGAAGAAGCTCTTTTAAAAGCTCAAGTAAACTGGAGAAACTTTTATCACTCCACCCATTTTTTGCTTTTAAGTTAACTAATCTAAAAACTGCTGATAACACTGTATATTTACTGCAACCTGGGAATAATGGTTTCTCAGAATCTCCATACAATCGTTCAACAGTTGGTGTTTTTTCGATGGTTTCAACACCTAAATCATGAATTAATTCTTCAATATGATCCTCTGCCTCATTATGAATATCGTCATCAACATTGGATGTTGAATTTTCAGTTCTTTCACCATGCAAGATCCAACGTGTATAATTAAGGCTAAAACCATAACAAATGAGATGATCTTTGATTTCTCTGAAGTTTAACTTTCTCATATTTACACACTTCACACATGGACAGAAAATCAAATCAATATTTTGATTATGCCGTTTAGCAAATTCCAAAAAATTGTCAACTCCTCTTTCATATTCACTAGTAGTTCTTCGTAGATAAATCCAATTATGATCCATTAATACCTGATATCACAATATAATTGATGAATATATTAAAACATAAAAACATTTAAATATCTATCAGATAAATTGTAAACAAAAACATATTCCATAAAAACTATTGATAATCAGATAAAAGACATCAAATATGAAACACGTTTACAAATATAGTAAACAGTTAATTTTAATATTATATACATGTGTGTTATATTGAAATACAAGGACAAAATGGTTAAATCAAAGGTTTCATTTTTTGAAAATAAAGTTTCATGATATAAATATTATATGAATGACATACAAGATAATATGATTTCTCACTATGACTACTATTGATCACACTATATTTATTTTTTTATTCATTTGATGTAACATGAATGAATCATGGAAAAATTAATGTGAAAAATAGTGCAATAACTATCCTTATTTAAAACAATGTGTATTAAAACACACATGTGGAACTCGATTAACAAAACTACTTGTGGGATTTGAAGAGTCATTAAAACTATTCAAAAGGGCTCCATATGGTTGGCCTAACTATGGGGGATAGACCTATAGCTACAAATCTTCATCCACCATCACCCCAATATTAAGTGAACCCCCAAATAGATTACACATCATTGGTAATTCAATCATCATTTTTATATCAAACACATAAAACCAATCAAAATCAATATCAAAATCCAACAATAAATCCTAGAATTACATAAACACTCAAGGATTCAAATGGAAAAGATATTATGACACTTTTCCCAATGTGTAGCACTAGATTTTTTTATAACCTATATCCATAATAACATTATAATGCCAAATAACAAAGGGAACTTGGAAACCCAAACCCTCTGAAAAATCTTGGTTTTGATACCATTTTCATGAACCAACCCAAGATATCTATCCATTAAACACCTAAACTAGACCATGACATACTTGAGGGGAGTACCTAATCCTCATAGACTAACAATAAGCATTATAGGCATCTAAAACAATCACTAGGTATGATTTCACCCATTAATCATAGTGTAATTAACATCATATTTCTATCAGAAATCTGAAATGACCTATCCATAGGTTATACATCAACACAAAATTTGAATCAGTAGAAATAATATAAAGAATAACTATAAATAGATATAAACTAATCCCTTATTTCACCTTCTAAACCCCCTCACCTAGCCAACTCCCTCTACTCACCCACAAATTCCCTCAATACACTTCATCTCCTAAATCACCTAGTCCTCACAAAAGTAATTCAATACACTTTTAACCATAATTTTAAGTAGTAAAAACATCATTTAAATGGAAAAAATTTACACATATTCTATTTAAATAAATCCGTAAAAAACCTATAATAGGCACACTTGGGATAATTTGATAAGTAAAACAATAACTGAGCTCAAGTCCCCACTAACCACTAACCCAAACTGAAACAGAATGCATCCTAAGAGGGAAAAAGAACTGGATAAGATCCTAAAACTGAAATGTAGATAAACATGAGTATACAAATACTAATTAGGCCACTACTCACCTTACAAAATTTCTAACTTTTAATTAAAGCCCCTTTTAATCTAGTTTGAAATAAAATAAAATAAAATCTTACATAATTATTTAAAATCCAACATAATATAAAATCTTACATAATTATTCAACCCGAATTGAGATGTTAAATCCAAACTGCGACCGGTATAATTACTTCCAAAAACAAACAATATCAAATCTACACCAACAATGATAATACAAACAAAAAATAATGATAAATTACAACTAAAATCTAACCAATAATCCAAATCACGCAAAATAGGGTTATTGATAAAGAAATAAACAATGGGATATGAAACAAGAGATAAATAGGAAGAACACATACCCAAAATCGTGCAGACGACAAAAAACCTTCAACAATGGCCGTTCAAGATCGCAAATCAAGTTCGAAGGTCGTCGGGAGTCCGAAGCGCCACAGCGGAACTCGATTTCGACGGACGAACAAAATGAGGGTTTCTGACCGTGAATATTTTTAAAAGACTTTTCGCGTCGGTTTTCATTAAAACCGACGCGAAATATATTTTTTTTATGAGTTTCGGCGTCGGTTTTCATGAAAACCGACGCGGAAAATATAGTCGAAGAGGTTTTCCGCGTCGGTTTTTCTAAAAACCGACGCGGAAAACCGATTAAAAAAGGATTTTCCGCGTCGGTTTTTCTAAAAACCGACGCGGAAAACCTATTAAAACAGGATTTTCCGCGTCGGTTTTTAGAAAAACCGACGCGGAAAACCTATTCGACCGGATTTTCCGCGTCGGTTTTTCTAAAAACCGACGCGGAAAACCGATTATAACAGGATTTTCCGCGTCGGTTCTGAGAAAAACCGACGCGAAAAATAAAAACATAATTATTTTTGGCGTCGGTTTTGTGTAAAATCGACGCCAAAAATTCCCCGCATATACTATTCGCGTCGGTTTTTAAAAAACCGACGTTATTACGACGACGTTAAAGCCGGTATTTCCACTAGTGCACACATCCTCAAATGAAATTATTGCATTTTCAAAACATCCTAAGCATAAAGGTATGTTTTAAATGTAAAATACAGAAACATATAGAGTAAATAAATATAATATATATCATAAATAAATATAGTGTCATCATAATTTCCACCATGAGAGGTGTTAGGAGAAGATAGAACAAACATCGTTTCATGAGGCAGTAATTCGCCATCCACGGAAACAGTATGTTCTTTAAGAATTAGACGGAGGTGTGTGCAAGTTTAGCTCTAATAATTATCATAAAAACATCCTAGTATATTGAATATACTTTTTATGTTACAAAATAAATGAATAAAAAGATTTTAGGGGGTTGGAGAAGCCAAATAATACAAAAGAGAATAAGTGAAGACAATACCTTTAAATTAGGTAACTCTTTTTGATTTGAGGCAAAGGCTTCTTTGGGAAGACTTCTGCTCAAAGTGAGGCTTCTAGTAGTAAGATAGGTAAGTTTATAGAGTATTTTGGTAGATTTTGGCCGAGCCAAATGGATTTAATGTGTGAATAAGGTGGTAGAGGTGGGGGCCTTTTATAAGAGGAGAGGAGGGGCACTCTTGGAAAGTCATGAAATGTTACTTTATTATATAATGAGTTTCAGATTTTATAGGTCCCACAATTATATATTTTGAGGATAAGGCGATAAGGGTTCGAAATATACTCATCCAATAGGTTTTTGACAAGTTTAACTCTTTGATTTTACATTATTGTTTCATTTTATTTAAATCGTTAATTAATGAGGTAATCGCTGCATCATCATGGTGTCATAAATAATTTAATTTATTTAATGTCTAAAAATTATAAAAAAACTATCATGATGTAGGAAATCTTTATATACTTCCAATTAATATTTATAGTCTAAAATCTAACTTATATAACCCCATGTAATAATTGGTTTAGTAAAACAATACATGTTTGTGACAATTGTATTTTTAGTTTAAATAAAAAGTTATTAATGTCTTTTTCTTACCCAAGTGGCTCCATGGGTCCCCAAGATGACCCATGGATTGTCTTGGTCATCCATGACTCACCCAATAAGGTTAGGACAAGTGTAAAGGTAATTTCATATTATTATAACATTATATTTACCTTAAGTTACACTAATTACCTTTAATAACGATTAATAAAACTTAAAAGTTACTATTCACTAAAAATTATTTTCATCCCATTGAACCAAATTTTACTTACTAATGACAACCATGTATGTCAGATTTTTTAAATTCAATTCATAGATGTGGTAAAGTTTCATTTAAACGAAAAATTAGTTTTTTTAACTACCACTTAGTGGTTTCACTATTCATCAAAAATTGAAGTTTTTCAGAAAAATACAAAAAATTCACCCTAAGATATATTTGATATTCCTAATTTAAAAATGCTATCTATTTTACAAAATTCAAAACATATAAGTTGAATTAATTAATTTAATAATCAATTCCTGTAGTCACAACAAATAGGGTGTTTTTAAGAAATAATATATATCAAAAGATTGACAATTGTTAATGTCCAATTTCAAAGTGAAATTTATTCTAATGACCACTATTGGATAAAATGGTAAAAATATATTCTAATTATACTTTAAAACCACTAAATAGTATAATTTATCACTATAAATTATTTTGATTAAAAATGTTGTTTTTAAGTATTTTCTCTATCCATTGAAAATTGTATGTTCTCAGAAAATTACAAAAAATTCAACTTAGGATAATTTTGATATTCTGAATCCAAAAATGAAGTCCATTTTTAAATATAAAATTTATATAATTTCAAAATGTGGGTATTACTATTCATAATGGCTATTTTTATTTGTCGCGGTGTGTTAGAATCTCGAACTTGCGTGCAATGCAAGCTATTGCATTATTGAAAGAGAAGCGTATCATGGAAGCTCAGGGTGTTACACCTTAAATGTTTATTATTATTTATGAAAGTTTCCTCTTTATTGTTATACTTACTTAGTATCTGAGCTCACCCCTTTCTATGATTTATTTTTCCCAGGATGCGAAGAAGTATATTATGACTGACCTGCAGGGATAGTCTATGGGATATCAGTGTTGTCCATGGAAATAATTTTGTTGCAGTTTTCCGTTTTTGATGTAATGTAAACCTTATGAATGTATCTATTATTCCCAAGGCTACTAAATTGATCGGTCTTTCGGGACATTATCTTTTGTGATCGTGTCAATGGTACTTAATAATGCACTGACTCTGGGTAAATGGGGTCGGGGCATTGCACCATTGATGTTATGGATTGATTCTAAATGATGTTTATATGTCTTTCACATTTATACAAAGTTTATTCTCCCTTCCATTTATACACTAATACATGACTTATATAATTTATTAAATACCTTCATTATGAAATTTACTTTTATTGTGATATGAAGAACGATTATGAAACCCATTTTATTTCCATGGGTAATTTTTATATTATTTATTATGATTTATTTATTTTATATGGCACACATAGATCATGAACATGTTATGAAGGGTGATCCTAAGTAATTCTATAGTGCATTGGGTAAGGATTTAGTATCATGAGGCATCATGTATGGGATTAGGGAGTAAACCAAATCCATTATGTGACTTTTTCCACCATGTAATTTTATCTAGGAAGTTAGCCTTGACTCACCTTTAGTTCATGTTTTGTATTTCGGTTACATTCTCTATGTTACAATGATATTATGATACCATGTTATTTATGTTATTATTTTATGTGATTACTATTGATCCTTACATTTATGATATAATTTTATAATTTTTACTCTCACCTTTTGTTTCCTTATCATTTTAATTCCCTTACTGGGATTTTTTTAACCCCTTTTATCTACATATTCTCCAATTTTATCCCATGAAGTATATAATATTGAAAGGATTTAGGATCTCATTATGGAGAATAAAATAAAAAAATTTACTTTTTAGTATCAATTTTATTTATTATGAACATATTCCTCTAAATACATTATTCCTTTAAAATCATTATGATGTACTAATGGATATTTATGTTTAGAAATCATGTAATAATATGTGTAAAATTAATGGGTTTTAATAGTTGGTATCAGAGTAAAGTTTTAGTTAACCATTGGAAACTAGGATTAGAAAACCTTAGTGCTAACTCTAAGGATTGGTTTAAGGGTAATTATAAATATAAATATAAGGATAATTCTATATATTGTAAAATATCCAAGAATTTTGGTTATGTTTAGAGTGAGTGGTTTCTAACAAAATGACATCCTTTTCTGGATAATACAAGTGGACATGGTTATGGCAAAGATGTACATAGGGGTAATAACTCCAAAATAAGTGTGTCTATATTGACTCAATAATTACCTAAAATACAAAAATAGGCCTTATTATGGACCTATTTTGAGACTCCCAAGGGACATCCTTTGGAAATTCACAAACTCTTTACAAACCATCATGAAGGATTCGAATAGATGATAACCATGAATGACCTTGGATAAACATAAGGATTCATTTATTGATAAGAATATGTCATGATTTATAGATACTGTTAATGATTTTTCATGATTATATAGTTTACCACTATAGTTATTATTTCTCATGCTATGATTTGTAGTTTTAGTTAATGGTGGGAACCAAAAGAAATTGGGTTAACATTGACAGTGATACAAAATGTATTAATGAGAACCCAAATAGGAAAATGGCTGTAGTAAAGGATATTGTGATTATACCTAATTAATTATCCTGATATCTGATTAACAAATTTCACCTTAACTGACTTTATAAATCACCAAATAAAATAATGTTAAATTTATTTGAGAGTTTGGGTGGTAGAGACCATAGAAGAAGGAATATTAATTTTCCTATATGTTGAGAATGTGAGAACAAGCACTAGAGGGAATTCATTAGAGGAACGATAAGATATTATAAATTTAGAGAAGTATGGTGAAAAGTAATTAATTTCGGAGGAAAATGGTAATTTTAGTTAATGAAATGGATGAGAATTATGGTTTATCTATGGAATCATATACATCTTAATATTTTAAATATAGTAATAATGGTCATTATGCAAATTTATTTCCTCATGGGAAATATCAAAAAGATGATCCAAAAATCTGTACGAGTAAATGTTTCATTGTTGATGATGAAGAGACTACAAATGACATATGAAAATAAGAAGGTATTAAAGAATAAGACGATTAATAATATTTAATGGTTTAATAATGAAGTTTAATGATTGAAATTCTTATGTACTAAAATTCAAGAATTATGTGAATCAAGAAATATATATATGAGTATTATTCTACAGAAGTTTTTTAAGGATTTTGAAGAATATTTTAAAAGGTACTAATGACCTATAAAGGTTATTTAATTGTAATGTGATACTCTTTAAGAAAGAAATAATTAAATAAAAGGTAATCATAGAGATATGTATGATGTTGTGGTAATTAGTTGATTTTTGGGAAAATAATGAGTTGTATAGAAAACCTTAGTGGTTAAAAATTGATTTAATGACTAATGTTATTTCTTAATATTATCATCATATTCCTAATAATGTTATAGGATCATGTAAAATTATTAATATCATCATCATATAAGTTTTTCCATAGTTTTAGAAAAATTAAAACCTAGAAGTTTGGTGACAACCCATACCCTCCTTCAAGGTCTATGCCTACCACTGAACTATATGACATTCTGGTTAGTATAACATTGTTTTTACTTAGATTGTTTGAGGATTAAATATTAAGATGATTTTGGGAAACGTACAATGGGATCAAGTAATTTAGTTTTGGGGTGAATAATAGTATTTTGGGTGATGTTTTATTAGGTTGAAGTATATATAACCTTCTGGTTTAATGTAAAGTATTATTCTGGAATAATTCTATTATATTTTTGAAATGTAAGTTGAAATGGTATGATATAACCTTTATGGTTAAAACATTCTTTCATGTTGAGGTTTTTGAGGTTATTTAGGATATAGGGTCATTGATTTTAAGGAATGGTATATGTTAAACCTCTGGTTTTATTATTGAAGTTTGGAGATTAATATATTCATATTCATTTTGGATAGTATCTTACATTGTGCTAATCATTTTTGTTTTAATAAATATATGAAAAATATCTTGTAACACTTTTATAGATCTTATGTTGTGTTAAAAGTTAATTTTATTGATTTAGGCATAAAAAAATCATTTTTTGGATATTCGTTTCTTGGAGTAAGAGATGGAGTGGAAGGTTATCTAAGCACAACCAAAGAATGAAATTTTTATTATGGAAATAAAATATATCAAGTAATTATATTTCATTATATTCTTGGATAGTAAAAGAACTCCTCAAATTTAGGAAAATGATCTTGAATTAAAAAAATTTCATATTACCTTCAAGTTTTGATGAATCAAATAGAATTTTAAATAATCGTAAATTTATGGAAATGAGGAACTTAAAATTCCATTGATAATTCACTTTTTTTATCTATGATCTCTATCACAAGCTATAATTATTTATGATTTTCTTCCATATTCATATCTTCAATTGCCACCAATATTCTCATATGTGGAAACCCAGTTATGTGATGACTTTAATATTTTCCTTTACCACTTTTTAGTATAATGTTTTATTAACCCTTTTTATGATGTGGGGGTTTCTACATAAAAATTCTCAAACCCTGGATTTTTGAGATCATGATTAAATTGTAAGGATGCAATTTATTTAAGAGGATAGAATGCAATGCCCCAGGATTTTAAAATCCGAACATCATATATGATAGAGTATATAGCACGTAACACCAAGATTATAAGATAATGTAACACCTAGAGAATTTATGATATATTTATTTTTAAATAAATTCAATCTCTTCGATAGTTTGTGGAACATGCAACCTCAAATATAAATGAACCATAATAACCTAGTAATTAAATTTTTGGTTATGAATAAGAATTATTAAATCATTAAAATTATATTTTTTATACATGTATAAAATAAATTCAATGGTTATATATTTATTGGTAATAAAATACGAATCATTTAAAAGAGAAAACATGTTTTTTTAAAAACAGTATTTTTCAAAAAGGCCGTTTAGTCACACTTTGCGTACATAATTTAGAATTAATTTTTACCAAATTTACAAAATCTAATTTATAAAATGAAATAATTTTTTGAAATAAACATTTAAAAATATTCATAGGGGGAATGTTTTATATTTTAAAAAAATGTTTCATTTTCCAATGAATAGTGATAAATACTAATATTTATTGACAACCACCTTTTTGTTAAAAGAAGTCACAATTGGAAGTTTTTCTATTGGAAAACCATTTTTTCGACACAAATGTGGGTTCAATTGTAATTTAAATTCTACCAATTATATGAGTTAAATTTGAAAAAATTGATTCCCTTTTTTAAATTAGCAAAATTTATATTATCTAATAAGGTGAATTTATTTTTCCCATAATAAATTATGAAAACATTAAAATTTATTTTCCATGGTTAAGGTAAAATCAGGTTTACCAAGGGTTAATCCTAAAATATAAGGGTTAATAATTACCCAAAAATTGTTTTATATCAATTTTATGGTCATAGTTTTATGTTATATCTTCATAGGTTTCATAATGGTTCATTTTTTATCATTTGTTTCTTAGAAAAATGTGGGTGTAATTCTTTATTTTCAAAAATACCAAGTGTGTCATATCCCCCAATTATAAAATCCACCATATCTACTCTCATTTAAAAACATCTAAAACCATTTGGTTCGGCCATTACATGCCCAAATCACTTCATTACTTCCCTCCTATCATCCTAGAATCATTTTTTGGTTATAATTCCAACCTAGTAATGCATTTGGTGAAAACTAAAAGAAGTTGTCCAAAGAAGAGGTAGCATCCTTAATCGAGTGAGTTATATTAATTATTCCTCCACCTAATACTAATATTATTAAACCATGATGATATAATAAAATAATTATCTTACATATACTAATATTTCTTTATTTTAAGGGCATGAACTACAACCATATCATCAACCCTCGAATTGGAAATGAAAATGTTGATCGTGTGTATGGCGGACTACAGCCTCGTGAACCAACGTAATTTGTTTTCCACCACCACTTCTCATGGATGGATATAATTATATATATAATATTTACATATGATATTTATGATATAATTATAATTTTTAATTATAATACAATATATTCCAAACTTATTTCCATTCTGTAGAGAATACGATAACACCGCTTGTCTGTACGGAGGAATATCGCCTCACAAAGCGATGTGATTATTTTTTAACTTACTATTTACGTGGATGGTAATAAGGATTAATTTTATATTTATATGTGATATTAATTAAATATTAATCATTATTTAAAATAAATATATAATATACTTTCTTACCTTACCATCCATTTAATAAATGATAACAATGTTCATGTGTACGGTGAGTTACCACCTCATGAAGAGATGTGATTGATTTGTCACAAAAGCTTTAAATTGAAGGTAAAAAAGGATAAATTTAATGGATATGATTGATATATGTGACATAATATTTATTCTTAAAAATAAATATACAATACAATTCCTTACAATTTCACCCATAAAAGAAATTATAACTTTTCCCATGCATACGTATAACCTACCATCTCTACAAAGCGATGTGATTAATTCTCCATGTTCCAAATATAATAATGATTATAAAGATGTATCTAATGAAAATAAATTTTATTTATAACATTAATACCAATTTATAGATGATGTAACTATATCCTAAGTTCTGGATCCTGAAATTTCATGATAAAACATGCATGAAAAACCCAGGAAATTAACACCCAAAACAATAGTGATAATGAAATATTATTAACAAATGGGTAATAATATTTTATAAAATAATAATTTATGATATTGTTTTATAATAAGTTAATAAAATGTTTAAAACCAATATAAATTAGTTTAAATATCTATCAACTAAATAGAAATGTGATATTAGTAGTTTCTTAACTCAATTTCCATCTATTGGGTTATACGACTAATTTATTGATTAAATTATGATAAAATTATGTGCGAAATAAATTTTGATTTAAATATTTAGTATTTAAACTTATATTAATAGGTATAAACCTTTTTTACACATAATCACCGCATTTATTACCTCTCACCTCAAATATACGAACATTGTAAGGGTTTCATCTCAGACTTCCTTATTTAAGACACATGTTATTTTATGTACCTAATTTATTTTGAATATTATATATAATAAACCTTTATATAATGTATCATAAAAAATTATTATATCATGAGATATTAAGTTACAATTATTCTACTTCATTCATTAGAAGTTATGATTCAAAAGTTACCAATGAGGTAAGGGTTAATTTTTCAATCTCATTTAAATCCAGATTGCATATACTTGAATTTACATTGAAATAAATTATTTGATCATTGTACAATAAACCCCTTTCATTTTATTCTCCTATGTTTATTAATGAATTTTACAAGTGATAGTATCATTTTCCACTCCTTGATACTTAAAATTATTGAGAAAATATTTTTAATAAAATCCATCATTATTTCTCTCTTCAGTTGAAAATCCTTTTTCTTCCAAATCTGTGTTTTCTTAAAATGTTTTCAAAATTTTTTTACTGTGGATTTTTAAAATCATCTTTACTCTTAATTGGTTTTTAAAAAAAATTAAAATGATTCCTCCAATCTTTTTTTAAATAAAGTACATTTTTACTTTTATTACAAAAATGCGAAAGGAATGTTTTTTAATGTATTCAGCGTGAACAAATCTATTCCATCATCATGGCCACTCAATGTTTTAAATATTTCATTTTAATTTTAAAAGTTTATATTAAATTTAGTTTTCTATAATTCATGGGAATGTTTTATATTTTAAATACATTTTTTCAAAATGGAAAGTATATTTTCCCTAATAAATTTTCAAAGTGATCTTTTTAAATAATATTTCATCTAAGATGACATCCTTTGATGTTACTCAAAGTGAAAAGTTTATTTTCCTCAAGACTGTTTTTTGTATTTTTAAATTTATTTTCATTAATTAAAACAACCATTTATGTTATGTATTTCTTATAAATTATGTATATATGTATCTCACATATATACCTAGTTTATTCTTCCTTCCTTTAATGACGTAATGCTTGAATTATGATCATTTATCAAATGCCTTCATTACGAAATTTTATTTTATTATGATTTGAAGAAATTTCATGTAACTAATTTTATTTATATGGGTAATTCTTATGTTATTACTTATGATTCATTTATTATAGGTGGATTTCTCCCCTAGAATGTGTGTTCTGGTTAAGAATCAATATTTCCATATAGTTTCCAACAGATTTGTTTATGCAATCGGAAACACCCAATGGTTCTGTATCCAAAGGGACCTATATTCTAAATATAGGTGCTATTAAGGATTTTGACCCACTATTCTTAATAACTAAAATTGTTCAAGAGGATGGAATTTCAGGATCATCACACCATTTTTAGGGGAATTATTGCCCACTCTAGGACTCTCTTATAGATTAAAGATATGTTCATGAATCCTTATTAATTTTCAAAGCGTAATGAAAATTTCCCAGGAAATTTGTAATCAATTATTTGATAGTATGGAATTCAGTATCATCTATATATATTCAAGGTTCTTCTTTGTAACACCTCATACTTCCACAGTATTCTTCCTTTTTAAATAATTCAATAGCGTGCATTGTATGCAACACCAAGTTCAAGTGCACCACGACCTATCAAACTAGCCCTTAAAAAGGCGATTATCAGTTTTATTAACCAAATTTGTAATTTTATATATCCCATATAATTTCAAAATTCATATTATGTGTTTCTTATACATAATAAGAGGACAAATTCAATTTTTCAAATAAGAGAAGTATTTTTTTAATGCAGTTTTTCTGACTTTTAATGGAGAACCTTTTTTAAATCCAATATTTGACACTTTTATATATTGAATTTGACAAAATGAAATTATTATTTATAATCAGGTCATAAAAATTTAGTTTGGATAATTTTTTGGTGTTTTTTGATAACTTTCCTATTTTAATGAATAGTGAAAAATACTGCATTGTAATTCAAAACTACCTTTTCATCTAAATTATTTATATAGTTATATTATATTTTTAATTGGTTTTAAAGTATAATTAGATTATATTTTTATAATTTATTATAATATAGGTAATTGGAAGTAATTTTACATTTAAATTGAACATAAACATATTTAAATCTTTTGATAGTCTTTACTTCTTAAAAACCCAATTTCTGGTCTAGACAACGGGAATTAATTTTAAACTAATTTTTTCCAATTCTGGGTTTAGAATTTGGAAAAATGGATTCCATATTTAAAACAAAAGGTATAAATTTTTTAAATAGGTACCTATTATTTTTGGACATTATGAATAGTAACCTTAGTAACTATTTTTATTTACCATGGTTAAAGGGTAAATCAGGTAAATAAGGGTAAGAAAATATAATATTATAATAATATAAAACTACTCTAACACATGTCATAATCCTATTAGATGATATATTCCTAACAATGAAAATCCTTAGTTTGATTTTAGGACCCCATGGAGCCACTTGGGTGTGAAAAGGACATGTTATAATAATTAATTTAAAGTAAAGGGAATATAACATAAACATGTATCTTATTACTAAAAGAATTTTAATTTGAGTTATATAAGTGACAAATTAAAATATAAAAAGTAATTTTAAATATAAAAATATTTCATCCATCATGGTATTTTATTTCTAATTTTAATAATTTAAATAATTAAATTTATTTATGACACAATAATGATGTAGTGTTTTTCTTATTTATTGAGGAATCAAATAAACGATATTTCAAATATTAAAATAAATGTAATTTGAACGTTTTTATACATAAAATAATTTTATGGATGATTATGAAATATTATCTTTGATTAAATTTATTTGGTTCGAAGGAATCAAGTTTTTATTACTTTAACAAAAATCAATTACTAAATAGTGTCAAAATTGATATAAATGAGCTTTTAAAATAGTTACTATTTTATTAAATGATATAATATTACTAAAAATATTATATTTACAAACCTAACTTAAAACTATTAAAAATAAATTAATTATCCAATTTTTTTCTCTTGTAATTTTATTGTAACTATAGTAACCATACAATATGAAAATATAAGAAGACATGGTAAGAGTTAATGTTTTTAACTAAGGGTTAAATCCAAAATATGAGGATACATTCATGAAATAAACTTGTCTAAAACCGATTGGTTGAGATTATTTTGACCCATTATCATATTTTCCTAGAAATAAATCATTTTTTAGCTATTATAAACCAAAAATGAATTTATAATAAATTAATATTTCATGTTTTTCCTAAAGTGATCCTCACCTATCTTATAAAATGGACTTATCCTTTTATTTAATAAAAAGCTCAAAACCCATTTTATTCGGCCCAAAACTACCCAAATATCCTATAAACGTCTATCAACTAATTCTAGAGTCCACCCATTTGGTAGAAAACCAACTTAAGGAGTTCGTTTGTGCAAATCAACTGAAGACACCCGAAGAAGAGGTAATCGTTTTATCCTTTATTTCAAAGTTCTTTTCTTCTTATACTTACTCTTTCTAAGTTGTTTCCATACAAAGTAATAAATACAGTATGACCCATATACTAAGATGTTATTATAATCTTGGGATATCTATATTCATCATTTTATCCATATTACGAATAATAATATCACCATTCATGCGTACGTATGACTTACCGTCTCCACATGGTGGTGTAATGTGTTATTCCACATTACTTTATTTGGATGGGTATAATGATGAGTATAATAAAAATAAATAATTAATATGACATGATTATGATTATGTATAATTAATATACCATCCAGTTCCATATCATTTTATCATTAAAGGAACGATATCGTTACTCGTGCGTGCATACGACCTAACATCTCCACGAAGCGATGAGATTCATTATCCACATTAACCATTCAAGAATGATTATAAAAATATATATATTATGAATAATTAGGAAATATATGTCATAATAAGTCTATTATATATATATGTACATATATTCCATTCACATACTTTTATACGTTAAAAAACAGAAATAACAATCATACGTACATATGGTTTACCATCTCCATTAACAGTGTATTCCATTTCATATATCTATCTATCATATATATTTATATTATGAATATATATGATATATAAAACATATTATATGTTTTTAAGTAATTAAATCATGAAATAATAAATATGATCAAGAATAAAAAGTCAAAACAGGTACGATAAACAAAGCGATTATTACCTGAAATGATGCATTAACATGGAATTGTAAATAAAAGGGTGATATAAAGTCATATAAAATCATATATGATAATATGTTTAAAAACATTATACATGAGTTTCAGACACATGTAGAGAGTATCAGACCTAAGGTAAGGGTTAATTTCGCAATCTCATTATTATCTGAGATTGTTTATATATAAGTATCTACTGGGACATATTTATCATACACATTCATGTTTATTATAAATTTATGTCAAAATAATAGTTATATTCCTATACTATTGTTGAAAATATTTTATACCCTTGTTTAAATTATTATAAAATATTTTGAAAGGAGTCTTTCTGTATTTTTCCAAACAAGGTATTGTATGGCCTTTTCGAAAAATTAAGGAAAGATTGTTTTTTAACTTATATGGAATGAGTGGTTATTTTTTACCATTATGATGCCTTAAAATTTTTAAGCTTCCCTTGAAATATTACTAGATTGTTTTCAAATGAAATTTTTTCTTTTATAATCACGCAGTATTTCAAATGATTTCAATGTAAAAAAGGATACTTCTAAAAGAATTTTAATTATGTTTTTTGGATCACTTTTATCTATGTCAACATCCTTTGTTTCATTTTATTCTTAATTAAGGTTAATATATAATTATACAATCTTCTATATTGTATGGAAGGTTTTAGGATATTTTTGATTATGTATGTGATATTTTGATATCATTCATATCTTATGGTTTAAGTATTGACATTCATATGCTAGTTTTAATATGAATGTTTATGTTGGTTAGGTTTTACCCCTTTCATAAAAATAATTCATTGGACTTTGTAAGTGTCGGGAGGGGCCCTCTATATACCCACGATGAATCGGTAGTCTCGTGACATAATTATTTTTGGGTTTTTGCTAATGTCTTATCCAATTAGGTATGGTGTCTTAGCCTAATCCTTGACGTTATGTTTAAGGTGTCCCGCATTATGAATTCCCTTGTTATGAGGTTAGTTATTGATTTTTACATGTGAGTATTAGACTAGTAGAATATCCATCTAAATGTTTAAACTGAATTAGTTTCTTTATTATTGCCATCTAATGTTGAAAATAATGTTTTAAAAGGCTTTTTTTTTAATTTTATACATTTCTTTAATAGTTTATGGTTATTTGTGATAGATTCTTCAATATTGTTTATCCTTAATGAGTATCTGAGCCCACCCCTTTTTTATGTTTTATTTTCCCAAGATTCTAAGAAGTGTTTTATGATTAATATGAAGGGTTAAACTGGGGGAATAATGTAATTATAAAAGGATTATCTATGTTGTGTTTCTTGTAAGAAATTATAAAATAAAGTTCTTGTATGTAGTCTATTTTCCATGACTGATAAACTGATCGGTCCTTCAGAACATGATTCCTTGTAATCATGTTATTGTATTAAAATAATACACCAACTTACAGCTTTTGGGGCCAGGGTGTTATAGTTGGTATTAGAGGAAGTTTAGCAACAATCTTGAAAGTAGATTTAGAAAACATAGATTAGGGATCATAACCCTAAGATAGACTTTGAGGATAAGTATAGAAGGACCCCCTATAATTTTGGTAAAGTAGGGTTTACATGGATATTCTAAGAAATACATTCTTATATGAATACTACAGGTGGACATGGTTCTAGTATAGATGTACCCAAGGGTGAAAATTCAAACAAGGTGTTTCTGTCCTAAATCAGGGTAATCTAGTACAAAATAACATGCCTTATTGTGCCCCTAGTTTGACACTCCTACGGGATATGCTTAGGATAATTAATATTTTATTTAAAAACCATTATGAAGGATTTATGAGTAAATACTTCGTCAAATGAACCATGTTTATGATTAAGTATTGGATATGCATACATTTTTTAATTTATGTTATGTATTTTACTAGTCTGGAATTATGCATTATGATCCATAACCTAATTTAGTGTATTCCATTGTTTAGAAATAGAACCTAGTGGAAGGAATTGAAACCGTATCAACACAGGTAATTCATGCAGGGATTTCCCTCCTATACAAGATAATTATAGTGGATATGGAGATGCAATTGGTGATGAATAGATTATAACTATACTAGGACAGTTGACCCAGGTTATGAATAACAACCTTACCCTTATGGAGCACCCAGATCCACAATATAGAGAATCAATGCTATACCACTTCATAAGACAAAATCCTTTAACATTCAATGGGACTAAAAATTCATTTTTGGATGAGCAATGGATTAGTTCATTAGATAAAATATTTCTTTCTTTGGGAAGTATCGATAGGGAAAAATTTTCCATGGTAGTTTACCTTCTCTCAGGAGATGTGGATAAATGGTGGTCATTAATTCTAAACATGAATGGGGATGAAAAAGTAGAAAATATGGAATGGAGGGAGTTTAAAGAAATTTTCCTAGAGAAATACTTTCCTCTTGAATAGCAAGTTGGTATGGAAAGGTAATTTCTGATTCTGAGGCTGAAAGATGATGAGAATGTTGCAAAGTATGAGGCCAACTTCACAAGGTTAGAAAGGCATGTTTCATACTACAAACATAACCACAAAATTAAGATTGATAGATTCTTTGATGGGTTAAAACCATTCCTATGACGAGCACTTGATTCGCAATATTTCTTATCATACGAAGATATGGTCTCATGTGCTATCAAGTTGGAAAATGAATTCTCTATGTCTTATGAAATCAAATTAAATAAAGAGAAGAAGAGAACTGTGGAGCAAGAGATAGATAAAGGGGAAAATGGAAAGAAGGATATTACCTTATTTGATAATTGTGGAAATAAACACCCTGGTACTGCCTAAAAGGAATGTGAGTTTATTACCAATATGGAGAAAAAGGTCACCAAGATCGGGATTTTAAGGGAAATAAAGAAGATTTGAAATGCTATAATTGTAAAGATATGGGGAATCATGAATATTATTGTTCAAAGCATCAAGTAAATATAGCTCAGAAGAAGAAAATGGACCAAGGTCAAGTTTATGTTGTTACTACAGTTGAAGTAGAATAATTAATCTATTTGTCTTTTTGGATTCAAGAATTATATTCTGGTTATAAGAAGAAGGTGATATATATAGGGATTGTACTATAGAAATTTTTTCATTATGGTTTTAATATGATGAAGTTAATCATATATTCTGTATATGACAATAATAGCAACATTACTTTGTTTGGGGAATCTGATGTTACAATTGATTTTGGAAATTTAGAGTCCTTTTAGACAGAGTTTGGACAGAAGTATTTTGGATAACTCTAAAGGTTGAAATTCTTTATGTTGAACTTTGGATAGTATTATTTAAGGTTAAAATATTTCTTAAGGTTATTTCAGTAATGCTATAACAATATAGTTTGAGAAAAAGGACAACCCACGGGCTGGGTAATAACCCGTCGCGTCGGATAAGTCTACAAGAATAGAACCCACAACCGAAGTGCGACAAGGATTTATCACCTACCATTGTCCTACAGTAATTCCATTGTCAGTATAACATAGTTTTTTTATATAAATGTTATAATTTTATATTTTGAACCTGATAAGATTATGATAAATAGAATTTTTTTGAGTTTTATTTTCATTTGAAGAGAGAGATGAGTTTGTGGTAGGAATTAGTTTACACATGAAACTTTAAAGGTAAATGAAGTATGATTCCTTTTGTTCTTAGTCTATTAATAAATTATTCAACTCTAGGGAAAATATTATAAAATAAAAAATGTTTTCCTAGTATATTCTTTTCTGATGAATCCAATGGTCCCTTGGATCATCCTAGATTTATGGATTTCAGATTGTTAACTTTCTCCTAATAATATTCTCTATCACTCTCCATCATAAATTTATAGTTAGATTTTTTTTCATGTCAATGTTTTCCTATATGGAACCCCAATATGTGTTATTTCCAGTAACCTTCATACTTAATTTTCTTTATTTTAAAATAGAGGACTCATTAATCAATTTTTTGATGTGGGATTTCAACTAAGATATTTTAAAATGTCAAACCACTAGTTTTCACTCCTAATTTTAAATTGTGAGGATGAAATTTCTTTAATTATAGGATAATGTAACTCCCTAATCTTCAATTTTATGCTTCATTTTTGAAAAATTCAATAGTGTGTGATGTACGCAACACCAAGTTCAAGCGCACCAAAAACTAAAAAACTAGCCGTTTAAAAAGTGGTTATGAATATTATTAACCAAATTTTAAATTTTATATATCCCATATAATTTTAAAATTCATATTATGTGTTTCATATACATAATGAAAGGACAAATTAAATTTTTTAGATAAAAGAAGTATTTTTTAAAAATGAAGCTTTCCCGCCTTTTAATGGAGAACCCTTTTTAAATTAAATATTTTACACTTATATATTCAATTTTGAAAAATGAAATTATTATTTGGAATAAGGACATAAAAATTTATTTTGTATAAATTTTTGGTGTTTTTTAATAACTTTCATATTTTCATGAATAGTGAAAAATATTTCATTTTAATTCAAAAATGATTTTTCAAATATATTATTTATATAGTTAGATTATCTTTTTAATTGGTTTTACAGTATAGTTAAATTATATTTTTATCATTTAATATAATTTAGTTCATTTTAAGTAATTCTACATTTAAATTAAACATAAACATATGTCAATCTTTTGATAGTTTTTAATTCTTAAAAACCCGCTTTCTAGTTTTGACAACGAGAATTAATTTTAAATTAATTTCTTCTAATTTTGTGTTTTGAATTTGGAAAAATGGATTCCATATTTTTAATCATAACTTCCAAATTTTTCAAATAGGTACCTTTTATTTTTGGACATTATAAATAGTAACTTTAGTAATTATTTTTATTTACCATGGTTAAAGGGTAAATTTGGTAAATAAGGGTAAACAAATAATATTATAATAATATAAAACTATCCTAAAATGTGTCATAATCCTGTTATATGATATATTTAAGACCTTTATATTCTTTAGGTCAATTTTAGGACCCCATGGATCTTACTTGTGTGTGAAAATGATATGTTATAATAATTAATTTAAAGTAAAGGGAAATATAACATAAACATGTATCTTATTACTAAAACAATTTTAATTAGATTAATATAAGTTAAATATTCAACTATAAGTAGTAATTGGAAATATAAAGATATTTCATACAACAAGGTATTTTAATTTTAATTTTTAGACATTAAATAATTAAATTTATTTAGGACACAATAATGATGCATTTTTTACCTTATTAATGAAGGAATCAAATAAATGATATTATAAATATTAAAATAAATGTAATTTGAAAGTTTTTATTCCATACACTAATTTTATGGATTATTATTACATATTATTTTTTATTTAAATCCTTTTTTTCAAAGGAAAAATATTTTTATGACTTTAAAAAAATCAATTACTAAATAGTTTCAAAATTGACGTAAATTAGTTTTTAAAACAAATAAAATTTTATTAAATGATATAATAGTCCTTAAATTTTAATATTTTGAAAACTGACTTATATAATATAAAAGATGTCATTAATAATCCAATTTTGTTCACTTGTAATTTTATATTAACTATAGTAACCGTAAATTATGAAAATTCAAGAAGTCATGGTAAGAGTTAATGTTTTTAACTAATGGTTAAAGCCAAATAATAAGGTTACATTCATGACCTAAACTTGTGTAAAATAGATTGGTTGATATTAATTTTAACCATCATCATATTATACATGAAATAAATTACTTTTGAGCTATTAGAAACCGAAAATAAATTTATAATAAATTAATATTTCAAGCATTTCCTAAAGTTCCTCTCACTTCTCTTATAAAAGGCAATTTCTCCTTATCTTTAATTCACACCTCCAAAGCCCTTTGGTTTGGAAAAAACATTCCCAAATTCCCTCAATTCATAATATAGTCCACACTTTGGGAATAAAACCAACTTAAGGATTCCTTTTGTGCAAATCAAAAGGATACACCTGAAGAAGAGGTAATCATTTTATCCCTTCTTTCAAAGTTATTTTCTTCTTCTACTTCCTCTTTCTATGTTGTTTCTATAACAAGTTAATAAATCCAATATCATCCCTATACTAAAATGTTATTATAATTATGTGAAAACTATATTCATCAATTTATACATCATAAGAATAATAATATCACCATGCGTTCATACATACGGCTTATCATCTCCACGCCGTGGCGTAATTTGTTAATCCACAATACTTTATTTGGATGGGTATAATGATGAGTATAATAGACATAAATAAGGAATTTTACATTATTATTATTATTTATAATTAATATAACATATATTTCCATATAATTTAACCATTAAAGGAATGATATTGTCGCTCATACGTGCGTACGGCCTACCGTCTCCACGACGTGATGAGATTCATTATCCACATTAACCATTCAAAAATGATTATAAATAAATATATATATATATATATATATATATTATGAATAATTATTAAATATATGAAATAATAAGTCAACTTTATCTATGTATATATATGTACAAATATTTCATTCACTTACTTCCATTAGATAAAAAACATAAACAACATTCATGCGTATGTACGACCTACAGTCTCAATGGACAGTATATTCCATTTCATATATCTATATATCATATATATTTATATTATAAATAAATATGATATATAAATAATATTATTGATTATGGAAGTAATAAAATAATTATCTAAGTAATATGATCGATAATAACAAGTCAAAATATGTACAATAAACAAAGTGATTATTTCCCGAAATGTTGCATTAAGTTGGAATTGTTAATAAAAAGGTAATATAAAGTCACTAAAAAATCATATATGATATCATAAATATTATTATGATTCTAATATAAGTTAATAATATGTTTAAAAACATTATATAGTAGTTTCGGACACGTACAAAGAGTATCAGACCTACGATAAGGGTTAATTTTGCAATCTCATTATTATCCAAGATTATTTATACATAAGTTTTTAATAGGACATATTGATCATCCACATACAAGTTTCTTATACATGTATTTAAAAATAATATTTACATTACAATAACATTGATTAAATTCATTTATACCCATGTTTTACTTTTTATAAAATGCTTTGAAAGGAATATTTCTGTCATTTTCCAAACGAGGTACTATAAGACGTTTTCAACAAATTATGGAAAGAATGCTCTTTTATCTTACATGGCACGAGCATCAATTTTCTGTTGTTATGACACCTTAACATTTTTAATATTCCCTTACAATCTTACTATATTATTTTCAAATGAAATATTATATTTTATAATTACTCAGGAATTCAAATGACTTTAAAGTAAACAAAGGGAAACTTCTAAAAGAGTTTTAATGATTTTGTTGGATCACTTTCATCTATGTTAACATCCTTTGTTGGATTTTATTATTAATTAAGGTTAATATATTATGATACAATCTTCCATATTGTATTGACTTTTTTATTATATGTTTTATTTTAGATATGATAATTTTATATCATTCATATCATATGGTTTAAGTATTGACATTAATATGCTTGTTTTAATATGAATGTTTATGTTGGTTATATTTTATCCCGTTCATAGGAGGAATGCATTGGAATTTGTAAGTGTCGGGCGGGGCCTGTTATAGCCCCTCTATGTATTTGTTGTCTCATGAGGCAATTATATTTGGGTTTTGGCTAATGTCTCACCCAATTGGGTATGGTGTCATGGACGAAGCCTTGATGGTATGTTTAAGATGTTCCACATTATGCATTCCTTCATTATAATATTAGTTATTTATTTTTACATGTGATCATTCAACCTGTAGAATTTCCATGTGAATGTTTAAATGTAATTATTTGATTTATTCTTGCCATATTATGCTGAATAAAATAATTTAAAAGTCTTATGTTTTAATTTTTTATAATTCCTTAAACGTTTATGGCTATTTGTGATAGCTTCCGCTATATTATTTATCCTTATTGAGCATCTGAACTCACCCCTTTCTTATGTTTTATTTTCCTAGTATGCCAAGAAGTGTTTTATGATAGATATATAGGGTTAAGATAGGGAAATTATGGAGTTATAAAAGGATTATATATGTCATGTTTTATGTTAGAAATTGTGATGTAAAGTGCATGTATGTAATATATTTTTGAAGTATGCTAAACTAATCAGTCCTTTGGGAAATGATTATTTATAATCATACCAATGTGTTAAAATAATGCATTGGCTCCAGGCTTTTGTTGTCAAGGTGTTACATTCATCAATGGAGATATATGTATGTATTTTAGGTTCTCCATAAATGGTATCCTCTCATATACTACATAGATATTATTTGGTGGTTATTATGAAAATTCTAGTTTTTAATCCACTTAGTGGGGAACTCTAAAATTTATCATCATCCAGGGAGGTGATTTTTTTGATGTGGGGATCAAACCCATAAATGAGCTTCCTACGTAACATTTTGAAAGGAATTTGAACCCCCATGGTTTGGAGCCGCTTAATGGGACACATAATACCTTTTAATGTCATGTGATAAGGACCCAACCATAAAGTTTCATGTCATATGGAAAGGAAATCTAGGCGTAAGGTTCCTAGTAAAATATTAGTGTGGGAATTATGCCTATGTAGCCCAAGTAACTTGTAAAGGATATTAATTTCCAAGTTGGATTAGACCTTAGTAGGAATGTGGACCAGAGGTAACATGGTTGATTTGGAGTGTTGGGTTTGAACCTCAAGGAGTATTCCAACATATCCTATTTGGATGGGAATTAAATCCCACATATACCGGTGAGTCTCATAGGGGAGTATGACCCTTTGAGAGAAATATTTTTGGGCTTACTTCTAAATAGGATTCCCCAAAAAATGGCCCACGAGAGATTTCATAACTCATTGAGATTTAGGTGGGTTTAATTCAGGGACTATTCCAAAGGTGGATTCCTGGACTAAGGGAATTTGGGTTTTACTCTTAAATAGTATGTCCATTGAGTATGGGACCTAGTTGAAGGCTTATTATGTATCCCAATTATGATGGGAATCATAGTTCTTATAGTATATTCATTCACGTGTATTTTAACATTGTTTTATCATCACAAATCTCTAAGACCGCATGATTCATTCTCTATATGAGAAACAAGAGTATGTGAAAGATTCAATAAACCACATAGTTTTCCTCCTCCATTGGTGGAAGAGTTTAGGCCTACAGTAAAAGAAGGTGATGGTGGATGATGGATCAGAGCAATGAACCTTTCAATGTGAAATGATGTATCCTTATCCTACCTTCTAGGAATGCGAGATTTTGGATCTTAGAGATGAGAGGGGATGGACCGAGTCATATCTTCAGAATCCAAAATCTAGAACTCAACAACATTGTCCCTAAGTTAAGGGTATATGTGACCATGGAGATCCAGATCCATAGACACTCCAAGAATCATTAACCTCTGGTAATATGATTTTGGGAAACCCCTAAACATAGATATCCAAATTTAATTTGGAGACACGTCGATGTTCCTTTCCTAAAGGTCTGATAAATCAAGAGGTCTTGGTGGAGGTTTCAACTTGTTCCATTTCAGAAAAGGGAGACAAAGTATGAGAATACCTACCATGAGTAACTTAAAGGATAGCTCGTGTATTTTTTCTACGTAGGTATGTCTCATAGGTATGTCGCATAGGTATTTCATATAGGTATACTGCATGGGTCCTAAGAGGAACTGAAAAATTATTAACATAGGAATGATAAGCCTGTGAAAGCTTGATATGCATTTGAAAATGTACTACTGGGACAACAACACTTGGGTGAGGTTTTAAATTAATCACCTTGGGTGTCCCTTTATGTCCTTGGAATAATATATTTTTGGTATTTGTTTAAGGAAAGAACCTTGCATCGATGACTTCTTCTTATGGAATGAGGGTCCTCAAATAAGTATCTTGTATTTTAGACCCTAATGGGACTTTTAACTTGTTTATCCCTTTAAATTATATATTCTATCATGTTTTAGAGAGCTTCTTGAGAAAATTATAGGGACCTAGGTGAAGGATCTACACAATGATAGCTTCAAGAGTTCTTCTGACTTTTTCAATTGTTCAAATGGGAATCCCAAGGGTCCTATTTATAGGAAAGGAGGGGAATTGGTAGAAGGGAGGTTTTCCACATATGTCCTCCATGTAGGTCCACTATATAGGTCATCTATGTAGGTCTTGTGCACTGGTCCTCGGTTCACGTCCTCCGCATAGGTCCTCTATGGAGGTCCTCCATGTAGGTGAGGCAAGAATCCTTTTATAAAATTTATATGTCTTTTGAGTGCCATAAATTTTGATCTGTAAGTCTATTTGGGCTCTGAGACCAATAAAATCGAATCTCTCAAAGAGATATAAACTTATTTAAATGGTGAATACACTATGTTTTCTCGAAATAAACTAGAAAAATGAATTTTGATACATCGACACCTTTTTATCATCGATCGTGGAAATCCACGGAATAGTGCATGCAACAAATTATGTAGTGTCAAAAAATCCCCCATTAGTATTAGATATGTTCAGAATGAAAATAATTTGGTTCTTGGGAACTTTGATGTGTTCCAAAATCATTTAGACGACTTTAGAGCTACGTCATGTATGGGAAGATGCTCTAATATTTTTCCTAATTAATGGGGATTAGTGAGAATAGTTTAACTGTTGAAAGGGTCATATAGAAAAAGCTTCAAAAATTGTGTCTTTTAAGCCATCAACCTAATTTTTTCCTTAGATAAATATAGAGGAGACTTATCAGGTGAGTCTTGTATTTTTCTTAGACTACCCATTTTTGTGGGTTTTCAACCTAATAAGTTTTGTGCCATTTAACTTCTTATTGCTCAATATTTCCTAGACCATACAAAATGTAGATCTAGTGAGCTAAAACTAGACTTTTTTCTAGATTTACCTTTGCATGTTTCTATCATGGTGATTACTATGTATCTTTTTGGTGGTATTTTAAAGTCATACGTGTTGGACTAATAAGGCTAGTGTTTTAAGTCAAACAACTTTGTCCACATTTAAGGTTAAAACCCCAAAAAAATATTGGATGGTTCTGAAGGTCCCAATATTCTTTAGATACTTCAAAGGGGAATCTTGAGTCATGATTTTTATGATCACTAAATATAAAATGTGAATGATAGTAATAAAGGAGGTATCTCATGATAACGAAGTTACCACTATTTTACTAACCCGTCATGGGAGTTGTATTATCCAGGTCCAACTAGGGTATGTGTTTCATAGTCAAATAGTGGAATCATTAGGCTGTCATACCCATTTTGTGGGTAAATTTTATGTAAGGCTAACTAGGGAACATAATTCATAGTCATGCAATGAAACTCTCAATAATTATAACATTATCTTAGTGATAAATGAAGGTGTTTAAAATTTAGATGTCTCAAGACTACATTGGGTGGATTTTCCAAGGAAATATGTCTGAGAATAAAGGGAAACACCTATGCCAACATAGGCCATGAATGAGAATTTTCTCCTGTATGAATTTGATGTGTGAAGGATGGTACATTTTTTATAAAGGGAATTTATGATATTATGTTGTGCAGTTTGAAGTCATAGAGCAAGGACATTATGCTGTGTAGTTTCAATTCATGCGGTAAGTACATTAAGAGATTTTATTTATGGAATTTATATTTGACTGAGGAGTTGATGTTTTTTCAATTATTAGTGATTTTTCTAGAAATGTGCTACCATATTCAGGTATGGAAAGGGAGAATTGTAATCTATGATTTGGGGATTTCTAAATCTGAAGAATAATAGGAAAAATAGGCTAAACAGAATTATAGGAGGACTCTACCAAGAACAAAGTTACCACTATTTGAAAAACCCGTTATGGGGGTTGTATTATGCAGGGCCAACTAAGGAATATGTTGTATATCCAAATAGTGGCATCCTTTGGATTGTAGTCCAATTATGTAGGCAACTAATGCAAGGCCAACTAGGGGCATGTACTATAGAGTCAGGTAAAGGAGATCTATAGAATTATGATGTTCTATTGCTAAAATTCGATGAAAATTTATAGAGATTTGGATATTACCAAGCACAGAGTTTTATTTTATGGAGAAAAGTATTGGAATGCAGAAGGGGTATTTCCTGTTGTGATTTCCAAAGAATCAGAGAAATAAGATCTCTATGAAGGTCTAACCCAAACATAGGAAGTATGGTGTCTATATTTTTAGGTCATACTACTAAGACCATAATATTATGTAAAAATTGGAGGATTATGTGGTTTAATGGACCAAGTTCATTCCAATATGCATTGAACATTTGGATATGAAAAATGTAAACCATAGTCTTGAAGAATTTCACGTTGGGAAAAAAGATATGAGGAAAATACAAAATGGATGACCACTTTAAATTAAGGGGCTCCTTCATATAATAATTAAAGCTTAAAGGGATAGAAGTGGCTTCTCCCAAGAACAAAGTTACCACTATTTGAAAAAACCATTATGGGGGGCTATATTATGCAGGGCCAACTAGGTCATGTGTTGTATGACAAAACAGAAGGATCTTTTTCATGATAGGCTCATTATATGGGAACTTATGTAAGTCCAACTAAAGACATGTACTACATTGTTTGGAAAAAGAGCTCTCAGGTATCAAATATTATATCTCTATAAGCTAATGAAATATTATGAATATATGAACTTATTAAAGATTAAGATTATGAAATGTTAAAGGGACAATATCCAATGAACAAGGGAAGTATTTGGAATTATATTGGCCATGATTTTGGAGTCCCTTACATAGATCTGACTCATATATACAATGGGTGCATCTTTTGTTTTCATTATGGGATCTCTATGGAGAGGATCCAAAAGGAAAAGTTCATGCATAAATTTTTGATTTTATACAGGAGGGAAAATATTCTCTTATCACATGGTTGGGACTGGGATCTAAGGACTAGTATTAACTATGTATCTCAATGGGATGAGAATTAGGCCATACATAGTTCTCTAGGTAACATGCAATTTAAAGTTGTTCAACAAGGAAATTATGTTGTGAAGTTTAGAGTCATGCTACATGGACTTTAGGGACTTTGATATGAAGAGTAATTTAAATGTTCTGACTGGACTAGGGTAAATGGATCATGTTTCACTACATATATTTTCAAAGAAATAATCAATCCACATTAGTTCTTATCAGATAAAAGTTCATGTACAAGGTGTGAACTTATATTGGATTTCATCATGTAGATCTGACTCGTACATGGGAGAATAGATGCTTTTTCATATCATGTTGCAGTTGGGACTAGGATTGAAAATATAGATGTTACATTTTATCTCATAGGGATGAGAATAAAGCCACATGTAGTTCTTAAAGAACCATGTATTTTATCATCATGCGATGAGGACATGAAGTGATTCGGACAAGAAAAAGAATATTGCAGTTGCACTAGGGGATAGGACTCGGGTGTCACTATATATCTAGCTAGGGAAATAATAAAGCCACATATAGTTATTAAATAAAGTTTACCCCACCCTAATTGAATTCACAAGTGGGGGACACTGGGGGTTTCTTAAATACAGGTTCATACATATGATGAGATCTCATATTGATCTCCTCGTGAAGATCTAACTAATAGCTAGGATAAAAGAGGCATCAATTACATGATGTGGTGGTTGGGTCTATGATTGAAAGTCCGGACGTCACTACATATCTCATATGGATGACAATCAATCCATACAAAGTTCTTTAGGTGGTTTCCTGTGCATATTTGATTGATACACAGGGAGTGAGGTATTTTTCTTAATTATAGTTGGACCTAAGATAGAATATTCATGTGTCACTACATATCTCAATAGAATTAAAATTGTGCCACACATATTTCTTTGTACTTCCATGCAGTTTAATGTCATGTGGTAAGGATGAAGGTGAACTTATGTGAAATGACTTAATATCTCATGAAAACAAGAATTGAACCACGCGTAGTTTTTTTAGATGATTGTGAATTTTATCATCATGTGATGAGGACATCTGTTATTTCTTTTAAGGTCTTATAGTCATGACTATTGATAACCCAAAATATGAATTGAGATACCTTATTTATGTAGAGAAGCTATTCACCCAATTCCTATGCCCATGTGAGTTGTTCTTAGTGTGAGAAATAAGGAGTGGTAAAATATTATTTTTCAACATAAAGGTAAATAAAGTGAAACATAAGGGTATAATGATTAAATGGTGGCTGAGATAGGATATAGGTCTTAGCTGTTACTACGTATCTTTTTAGGGGAAATAATAAATCCATATATAGTTATTAAAATTGTTCACCATATCATCAATATTTGAAGTGGGGGAGAGGTATTTTTTATAAATTCTAGGCTGATGGTTGGGCATAAAGCAGGAAGTCTAGGAATCACCATGTATCTCATTGAAATGAGAATCAACTTACAAATATTGGAAGAGGTCCCTATTAAAATCTGACTCATGCATGGTGAAACAAAAGGGGGTTTTCTCTTCCAAAATCATAGTTGGGCCCAGGTTTGGAGATTTTGGAATCAATATGTATCTTTATTAGTCAATAATCAAGCCACACGTATTTATTCAAGGATCTACCTATGCAAGTTTAAATCATCATTATAGGGGTGAAGGTAATTTTTCAACATTGCGGCTAGACCCAGGATTTGAGATCCAGGTGTCACTACATATCTTACTGAGGAAAGAATAATGCCACACATAGTACTTGAAATGTTCCATGTAGTTTAACTTCATGAATTATGGAAAAATGTGAACCGATGTGAAAAGATGAAAATTTTGTGTCTGGTCCAGGGCTAAAACACGTGCGTTAGTACATATCTTAATGGGTTGAGAATCAATCAACACGTAGTTATTGAAACATTCCCTATTCATGTTTAATTCATACACACATGGGATGAAGGTTATTTTTATTTTTTTCATGGCTAGGTCCAAGATTAGATATTTGTGCATCTCTATATATCTTATTGGAATAAGAATCAATCCATACATAGTTATTGGAACAATTCCTCACACCAACTAGTTTCTAATGTGATTAAGGGTGTTTTTTAGTTACGTATAGACCCAATATTGGAGATTTAGGTGTCACTATGTATCTCATTTGAATGAGAATCAAGACACAAGTATATCTTGAAAAACAATTCCCCACACCAACTAAATTTGATGTTAGATACATGGGATTTCGATGCATTCCAAAATAATAATTAATCACAAGAAACATGATGGTATGAGAATCAAACCATGTATTCTAGAAGAGGTATTTGTATAAGTTTGGTTTATATGTATTAAAAGGGGAAATAAATTTCTTTATGGTTGTGGCTAGCCCCAATATTTGAGATCTGGGCATCACTACGTATCTCATTGATAAGAGAATCATGTCACACATATTTCTCAAAGAACCGTGTAGTTTACCTTCTTGTGGTGAGGATGTAAGTCACCTAACATGAAAGAAACTTTTTGGATAGTCTATGGAATAAGACTCTAGTTTTAATACATATCTTTCTAGGGGAAAGAATCAAGCCATACATAGTTATTAAAAAATGGTTCCTATATAGATCTGATTCAAACATAGAGAGAAATTGATCTCAATTTCCACTAAGGAGTGGAAATGATGTGAGTAATGCTTGTGCATGGAAGCTAATTATCTTTTAAAGGACCAAAATGAATGCAAATTTGTGGTATCTTGGGATATTTATTAATGCCAAATGAAGGAGATGTTAATCCTACAATTTAATGTCATGTAGAAAGTAAAAATGTTGTCATGAAGTTTAACATTATCTGATAAGTACTAGGGTGATACACATTTGGTGATACACATTTTAACATCATGCAGCATAGAAATGTATGGTTCTATGTGGTTTAACATCATATGTCTAAGATGGTGGTTACTATGTTTTTTTACATCATGTAACTAGGACATGATCTGTGTGATTATAAAAAATATTTCTTCAATAACCATACATTGGTTGGATTTGTAAGGAGTTCTCTATCCCTTGAGATTAAGGAATACGATCCTTTAGAGTATACCTTACATATTGAGTAAGGTCCTTCCCACTTTGGATCAAGATTTGGAGGCTTCTTTCCTGGTATCACTAGAGTCCTAAGGACTAATACCAATTATCCTTGAAGAAATGAATAGAGGAAAACATTCTTATTAAAATATTATGTTATTTTGTTCTGATAGACTTCTAGGTGATGTAAAGTATCAAATATATTTTCTTCTAATCACTCCTACTCATCTAATCACTTATGTAAATGCTCATCTCTAGATAACTGGTCAATGATGGTGCATTGGGGTGAAGGAAATTGAATTTCAATTGGCAGGACAAATTTTGTTCTATATACCAATGAGTATAGAGTTTCTCATATGGTAGTATAGGTTGTAGTCCTATAAGCCCAAAAGCCATGAAAGATCTTATCAGGTGAATAATTTTTAACTTTATCCACCATATTCTTGAGTATATTTAATAATGTTTTTTAGGGCCTCTATCTTTCCATTGGCCGCTGCATGATAGTGGGATGAATGGTTGGATTTGATATAGTGTTCCTGATATAACTTCTGTACCTCATCAAAATAGAAATTGGTTCTATTATCCATCAATATGGTTTGAGGGACACCAAATCTGGTGATGATATTATCTTTTACAAAGAAAACAATGATTTTGGCCCCGAATTATTTAAGTGGTCTCACCTCAGTCCATTTACAGAAGAAATAGGTAATAGTAAGAATTTATTTGAACTACTTAGACATAGATGGAGGATAAGGTCCCATGACATCCATTCCCTATATAACAAATAGCCAAGAGTATTTAGTTGTATTTAGCAACTATGGGGGTTGATGATTGAAGTTGTCATGTACCAGGTAGAGATGACACTTATTAGTGAAATATGTGCAATCCTATGTCATTGATGGAAAAAAATATCCAAGTATATGTATTTGATCACAAAGCCTATGCCCATATTGGTGGGAACCACAGGCTCCTACATGTACTTATTTCATGATAGATGTAGTCTCTTCTCCATCAATACATATGAGGAGAATTCCATCAAAGACTTATTTTTAAAGGATCATCTAGTGATCTGTTCCATCATAAATAGTGAAATTAATTGATCATCATTGGATATGTTCTCTTCTAAATATATCTAGTGGAAGTAACCCATTTTGGATATATTCCATGATGGGTGCCATCCATCCCATAGTATGACCATATGGCTTGGAAATAGGACTGATTTCATTGATTTCCTCTATTCTAAATTTAAAAAAAGGTGAAATCACAGGATCCTAGAAAATGTTAATGATTGTTTCATCCTAATTTGGATCTACCAGGGTTGTGAATGCATTTTACAATCCATTATCTTAGGAATTTTGTGATCTTGGGATGCATGACAATGTTGGATCTAAGGGAAATTCATCCATAAACCCTCGGACATAATCACACAAGAAAATTATCTCTTTTTTTTCTGATAGAGTAATACCCATTTACTTGTTTGATTACCAATTATGAAACACCTTTCACTTCTAGGTGATTTATTGGTACCTAGAGTGATAATTCCATACCAACAATGAGAGCCTGATACTTTTCCTTATTGTTGGTACCACCTTCTGATAATAAGAAGGATCATAAAAATAATTCCTTCTATTGGGAGATAAGAACAATCTCTAACCCAACTTTTTTGAGCTTAGGTTATTACATTATCTTTCCCATTGGACTTCTGGAAGAACTATCAAAGTACAATTCCCATATTCATGTATTTTCTTGAATAGATAATATTTCTTTAACATGAAGTTTAGTATTCAATTATTTATCTTCCAAAGATGGGTTATCAGCAATAAAGTATTCTAAGTCATGGCCTTTTACTTCATTATGAATCACAAACTATATATCAAACTGCTGTATAATAACTTCCCACCATGTCATACATCCTGAAAGCATAGGATGACTAAGGATAAATTTGATCGGGTTATTGTGAGATACCAAGTGGACTTTATGATTCTAAAAATAGTGACTCAATTTATGAATGGAAAATATTAATCCTAGGATCCTTTTCAAAATATCTGAATATCTAGTCTCTGCATTGAGCATGGTTCACCTAATATAGTAAAGGGTGTTTTCATTCCCAGCATCATTATTTTGTGCAAGGAAGGTGCCCAATGATTGCTCCAAGTCCATCACATAAAGAATAAGTGGATTCCCTTAAACATGTGGCATCAACACTAGTTGGATCAAGAGGTATTTATTTAGGGTATCAAATGATTCTTTGCAGTCATTGGTCTATTGATATGTGACCCCCTTCTCCATCAATTTGTTTAAGGGTAAACTCTTTCCTTCTAGATTGGATATGAAGCATCGGATGTAATCCAATTTTCCTTGAAGTACTCTAAATTCTTTTAAGTTTCAAGTGGGTGACATTTCAATTATATATTTAGTCTTCTCGGGATCAACTTTGATGTTGTGATGGCATACCAAAAAACCAATAAATTTCCTTGAGGTTACCCTAAAATCACATTTCAAGGGGTTTATCTTCAAATTATGTTTTCAAAGCTTGTTGAATATGGTCTCTATTTAATTCAAGAGATCAGAACATTGTCTGTATTTAACCACAAGATAATCAACATATAATTCAATGAATTATTTCAATAATGGTTTGAAGATATAGTATATTGCACAATGATATATTGCGCCATCATTCTTCAAGACAAAGGGAATTAATCATTAGAAAAATACCCCTTGAGGGGATCTGAAAGTTTTTGATTATTCATCTTCTGGAGCTATATGGATTTGGTTATACCCAGACTATCCATCCATGAAAGAGAGATATTTATAGTTGGTTTTTTCATCAATCAAGAGTTCTGTGATTGGAACTAGGGATTCATCATTGGAACAATTTCAGTTGAGATCTTTGAAATCAATACATACTCTAATTTCCCCATTTTTATTTTTAACTGGGATAATATTGGCTAACAACTTTTGATATTTCACTTCTCGGATGAAATCGGCTTTGATAATCTTGTCGACTTTAGCCTCAATCTTGGAGTCATATATCATGTGTATTCTTCTTGCTATTTTTTGGTATCCATGATGATCTTCTGGTAATCCCAAGTGATGTGTGGCCACCTTGGGGTCAATACCTAGCATATATTTGTAATTTTACTCAAACACATCCTAATGTTTCTTTATAAATGAATTACACACCTCTTTCTCTTCTTGAGTCATGGACACACTGATGAGACTGAGGTGGGGATCTTCCTTTGTTCCCCAATTTATTTATCTGAGTTCATCCACAGTGGTCGAGAAACCTTCCTAAAATGATGGTGGGTCTTCTATGAGGTCTTCTTCTTCTACCTCATCTTCATGGTTTTCTTCTTATACCTATTCTTGAAGAGTAGGTTATGAAGTACGAATTTCAGAGCTAGGGGACAATTTGGTATTTGTACATCCTAAAGTATATGCAACCATCACCATCCCAACTAATGATGAAGTGTTTTTTTTTTTGAAGTTATGAATGGTAGATGATGGGATATGAATCACCATCCCTATATTTTTTCATAAGTGTAATAAATTCTTCTAGCTCGGCAGATAAAGTAGAGACTTGCTGAATTCCAGTTGATGAAATGAAGACGTCTTTGTTTAGGCTTCCATAATTTTTTGGTGAATCAATGATTTTGCATGTGCTTTCTGTCTGAATGTCTACAACTAACATCATTGAATCCACTGAGAAAGTTCTTGTATTTGGTTCTACCCATTCAATTTTATTGATAGACAAAAATAAATATTCACTAAGATGCTTGAATGGGTTGGTTGGGATCTTTTCCATTCCATTCAGAGTATTGATTCTTGTTATATATTTTTCCACAAACCTTTTTTCCCTTGTGTGATATAACTCTACCTAAATATAGTGAGATTCACAAGTTTTGAATAGGGAATTTTCACCATGAAATGTCCCAATTTGACCAGTGAATAAATACTTGAGACGTTGGTGGTATGAGGAAGGAATGGTCACATGTTGATGTTGCTAAGGCCTTCCCAACAGAATGTTGAATGTTGTGTCCTACCAGACAATCATGGAATATGAATCAGATACAAGATCCCCAAATTGAGTTCTGAGTGTCATTTTTTCCAATGGTTTTTCTTCATTCTTTTCATAACCATGCAGTATCAGAGTATAGGGAGATATGTTAGATTTAATAAGACCCAAACAGAAAAGTGTACGAATGGGAATGAGGTTGACCCCTAAGCCATTATTAATGAAGGCTTTCTAGATGTTTGTAACGACCCGACCCTAGTTACCCAGAGTCGGTGCATTATTACATAACATTTTCATGATCACAAAAGATCAAGTATCTAAAGACTGATTAGTTTAGTAGCCTTGGAAACACTAGATATATTCATAAAGTTTTACATTACATCATAAAAATGAAAACAACAACAACATAGTCTCCATAGTCCAAACTCATATCCCCACATACAATCCCAGTAGGCCATTCATAAATTACTTCTTCACATCCTGGGAAAAATAAAACATTTAAAGGGGTGAGCTCAAATGACCAGTAAGGATAACAATATAGCAGAAACTTTCATAAATAAGAATAAAAATTTAAGGTAGTGTATAACTAAAACAAAAGACTTTTAAACTTGAAATTCAACATAATATGGTAGAAATAAAATGAAATAATTCCATTTACTTATTCACATTGATATTATACTAATCCAATAATCGCATGCAATATCAATAACCACTTTTATAATGATAGAATGCATAATGCCAGAGTATCGTAACCACATATCCAAGGCCTCGTGCCAAGACTACAAATAAGATTTTTTCAAGGCCTTGTGCCAAGACACTAGTTTGTCTCATGAGACCTACCGATGCATCAAGGAGCTATAGCGGGCTCCACCCGTCACTTACTAAGTCCAATGCATTCCTCATATGAAAATTTTAAAACATAACATAAACATTCGTATTGAAACTGGCATACAAAATGTCAATACATTATCAACAAACCATTAATGGTATAAAAATAACGCATCCACAATAAAACATAACTCATTCAATACAATATGCAATATTTTATTGTGATAGATTAACCTCAATCAAGAATAATGAAGGATATTGACATAGATTAAAATAAACATCAAACTATTGAGAGAAATATCCCCCTTTTTCTTGAAAACATTTATAAGTCACACTTTTTTTCAAGAAGCCATTTAAAATAGATTTTTGAATCAAAGTGACCCATACCACTTTGAAACTTTTAAAAGAAATATTGATTTGAAAACTTTAATGTCCATATAAATAAATCCTTAAAACCATTTTTAAAACATGGACATTAATGAGAAATATTTAGAATAATAAATCTCTAAAACATTTTTAAATGATATTTTAGTTAGAGTTCCTAACCAAAAGTGAGACACTTGAATAAAAATAATTGAGTAAATAAAAACTTTTTAATATCATGAGAATAAATTTATTCATGATATTCTATGTCAATGTACATTATATACACCATATAAAAGTGATTTGGTATATAACAACAACAAAGGAGTCTCAATGGAATGTAAATTGAGATGAAATATCTCATAAAGGTCGTATCCTTAGGTTAAGGATAAATCAAAGACATAATTATGTGTGAAAAATATAAATACACTCAATATTATTGGATATTCAGTGTAAAACAATCAAAGTACATTCACACATATTCTTGTAAAAACAACACCAATGAATTCGATTTTTAACTCAATAAACGGAGATTGAGTTAAAATTACTCTTATCAAGTTCATATCGATGACTTGAAAATTTATAAATGGAGTGATTATGTGTATCAAAATTATATCCACAGAAAGGGGAGTGGAAATTATAACATAATCAAATGAATAGTGATTCTACACATAATCTTGGAGTAAAATAATCAATGAATTATGTGTAAAGCCGAATGAGTAGAAATTGAAATTTCAAATTCCCTTATCTATTTGGTAACTTAAGAAACATACACCCATGAGAGAAGGATCATACAATGATGATTTAAATATCCATGAATTAAATTATATTACACAATGAATACAAACATGGGCAGTACACACACCACATGCAATAAATAAGTGGTGAACAATGGAATTCTCACGGAATTAAAAGTGAGATAAGAAACCCCTTACTTTGTACTTTTTCCTTGTTTGACGGTAGGTTAACCTCCTGTATAATGGTGAAATAATTGTTATTTAATTATACAAAAATCATTTACATTAATATGATATCATATATGATCTTTTAACATTGATTTGTTAATAATATCTTAGTATTATTGTCGTTTCAGGTGTTAACGGATTCGTTTTCCTTTATATTATTTGTTATGCGAGACATATTTGTTATGTATGGGATGTATATTATTCATATCCAGAATGATATCAAGTCCTTAAACATTATTGTTAATCATGAAATGAGAATTATTCTTGAATGGATACGATGGAGAATGAATCTCATCACGTTCGTGGAGACGGTAGTCCGTACGTACGCACAAGCGACAATATCATTCTTTTGATATTAAAATAATATTTAATTAGATGTTATATCATATATAAAGAATAATTATCATGTTATATTTATTATTTACATGAATTAAATATCATTATTATACCCATCCAAATAATAATGTTTTGAATAACAATTACACCACGGCGTGGAGACGGTAAGTCGTACGTATGCACGTATGGTGACATGTCATTCAAAGGATGGATAGAATACTGAAATATGGTTGTACCATATTTATAATAACATAAAATTATATATAATTTAATATATTTATTATTTTATAATGGTAATAACAAAGAAAGAAGAAGTGGAAGAAGAAAGGAACTTGAAAGAGGGTGGTGAAAACATTACCTCTTCTTCGGGTTCTTCCTTTTGATTTGATAAAAAGGGCTTCTTATTTTGGATTTATGACTACAGTAAGGCCTCTAGGTTTAAGTGAGAAAATTTGGGAGGACATTTTGGCAGGGTTTGGCCGAACCAAAAGGATTTTAATGTGTAAAGAATTGGTTATAATTGGTGTCTTTTTATAAGGGGGAGGAGGGGCACCTTAGGAAAAGCTAGAAATATTATTTTATAATAAATTCATATTCAATTTCTAATGGCTCAAAAGTGATTCATTTCGAGGGTAAGGTGGGGATGGGTCGAAAAAAACTCAACCAATAGTATTTAGATAGGTCTGGGTTACTATATTAACCTTATCTTTAAGTATTAACTCTTAGTTAATTAGTTTCACTTTTACAATATCTCTTTTTATTTTTCTAATATATGGTTAATAAACTTACTATATACATAAAAGAGATACCCAAGTGGTATATTATTGATACAACTATCATGATATAATTCTCTTGGACGAACCATAGATTTTTAAGAATTTAATATCAATTAATAATATAATATTTGTTTTAGAAACTCTTTTATGTCAATTTTGACACTATTCAATAATTGATTTTTTTTAAAGTCTTAAAAACTTTATTAATTCAAAAAAAATTAATTTAAGAAATAATATAATATCATATTAATCAATAAATTTCATTTATTTCATCAAAACTGTCAAATTATATTAATTGTAACATTTATAATACCAATTATTTGATTCTTTCGTTAATAAGGAAAATATTGTATCATTATTGTGTCATAAATAATTTTAATTATTAAATGTCTAAAAATTAAAAATAAAATACCATTATGTAGGAAATATTGTTATATTTCTAATGAATATTTATAGTATAAAATCTAACATATATAAGTCTATGTAAAAATTGGTTTTCTAAAAGATATATGCTTATGTCATTTTTGTATTTATTTTAACTTAATTAATATAAAGTGTCATTATCACTTAGAAGTGGATCCATGGGGTCCAAAAATCGACCCAAAGATTCCCATGGACGGAAATGTATCAACAAATAAGGTTATTACACGTTTTATGGAAATTTATTATTATTATAATATTATTTTTTACCCTTATTTACTGGATTTACCCTTTAACCATGGTAAATAAAATATTTACCGAAGTAATTATTCAAGATGTATAAAAATAAAAGTTACCTATTTACACAATTTCAGCATCCTGATTCCAAATATGGAATCCATTTTTCCAAATTCAAAACACATAAGTGACAGAAATTAATTTAAAATTAATTCCTGTTGTTAAAACAAAAAGCGTGTTTTTAAGAGATAATAACTATCAAAATATTGGCACTTGTTTATGTTCGGTTTAATTGTGAAATTATGTCCAATGAACAATATTGTATTAAATGGTAAAAACATATTTTAGATATACCTTAAAACCACTCAAATTCATAATTTATCACTGTTAATTATTTCGATTAAAAAAGTTTTTTTTAATTAAAATTTAGTAATTTTCACTATTCATCAAAATATAAAAGTTATCCGAGAAGTACCAAAATTTCAACCTCGGATAATTTCGATATTATGAATCCAAAAATGAAGTCCGTTTTGAGAGATAAAATTTATAAAATTTTAAAAAGTGGGTATTACTATTCATAAAGGCTACTTTGATTGGTTGAGGTGTGTTAGAACTCGAAGTTGTGTACAACACACGCTTCTGTATTAATCAAAGAGAAGCATACCGTGGAAGCTTGGGGTGTTACATTTTCCCCTCATTCAATAAATTGTGTCTTTGAAATTTTTAAAATTAGGCTTTGGAATATAATGGAAAGTCCCACATCGGAAAAAGATTCAATAAAACTATCACTTTAAAAGAAAGAATGAGAAGTACAAATGTCACCCGAGATAACCTATACTAGTATTCCATATAGAAAAAAATGTATATGGATGATAAAATAAGTTTCAAGTTCTGATGGAGAGGGATAGAAAACATGATCAGGAGAAAGTTAATAATAAGAAAACCACAAACTTGTGATGGGACAAACAATCATTAGTTTCCCAGTAGGAAAAGTAAACGGACAACATTTTTGTTTTGTTTTAAGTTACATTGCATAAAGATGAGGAATTCATTTCGGAGATTGACTAAGAAAATAAAGAGATATATTTACTTTTTATGTAGAGTTTCATTCTTTAATAAATTTCCACCACTAACTCATTATTTTTAAATGATGAGTATTCAAGAAGACTTGGTCACATTGGAAGAGCTAGAATAAACTTCTATAGAATCACATGATCCACGAAGGATAAACTATATATTTACATTGTCTTTAGAGATTAATCAAAACCAAAATGGTTAGTACAAGTTCTGATGATTCCCCAAAAGGATATTCCTTTAGATAAATAAACACTAATCTTAATTTCTAAAATCAATACCCCAAAGTTAAATAAATACCATTCAATAAACAATTGTCCTTAAAATCCTTCAACATAATCCAAACTAATATTGAAACCCAAAACTTAGAAGAATTTGGTTATGTAGTCTTCCATGTTAAATTGTATCTCCAAATGACATCAACTACTCTTAAAGTCACATACTTAAAAGTAATTAACCTAATCACATATTCTCTATTATAGGTTAATCATTTCCATAAATAACCCAAATCAATATAAATATACAATAAAAACGTAGATAAAAATCCACCATTACTCCTCAAATGAAACCCCATAGTATTCTATTTTCCTTGGGCATATAGTGTTCCAAACAAAGCGAACAGCTTCCAAAATAAAATTTATCACTTAATCATCAAAATATTTACCTATACTAAGGGTATTCATTTGATAAGACATAAGAACCCAAATCAACTTATTATTGATAAATAAAATCTTTTAACTAAAAATAATTAGTCACACTAACCAGAGACTTCACGTAGTCCGGTGGTAGGCGATAAATCCCAATTGCACTTTGGTTGTGGGTTCTATTCCCATAGTTTCGTCCGACGCGACGGGTTTTCACACAGTCTATGTGTTGTCCTTTTTCAAAAACTATATATTATAACATTACCAAAATGAGATAAATTCCTCATAATTTTAACCAGAAATGTTATCTCATACCTTGCATTTTCATCCCAAAATATAATAACTTGTAATTTCCTCAAACCCAATGATCATATAAAACCAAATGGTTATTTATAACTATATCCACAAGGGAGAAGATAAGACTTCCTCAAATATAATTCTCAAATGGAAAACTACGGGGTTACAAATACAAGAGAAAATTATTCCAAAGTAATCCCATCAACAAGGAGCACTAATACATTTAAACATTTCTCCAATCATTTATTTCCACATAGCTTCTTCTTTGACCAAGAAAATATCTTATAGAATAGGGCATTCACTCAGGTAATGGCTAGGTCCCCTACATTTACAACAAATGATTGTCAATGGATTCTTGGGATCATTTATATCTTCTTACATAGTACTCTTCATTTTTCTTTGGTAATTATTCACTTTATGTCCTTCCTTACCGCACGTAAAGCATTTATTTGTCCCATTTAGACACTTTCCTGGGTGTCTCCTTCCACATTTCCTGCATTATGGAAATTGAGGATTCCTTTCTCCATGGTCTCCACTGCTGGAGCTCTTATCATTCATCACCTTTCTCTTCTTTGTTGAGTTCGAGAATTGGTTAATATATATTGTTAATCATATTTTTGGAAAATTGATTTGGAATGAAGACAATATCTTTTAAGCCTATCAACATTCCATTTTGTTGCTCATTTCCACCACCGTTCCCACCTTTTACTTCATTCTCAATGTCACTATAACTTCCTTGGAATCCATCCATTGACTAAAACCAGAAAGCATTATGTGAGTAACAGTAGTCATCAAATCATTTAGAGAATATCATGTCACCACATTCTCAATTTGAAACACATTAGGATTAACCAAGGTCATTTACTCTCATCTTATATATAATACTTCAAATAGGTTTGTAAAGAAAATGTAAATTATCCTAAGCATATCCCCGGGGAGTGTCATAACCAAGAGTGAATAAAGACCCGTTCTTGTGCACCAGGTCCCATTCGAGACTAGCTCAAAGCGGTGTTTTCGGGTTTTACCCCTAGGTACATCTGTGCCAGAGCCACCTCTGCCTGCTCGTATCTAGACAGGGATGTATTTCTCGAAAAACTCACAAAATCTCTACAATACCAAAATTCTAGTAAGTTCTTATATACTAATCCTCAAAGTCTATCTTAGGTCTATGTGCTCTAATCAGAGTTTATCTAAATCTAGCTCCCAAGGGTTGTACTAAACTTCCTCTGATACCAACTGTAACGCCCCGACCCCAGTTACCCAGAGTCGGTGCATTCTTGAATAACATTGGCATGATCACAAAAGATCAAGTCTCTAAAGACCGATTAGTTTAGTAGCCTTAGAAACACAAGATATATTCATAAAGTTTTACATTACATCCTAAAAATGAAAATTTCAACAACATAGTCTCCATAGTCCACACTCATATCTCCACATACTATCCCAACGGGTAATTCATAAATTACTTCTTCACATCCTAGGAAAAATAAAACATTGAAAGGGGTGATCTCAAATTCCCAGTAAGGATAACAATATAGCAGAAACCTTCATAAATAAGAATAAACATTTAAGGCAATGTATAACTTAAACAAAAACCTTTTAAACTTGAACTTCAACATAATATGGAAGAAATAAAATGAAATAATTCCATTTACTTATTCACATGGATATTCTACTAATCAAATAATCACATGAAATATCAATAACCACTTTCATAATGATGAAATACAGAATGCCAGACTATCATAACCACATATCCAAAGCCTCGTGTCAAGACTACAAATAAGATTTTGTCAAGGCCTTGTGCCAAGACGCTAGTTTGTCTCATGAGACCTACCGATGCATCGAGGAGCTATAGCAGGCTCCACCCGTCACTTACTAATTCCAATGCATTCCTCATATGAAAATTTTGAAACATAACATAAACATTCATTTTGAAACTAGAATACGAAATTTCAATACATTATCCACAAACCATGAATGGTATAAAAATAACACATCCACAATCAAACATAACTCATTCAATACAATATGAAATATTTTATTGTAACATATTAACCTCAGTCAAGAATAATTAATGATATTGACATATATTAAAATAAACATCAAACTATTGAGAGAAATATCCCCTTTTTTCTTCAGAACATTTAAAAGTCACACTTTTTGTCAAGATGCCATTTAAAATAGATTTTTGAATCAAATTATCCCATACAACTTTGAAACTTTTAAAAGAAATTTTAATTTGAAAACTTTAATTTCCATATAAATAAATCCTTAAACCCATTTTTAAAACATGGACATTAATGAGAAATATTTAGAATAATAAATATTTTAAACATTTTAAAATGATATTTTAGTTAGAGTTCCTGACCAAAAGTGAGGCATTTTAATACACATAATTGAGGTAATAAAAACTCTTTAATATCATGAGAATAAAGGGATTCATGATATTCTATGTCAATGTACATTATATAGACCATATAAAAGTGATTTGGTATATAACAACAACAAAGGAGTCTCAATGGAATGTAAATTGAGATGAAATCTCTCATAAAGGCCGTATCCTTAGGTTAAGGATAAATCAAAGACATAATTATGTGTGAAAAATATAAATACACTCAATATGATTTGATATTCAGTGTAAAACAATCAAAGGACATTCACACATATTCTTGTAAAAACAACACCAATGAATTGGATGTTTAACTCAATAAGTGGAGATTGAGTTAAAATTACTCTTATCAAGTTCATATAGATGACTTGAGAATTTACAAATGCAGTGATTATGTGTATAAAAAGTATATCCACATAATGGGGAGTGGAAATTATGACATAAGCAAATGAATAGTGATTCCATACATAATCTTGGAGTAAAATAATCAATGAATTATGTGTAAAGCCGAATGAGTGGAAATTGAAATTTCAAATTCTCTTATCGATTTGGTAACTTACGAAACATACAACCATGAAAGAAGGATTATACAATGATGATGTAAATATCCATGAATTAAAGTATATTACACAATTAATACAAACATGGGCAGTACACACACCACATGCAATAAATAAGTGGTGAACAATGGAATTCTCATGGAATTAAAAGTGAGATAAGAAACCCCTTACTTTGTACTTTTTCCTTGGTTGACGGTAGTTTAACCTCCTGTATAATGGTAAAATAATTGTTATTGAATTATACAAAAATAATTTACATTAATATGATATCATATATGATCTTTTAACATTTATTTGTTAATAATATCTTAGTATTATCGTCCTTTCGGGTGTTAACAGATTCGTTTTCCTTTATATTATTTGTTATGCGAGATGTATTTGTTATGGATGGGATGTATCTTATTAATATCCAGAATTATATCAAGTCCTTAAACATTATTTTTAATCATTAAATTATAATTAGTCTTGAATGGATACGATGGAGAATGAATCTCATCGCGTTCGTGGAGACGGTAGTCCGTGCGTACGCACAAGCGACAATATCATTCTTTTGATATTAAAATAATATTTAATTGGATGTTATATCATATATAAAGAATCATTATCATGTTATATTTATTATTTACATGAATTAAACATCATTATTATACCCATCCAAATAATAATGTTTTGAATAACAATTACATCACGACGTGGAGACGGTAAGTCGTGCGTACGCACGTATGGTGACATGTCATTCAAAGGATGGATAGAATACTGAAATATGGTTGTACCATGTTTATAAATACATAAAAGTATATATAATATACTGGAGTTATTATTTTAGAATGGTAATAACAAAGAAAGAAGAAGTGGAAGAAGAGAGGAACTTGAAAGAGGGTGGTGAAAACATTACCTCTTCTTCAGGTTCTTCCTTTTAATTTGATCAAAAGGGATCCTTAGTTTGGCTTTATGACTAAATTAAGGCATCTAGGTTGAAGTGAGGGAAGTTTGGAGGATATTTGGTCAGGGGTTGGCCGAACCAAAAGGCTTTGAAGGTGTTAAGAATTGGTTATAAGTGGTGTCTTTTTATAAGGGGGAGGAGGGACACCTTAGGAAAAGCTAGAAATATTATTTTATAATAAATTCATATTCGGTTTCTAATGGCTCCAAAGTGATTTATTTCGAGGATAAGGTGTAGAGGGGTTGCAAACAACTCAACTAATAGGATTTAGACAAGTTTGGGTTACTATATTAACCTTATCTTTAAGTATTAACTCTTAGTTAATTAGTTTCACTTTTACAATGTCTCTTTGTATTTTTATATTATATGGTTAATAAACTTACTATATACATCCAAGCGTTACCCAAGTGGTCCATTAATGATACACCTATCATTATATAAGTCTCTTGGATGAACCTTAGATTTTTAAGAATTTAATATCAATTAATAATATAATATTTGTTTTAAAAACACTTTTATGTCAATTTTGACACTATTCAATAATTGATTTTTGTTAAAGTCTTAAAAACTTTTTAAATTCCAAAAAAAATCATCTAAGGAATCATATAATGTCATATTAAGAAATAAAATTCATTTATTTCCTCAAAACTTTCAAATTATATTAATTTCAACATTTATAATACCAATTATTTGATTCTTTCATTAATAAGGAAAATATTGTATCATTATTGTGTCATAAATAATATTAATTATTAAATGTCTAAAAATTATAAATAAAATACAATTATGTAGGAAATATTTTTAGATTTCTAATTAATTTTTATAATCTAAAACCTATCATATATAATCTTATGTAAAAATTTTCTTTCTAAAAGATATATGCTTATGTCATTTTTGTATTTATTTTAACTTAATTAATATAACGTGTTATTATCACTTACAAGTGGATCCATGGGGTCCCAAAATCCACCCAAATATTCCCATGGACGGACATGTATCAACCAATAAGTATAGGACACGTTTTAGGGTAATTTAGTATTATTATAATATTATTATTTTTACCCTTATTTATCGGATTTACCCTTTAACCATGGTAAATAAAATATTTACTGAAGTAATTATTCAATATGTATAAAAATAAAAGATAACTATTTACACAATTTGGAAATCCTGATTCAAAATATGGAATCCATTTTTCCAAATTCAAAACACATAAGTGGCAGAAATTAATTTAAAATTAATTCCCGTTGTTAAAACAAAAAGTATGTTTTTAAGAGATAATAACTATCAAAAGATTGGCATTTGTTTATGTCCGGTTTAATTGTGAAATTATGTCCAATGACCAACACTGTATTAAAAGGTAAAAATATATTCTAGATATACCTTAAAACTACTCAAATTCATAATTTATCACTGTTAATTATTTCAATTAAAAAAGTTGTTTTTAATTAAAATTTAGTAATTTTCACTATTCATGAAAATATAAAAGTTATCCGAAAAGTACCAAAATTTCACCCTAGGCTAATTTAAATATTATGAATCCAAAAATGAAGTCCATTTTGAGAGATAAAATTTATGAAATTTTAAAAAGTGGGTATTACTATTCATAACGGCTACTTTGATTGGTCGAGGTGTGTTAGAACTCGAAGTTGCGTACAACACACGCTACTGTATAAATCAAAGAGAAGGGTACCGTGGAAGATTGGGGTGTTACAATGTCAATATCATTAATCTTTCTAGATATGTACAAGGTCTTCAAGTTTCCTTGTACAACAACATCCTCATCTTGGCCTGTGAAATATATTACTACATGGAATTATGTTGGGTTATTCTCTATATGGTAAACCTTTATAGAAATAACCTCATTTTAAAACTCTTGTGGTCTTGAAAATGCCTCAATAAGTGCTTCCCAGAGATCTTTTAAAATATTCAGAGCATCAAGGATTGACAACTTGGTCAGTACTTGGGCCAGCTAATTCAAGACATCATACTTTTCATCCAATGTTATATGTTTTTCAATATGGAGATTCTTTTTTATAGGTTCTTTAGAAGTTTATGTTCCTGATGTGGATGGGCCATTTTTTAGGACAGAAGCAGAAAATACTTATTCTCTTGGCGGGTTAGGTTGGCTAGGTCTACCCAGTTGCCGATAAAGTTGTGTTATATCCTCTAATTGGTCTTCCAATATAATAATGTTAGCGATAAACCTATCATGTGTGGGATAATTCATTTGTTCTTTCTAGGCCCATTGAAGGGATCTACCATGAGGTTCTACTTCATAAACAGTTGGATCACATGTGTAATTGAAATAGTGGCTTCTAGAATACCCACATCTTCCCCTATATCCTTGACCATGATGACCTCTTCCCCTAGTTCCCCAATAAAGTACAAGGAACTAATGTTCATAATAAAAATAATTATTTTCATAGGGATCCATTAATGGAGTTGTAGATCATATCTTCCTTTGATGAAGATTATATCGGACAAGTCGATTCTTATTGTATTTTTTAGTGGGGAGATTCCTCTGTTTTTGGGATAGTTGGCATGAAATCTTCCAAATTCAAGGAAATATTTGTCCTTGACATGAGATAATCTTCTTCTGACTGCTATTTATCCTTCTGACCATGTCGCTATTTTTAGGATTGGCCTTTGGAGGAATGATATTTTCATGAAGATGGATTGGTTGTAGAAGAAGTGGCAAAAGTAATAGATGGTTTCTTAAAACATGTTTATAGAATGTCATGAGTTATATTGATCATTTTTTCAAACCATCCAGTTTTCAAACATCTACACATTCTTTCTTTTGAATTCCTACCACTCGCCTTCCTCCTATGGATCAGTAGCAGTAATACATGCTACCTGGACTGGTGATTTTTTCAGCTTTACCTGCCTGGAGTCAACTATCTTTTGTAGGAGGTATTTAAAAACAAAACACTCCTGGATGGGGGGCCCCAACATTTGATAAAAGATCCAATAATTTGGGATATCTTAATCTTCTTATTTGTTCATATCCTTCATCCTTGGTAACTAGACTAAATTGTTTTCCAAATCTGAGATGAAGTAGCTAGGGACATGGTAATTTATAAAAGAATATACCGTGTTTTCCAAGTCCTCAAACTATCACCACCTTATGTCTTTTTGATCATCTTGATGAGGTGGTCATCACTGATGATGTTCAGGAGGTGGATCCATATAGTAAAATGGGAGATTTGGGTTATAATTAGGTACATGTGCTTGCTTTAGTGTAACTGTAGTAGCCTATACTTTTCCTATTCTCCTTCCAAGAGCTGATGTTATAACATAAGACTTATCTTTGGTTTCTACAATGGAATTATACAATTTTGGGGTGATCGAAGCAAGGTATCAAAACCCTCCTGTGTATTTCAGAGGGATTAGTGGTGTGTGAAACTCATCACATAGATTTTTCACACATATTAGCAGTAACTCTTGTTGATGGAGTGGTTGGTTTAAGGAATATGTTAGTCATTTCCATCAAGTAATGAAATTTGAAACTCTTTCATTATCCCTTTATTTTCAATTCGTAAGATCGAAGACTATTTCCTTATGTATAATTGATCTTAATTTGAAATAGAATTTATAATGGAGTTATTCCTATCCAATAATTGATCGAGACTATAAACATAAATACTAGAAAAAGGTTGTCCCCTACAGTGATTTCACAAAACATCTGAGATTTACCGCTTCTTTTTGTTGAGTGGTCCCAATAATTGGATCATAGTGTGAAACAAAATGCATAAAGTGCTGATCCGGATCTCCTGAACTATTAAAGATTGGAAATATGGTATTCATAAAGTTGGGTGGGGGAGGAATAGGATCTATCCATTCAGGGTAAGACTTTTTTTCTGGTTGTACTGATGTGTGTTGTCCTTCCATAGTTTCCAATTGAGTCATCAATGATTCAATGGTATTCATAAGTATTCGACGAATATCTAGTTGAGCTAGGACATGTACAGGTATAGAAGTTGGATCCTGAACTAGTACAAGAACTGGTAAGACAATCGGTGGTGGTGCTACTGGTATTTGTCTTGGATAACCCATGGGGGAAGTCCAGTAAGGGTGTTCTTGGCCTTTTTCTGGCTACGTACCCAATAGAGGGAATTAATTATTTGCATAAGTAGTTGCAACAAACTCTCTTTACTAAGGTTCTCCTACTGAAAGTGAAAGATGAGGATCTTCTTGTGGAGTATGTCTAGAAGTAATTCTGCTTCGAATTAACTCTGTATTGACTCTACTCAACTCATTCATCTCCTCCTCTTGTTTAGAAAATCTTTCTTCAAGAAAAAGGGATTGAACTTCTCTTGGGGGAAGGTGAGACATGTTTTGACCTTTACCTTTCTCCCTGTTAGGTTCCTTTAAAAAAGGTGGAAGTGGATTATTTGAGAGGATGCCTTGATTCTGGGAAATCCTCTCATTTCTGGTAGGCACATCTCCTTCATTTACTTCATTTTTGGATCATATCAAGAACATGAACTTCCTCTTCCAATTCCCCTGAGCTATACTCATTTTTTTAGGATCTTCCATAATGGCATTAATGACATTCACTGATGGGTAATGAATTTATGGTATTATCTCAGTATATTTGTGAGATCACCTTCTTATATACCTTCCATGAGACTTTTTTCTCCTATATTCTAGTTCCCTAGGAACTTTTTTCCATATAGTAATCTGAAGGTAATCCTCAGATAGTTCAGTTGTGCATTCACTTTGCATCTTTTTTCCTAACTGGCAGAAAATTGGCTTCCGTTGAGGAGGGGATTATGAATGTGAACAATCCCATATCCCTATGGTATGGGGTGGTTCCTGAACTACTATGTCTAATATCAGCATAGATTCTCTTCTAATTTTATGAATTATCTTCTGAATGTTGGTCGGGTTCATTATACATCACCCACATAAATCACCTATTTCGGAAGACCGTTATGTTATTTTAGACATTTTTGTGTTCTGATGGATGAAATCCTCTAAGTGGGAATCATTCTCAATATATTCAAATACTTGATGAAAATTTATCTCAATAGATCACTCTCTTTAGTCCGGACTATGGTGAAAGTCAGTCGAGGCTTGTTCTTGTTGAACATCTCTTTGGTCATTGTTGGCGCCAAAATTTGGGACAAAGAAGAGGCCCCTAGAAGGCCCCATTGACTACCTCATGAAGCCCCTTCGCGGAGTTCCCCAACACCGTGGCCGTCATGAAGCATGGAGTTGAGAGGCTCTGTGAACACATTTGACATTCGAGAACCCACTGTGAAGCAAGGAGGCGTGAGGCACTGCGAACGCATTTGACGTTCGCAAGCCCGCCGTGAAGCAAGGAGGCAGGAGGCTCCATGAACGCAATTCACATTCCCCACGCCCCGTGCCTCGCACATAGGGTTCCCCCACCTAGAACATTCCCCACGCCCCTTAGTCTTCATAAGGGACGATATCCTCCCTATGGGAGTGGCGTTTGGCTGTGGGGGAAGGGAAACCACCTTGGTGTAAGCCCCTAGGTTTTCTTGTCGGAGGCAGCATCCATGATCCTCATTTCATTGTTGGTCCCCAAGGCCAGCGTAGGGCATGATAGGGAATGGGGATCCTCCTTTATTCGGTCCCAAGTCCCTCTCCTGCTATGCTTTGTCGCCATCGGTCCTCCATCTCAGAGTAAGTTCAAATATTTCTCTCCACGGGCCTCTCCACGCGTAAGCCCCACTCCACTTCCCACGGATGCAACTTTCGTGATGTGATTATTAGGTCTCTTCTATCTCTTGTTTCTCTAACCGATCATGACTCATGTGAGCTTAGAGTGAGCATCGGCCATGACATACCACTTTGGGTCGCCTCATAGTGTAAGCCCCAACCACCATGGGCCACCTCAAATTGTAAGCCCCATACCATCCCAAACTACGGGGACATTAATCCATGTCATGGCATGGTATGTTGGAATCCTCCATGAGGTTCAAGCCCCAACCACCATGTGTTGCCTCAGAGTGTAAGCCCCAACCACCGTGGTCCACCTCAGAGTGTAAGCCCCAACCCATCCCGAACTACGGGGACTTTGATCCATGTCAAGGCATGGTACGTAGGAAGCCTCCAAGAGGTTCAAACCCCAACCACCTTGGGCCACCTCAGAGTGTAAGCCCCAACCCATCCCAAAATACGGGGACTTTGATCCATTTCAAGGCATGGTACGTAGGAAGCATCCACGAGGTTCAAGCCCCAACCACTATGGGTCGCCTCAGAGTATAATCCCCAATCACCATGGGCCACCTCATAGTGTAAGCCCGAAACCATCCCAAACTATAGGGACTTTGATCCATGTCAAGGCATGGTATGTAGGAATCCTTCACGAGGTTCAATCCCCACAACCTTGGGCCACCCCGCGCATAAGCCCCTCTTCACTTCCCACAGACGCACCTTTTGCGACATGTTTGTCAGGTCTTTTCTGCCTCTTTTTTCTCACACAGAGCATGACTCACATGGGATTAGAGTAAGCATCAACCATGAAATCTACTCAATCCCGCATAACGTTAAACTCTATTCCTCTCCACCCGAACTACGGGGACTTTGATCCATGTCAAGGAACGGTACGTAGGAAGCCTCCACGTGGTTCAAGCCCCACCACCTTGGGACGCCTCAGAGTATAAGCCCCAATCCACTTGAACTACGGGGACTTTGATCAATTTCAAGGCATTGTACGTAGGAATCCTCTACAAGGTTCAAGTCCACCAGCATCCATTCGTCCCGACCATCTTCGATTTGGTGCACCAACCCCCAACACCCATCGAACCCCGGGTCCATCATCACGTCGGTTCACTAACATGCCTCTTACCCGAACTATGAGGATTTTGATCCATGTCAAGGTAAGGTATCTAGGAAGCCTCCTTGAGGTTCAAGACCACCATCCATCTGGACCCCAGGTCCTTATTCACATTGGTTCACTGGCACCCATTTGAACTATGTGGTCTTTGATCCTTGGCAAGGCAGGGTATGTAGGAAGCCTCCCCGAGATTCAAGCCCCAAACACCTTGGGCTGCCTCAGACTGTAAGTCCCACACCATTTGAACTATGTGGTCTTTGATCCTTGCTAAGGCAGGGTACGGAGGAAGCCTCACGAAGTTCAAGCCCACCACCCATTAGTCGCTCTGGGCCCCCTTTACATTGGTTCTCCCTCTTCCCACATGAAATTAAATTGTATTCACCATCTGAACTATGTGGTCTTTGATCCATGTCAAGGCATGGTACGTAGGAAGCCTCCCTGAGGTTCAAGCCCACCACCCGGTCATTCCAACCTCCTTCACATCGATTCAACCCCATCCAACGGTAAGCCGTTGTGATCCCATCCAGCGGTAAGCCATTGTGACCTTATTCAGCGGTAAAACATTGAAATCCTTATCCAGCGGTAAGCTATTGCAACCTCATTCAGTGGTAAGCCGTTGTCAACCTCATCTAACAGTAAGTCGTCACCAGATGAACTATGCGAACTTTGATTCCCTGCCACAGGGACACATAGGAGGTCTCTTCGAGGCTCAAGCCCAAAACCATTGTCCATACTGATTCTTACCCAGTCCTCCATATACTGGTGAGATCGTGCCACCTCATTCCCCTCCACAACATTTAGGAAGCCGCCCACATGCTGGCCCCAATATCAGTGTTCCCTCCAGGGGATTCCTTCGTCTGATCCACTCTAACCAGTGTTCTGATCAGTCCGATCTGTCTCCGTTGGACGTTAAACTTGTATAATACCCTGTGTTAAACATGGGAAGTTGAGGAAAACCTCAGATACATGCCTATGGAATACAATTCTCCACATTCGATGTGGGATGCCTCGGGCTTCCATACCCTCAATAAGCCCTATAATAAGGGACAAAAGAGAGACACACCAATCCCCAGCGTCCAAACATGCCAGTGATGCCCAGTGTGACTACTCCCCTAACCGAAGGTTTCTTCCCTGACCGGACCCCTTAGAATGTCCTGACAGAAGCAACGTAATTAACTAGTGTCTATGAAGATATGGCGCTGGGAAGAGTTTCATGAACAACTTATTAAATCTATGAGGGAGACCCGGACTAGGTGAAGAGTTTCGAGGAGGAATCCCCAGAAGGAAGAACTGACATCCCATCATCCTGTTTCGATCAAGGAGAAAACTTCCCTGAACAAGGAACAGATGCCACCCGCCTTTGGAAAGTAGGAATGCGGGGTAACAAAGCTGCACCTCTTGCACTCAAGCAGACGAACGCACGCACCCCGGTGAAATCTTTGGAAAAAGAAATGGTGAACCTGATGTGAATATCTTCTCCTAAATATGGATATTAGTAGCACTCAGGGCATCAATGGATTGACGTGTCACCAGATCCAGCTATCAGGTGCCGGGTCCCACCAAGAAAATAGCGGGCCTGGCGTGAAACTCACCAGAAGTTGAGGCAGTCGAACGTTGGACATCCCGTTCTGTGATGTTGTCAGTGTGGATCCATCTTACTGGTCACGGAAGATGGAATGACGTTGGGGCATTGGTCGCCGATTCCTTTTTTCCTTTCAGCACTGACGAGTTCATCTCCCTGCTTCTCTGGAATCAGGTTGCTGCTAGAGGAACGCGATCATTTCCCGCCCACCTACGTAGGGGTAGGGACAATGCCAGTACAGCCACACTGTGTGGCTTTACCGCTTCTGCAATGGCTTCTGCGTCCACGACCATGGGGCGCCCAAGCCCCATCTCCCCCATCGGAAGTTATCCAACGAAAGGGAAATTAACGACCTCGTACGTCGTTACGAGGATGAGGGAATAATCCCAACCTAGGATATGACCCGCCTGGACTTGGAGGCGTCCAGTCCCCACCATAAACGCCGCCCCCGAGGGCCGTGTAGGGAGCCGCTTCTCCCCAACCCAACATTCAATCATTTCGGGAGCCTGTCTCAGAGTGCTTTGATGACTCCCTGCCTTACGCTGATGAGGTGGGTGACGTCTGGCCTAGCCCGGTCAGAGTCTCAATCCAGGGGCTCCCAGCATGTTCCCCCACCCGGTCGTGTCAGCGCCACTGCCCGGCCTTGACGGAGGAGCAGGTAAGTTATGCACCTGCACCACCAGCACTGGCTCGCCCGACCCGATGCCAGCATTGAGCACAAGCTGAGGACACCCACCAGGAATCATCAATGTCGATGGCTACTGTGTCCCGAGCCAATGTCGATGCATATCATCAAGTACCTGCACACACTGATCAGGGGTGCTTATACACCCAACTGGGATCAAGGCCCCAACTTCCCCACGGGTAGGATGGGTCAACTCTCCTAGTCACAGGCATAAGTGGGGGTCGTCGTGACCCAACCTAAAGTGATGACACCTCGTAAAGAGGTCCTCCCTATACCACTACCACACAGAGTGTGGGCCTTCCCCACTATGAGGCTCAGCGTAGAGGTCTGCCATGTGCTACCCTCAATCCGAATGAAGGTCTGCCCTACGGTGGTGACGTTTGGTACGGAAGCCTCTCTCGTGCCCATCACACTGGGTATGGATCCTTCCTCCTTCCCCCGAACATCGATGTGGAGACGTTACCCATTCGGTCTCTCTCTAACATGGGGATCCTCCCTATGTCTTCTCCACAGCTGGCTAAGGTCCTCCTCGCTCCGGCAACCATAGGGGTGAAGGCCTGCCTCGCTCCACCTCCACCAAGCATGGAGGACCTCCCCATGCTTCTGCCAGTCCAGGTATAGGTTTTTCTCACTCAGGTGTTGTTCATGGAGGTCCTCCCTATGTCCCCTTTGACATTTTTCTCAGTGCTCCTTGCACCTCAGCTGTCTCAAGTGGGAACCCTCTCCACCCAAGCACCAGTGCGGCTGAAGGACCACATGCCGGAAATTAGACCTGTCCCAAGGAGCCACCCAGGGGCAGGAGGCCGGGTCAACGCCACCACAAGAAGAATTCTGGGAAGGACCAGATAGAGATCAAACTGTTCTGGTTCTCATAATCTGAAGTGGAGTATGACTCAGTGCGGGAACCCTCCCCTCGCTCATCCGAGTCAAGGGTTGGGGCAGGGACGAGGCACATCAGCCTGGTACTCCCAGAATGCGAGGTCCATATGATTCCCACCTCCCTCCATAGTTTTATCCAAGAGGATAAAAATCTGGCAACCCTGCAGGTTACGGTCATGCAGACACCACCATCATCGCCGGAAGCGCTTTCTACCTCCACAAGAGATCATAGAGAGCTATTTTGGGGACAAATGGCGGGTGAGAAGTAGCATGAACCACCCCTAGAATCCCTAGACCCTGATCCAGGAATGGTGGTTGTTAGCCCGTCCTATCATAACGTAGTGTCCAGGTCGCTACAGTCCTCGGAGTACAACCCGAGAATCGGTGGCCAGTCAGCCCATTCGCCGTATTCTCCACCGGCCAACATGCCATCCAAGCGGTCTGCCTCATTACTGCTGCCAGTTCCTCAACCACCCCTAGTTGGTGAGTGGGTAAATCAAGGGCCATATCCTAAATTTGAGCCGAGGAGCATCTAGAACATCCTTGCAGCAGACCACTTCCCCAAGAAGTTCTGGCCCGCAGCAACGCTGGATTTCTGCATACCCGAGTCCCTCACCCCAGAGGAAGTTGAGTGTCTCCGCTACACCCTCTGGGCAATGCATTTCAGTCTCATTCATCAGCGCGTGGTTTATCCAAATAGAAAAACACATTTCAAAGACATCAGTGAGCAGTGTCATCTAGTCGATCTGGCCGCACTTCTGGTGGCCCAGTGCCCCGAGTCACCAGGCCACCGTGAGGCCCTCTAGAATAAATACATTCAGATTATCAAGGTACTCCGCAAAATTATTGGGGAGGCTACCCCCCACATGAAAATCTATGGCTGGGGGTAGTATGATGCCCTCCACTTTGGCCCTATCTAATGGCAGCCTGACTCTCTATGCGATATTAAGGACATGCCCCCGGGAAGGTTCACGGTCCACATGGCTAACATAGTGGAAAAGGAGGATGAGTTGGAGTTTATCGATGGAGACTGACCCGCTGAGGGTGTGCCACCACTGCTGGACCAATTGGGGAGGATTACTCATCAGCAGAGGAACCTCCTAGGTCTCCCTACGCCCACCGAGGCATTAGTACTCAGACAGAATGTTGGTAAGGGCAATGATCATGTCAGAGCGGTCAAGCACTCTGACCCTTCTGCCTTAGTGAAGAAGACATAGGAGGACCCCGAGAAGGCCGCATTGTGTCAGAAACTTGCTGAGCAGAAGAGGTTGATCAATGAACTCCTAGATGAATGCACTATAGAGTGACGACCCGACTATGGGGATCCTAGGCTGGGGCAGTAGGGGCAGGAACAACTCCACCTCGGCGAGATGCCTCTAAGAAACCCTGATCATACCACTCCTGCGGATAGGGCTAAATCCGGAAATGACAACAAGATGGAGCGGTATGTCTCACCAAACCCTCCCGAGCGGTGCGGCAATCTGAGGAATCCGGCCCGGGTTCCCCCAACTGCCCCGTAGGAAATTCCATTAGTCGCTCCATGAGCCACTGAGCCTATCTACCGTGTTGAAGAGTCCGGAAATGCACTCGTGACTAGGGATCCCCGTCAAGCAAGGGACCCCCGCCCAGATGATCCCATGGTGGCACTCATAGCCCGCCTTGATGCATTGGAATTGTGGTAGGTGGAAATCCCGCCAGATGGAAAGCCATACCCAGCCTGGGTGGATGATACACCAGTGCCTCTGGGTTTTGGGAATCCCACATTTCCCCCTTTAATGGGACAGGGGACCCGCTGCAACATCTGGCCCACTTCAACTCATGGTGTGGGCCCATTTTGGGGACTTCAGCACAGCAGGAGGCTGCCAAGCTTCGCTGTTTCGTTCAGACACTGGAGGGGCTGACATTCGTCAGGTATAGCCAGCTCCCCATTGGATCTGTGACCAGCTGGGAGGACCTTCACAGGCAGTTCCTCTATCAGTTTAGCTCTACCACCCAGAAGACCAGCATCACAAACATCTTCAAGTGTAAACAAAGGCCTGATGAGCGAGTCACAGAATTTATCGCCTGGTGGAAGAGGGTCACATACTCCCTTGACATGCCACTAACTCAGGAGTAATTACTGATGATGTGCGTAGGGAATGTTAAAACAGAACTGGTTCTTTCCCTGATCACCTAGAACTATCTTGGAGGGTTCCAAGACTTCTCCGACAAGGTCCGGCGCCTTGAGGAAGCCCTGAAATAGGCCAGACAGGCATGTCTGTTTCCCCCAATAATCCTAGCAAGGAGAGCCGCCAGATCCGAGCCCGCTGCGGTGGCCCAAATACGATACCCCAGGCAGCTAGAATTACTACCAGTAGAAATATCCCAGCAACATCACAGAGGTCCTCCACCTCAGGCACAACCTCCATCTCCACAGCATCCTCAGAATCGGCATGCGCTCCCGCGTAATGTGACGCCACCACCCAGGTGGGACAATCAGGGTCCACCTCATCGACGGGCCCCTATGGATCCTTGTCAAGGCCAGGTTCCAAGGGTTCCCAATCTGAAAAGAAGACACCAAACTTACTAGTTCAGCAAGAATCAGGTCCGCGGTTATTTCTGTAGCACCCTAGAGCAGGGGATTGTATGCTTGCCTGAGTGTAGAAGGCCGGTAGAGGCGAATCTCACCAATTGCCCCAACTACTGCCCCTATCATTGGATTATGGGGAGCACCCTCAAGCAGTGATATGTGTTTCAGGATTGGCCCCATGACCAGGTCGATAACAACATAGTCAGGTTGGGCCCGACCCTGACACAAGTGGAAGGTGTCTTTGTGAGGTCAGATAGCAGTAGCGACAGCGAAGGTGAGTGGAAGTAGGTTCCCAGTCACAGATCCCAAAAGTAAGATGACCGGATGGCTCCTAAAATGGTCGCTCGTGCCCATGACATCATTCGGGCATGCCTAAATCATCCAGAGTCTTTAGAAGCTATGACTACCACCTATGCATCATCATTTTAGTCGGCATCTTCCCAGAAGAGAAACCATCGGCAGCACAAGAAGATTCAACGTGCCCTGCTGATGCCATCATTTTCCTGTACTCTTGGTGACTTCATGCCCCCTGAGATGGGGATCCATCCCAGAATTCCCCTAGTGCTCGATGATTATTTGAGTGACAGTCAAGGGTACAATTCGGTTAACACTGTTGAGTTGGTAAACCCCTATATGACTCCCGACGAGGGGAAACGCCAGGAGAACCTCCCCAATGTCCCCAACCGATGCCAATGTCGGAAGATCCGCGACTATATGGGTCATTGGGGCATGCCAGTAGGAAACTCTAGCCATTCTGTGCATGCCACCGAGAGTAGACAGTAGGCTCAGTGCAGAGCTCAGCACTTGCAGCCTCATTATCCGATATCGTTAGGACCGCCTCTGCCGCCGTTTGTGCTACTAGATCAGGAATATCCACTTTGGTCGTACCGCGACCAGCTTCACCCTGCTACAGGTTGACCTCAGTCATCCAGACCTCATCCAGTAGCTACTCTTTAAGCTTCGACAAGTGAAGAGCGAAATGTGCCCAGCACCAGCTAGTCTCCAGTCAAGCTGACAAGGCCCTCCATGCCACCAATTGCAGAGCGGCCTTCTGTAAGCATAAGTTCATACTTTGCGTGGAATTATGATGTTCTAAATCACCTTGATGGTATCCCAGTGAGGCTTTCCATCCTTTAAGCCCTTCTCCTGTTGTCATATATGTGTGAGGCCCTTGCTGAGGCTTTAAGGAGCCCCCTCTAGTTTGATACGGAGGTAGCATCTACAGAAGCCACTCATGCTAAATCAGTTGAGACTGTCAAATTCCAGGCCATCATTTAGTTCTCCGGAGAGGATGAAGGCTCTCCCATACAGGGTCACATCCGCCCGTTTACATCACCGGCCAATTTAACAGTGTGGAGGTTCACTGCTATCTCATTGACACAGGCTTCGATATCAACCTTATCCAGACACGGACACTACGGAAGCTGGGGTTATCTGAAGATGACCTGACTCCCTCCGATTTAAGGATCCAGGGATATGACAGGACATAGAAGACCCCAATCGGTAAGATCCACTTGAAGACCCGGTTTGATGGCCTAGTTTCTAGCACCGAGTTTATGGTTGTCTCCCAAGACACCGCGTACAATGAATTGATGGGTAGACCATGGCTCCACCTGCATGCGGTTGTCCCCTCATCATATCATCAGTGCGTCAAGTACTCACTTAATGGTTGAGTAAGAATACTCCAAGGTGATGCATCTCTTTTCACCTCTTGTGAAGCCCATTATCTGGACGCTGACTATTACAAGAGCAAGGATAATAAAATTTTGGAAAGTGAGGTTGAGCCCACCACAGTCACCAGTGATCCCTGGGCAGGTCTGGATGATGCATATATATTCCCAATCCATTGATTGGAGGCCACGACCCCTGAAATGGGGCAATGATTTGTTGTCTCTAGTACAAGAGGAAGGCATATTACCAAGTCCAAGAGATGGTGGAAAATCACCTCGTACTCCTACACATACCAGTCACAGGTGATCCCAGAACCTCCTACCCCTGTACGGTATCGAGACGTCCACCCCATGGTAATGGCAGTACATCATATGTGTCTGTTTCGTCGGGCTGGGATTAATCGGATCAAGACGCACTACTATTGCTTTTATATCATCAAGCATGGCCCCTTAGGCCGAAGTCCAGATGGGATTGGATTGACTGCCTTCATCTCTACGGTCTCAGTGGCGCATGAATCTCCTGATGCACTATCCACTACTATCCAAGATTATAGTAGCCTCTCATCAGGTTCTTTTGACCGAGGGGAAGCTCCACCCACTGGGAATCCTTCCTCTGCAAGCGAAGAAGAGGATTTGGAGGATTCTCCCCCTACCTTTGAAGAAGGCGTCTCTTCCACGGTCAATGAACTGGTATAGGTGAACCTTGGTAGCCAAGAAGATCCAAGACCCACGTTGATCAGTGCTGCCATGTCCCTCGAGGACCATAAGCAGTACGTGGACTTCCTTAAACAGCACCGTGATGTGTTTTTCGAGAGTTATGATGAGATTCCAGGACTAGATCCTCAGGTATCCGTCCACCGCCTCGGTCTCCCGACAAACCATCGCGGGTTCAAGTAGCCTCCCAGAAATATGCACCCTTCTCACGGGGCCATGGTCGAGGTCGAACTCGACAAGCTCATTAGAGAAAACTTTGTCAAGGAGGTCTGGTACCCCAAGTGTCTATCCAACATTGTGCTAGTAAAAAAGAATAAAAGATATATCAGAGTCTGTATTGACTTATGAGATATCAACTGTCACTGTCCAAAGGATGATTTTCCCCTTCCAGTGACAAAATTGTTTATCGATACTATGGCCATGTTCTAAGCCCTCTCTTTCATGGATGCTTACTCTGGATATAATCAGATCCAGATGGCCCCTGAGGATGAAGAGTCCATAGCTTTTAGGGCACCCCAAGTTACTTTATGTTACCAGGTTATGCCCTTTGGCCTGAAGAATGCAGATGACACCTATCATCAGGCCATGTATCGCATTTTCAAGCCAATCCTCGGGACAATGGTGGAATGTTATGTGGATGATCTAGTGATAAAATCTCACCAGATCTAAGACCATCTCAAGGACCTTGAGAAAGTGTTTGGATTCCTCTGCTCCCGCCACTTGAAGATAAACCCGTTGAAGTGTGCCTTCGGGTCACCTCTGGTAAGTTTCTTGGATTTGTTGTCAGGTATCGAGTCATCGAGATTGACACGGAGAAGATCAAGGCAATCAGCCAGATGCCTCCCCCAAACAATATCTGAGATATTCGAGGTTTTCAAGGCCACTTAGCCTACATACGTCGATTCATTGTGAATATAGATGGAAAGTGTAACCCCTTTTCTCAGCTAATGAAGAAAGGCTTTGCCTACGAATGGGATAAAGAGTGCCAGACCGCGTTTGAGGAATTTAAGTAGTAATTTCTCCAGCCTCCGATCTTGATGCCACCCATCTCTGGTATTCCACTAATCCTATATGTGATTTCCCTAGACCAATCTCTTGGTGCCCTTCTCATCCAGAAGAACAATGAGGGGATAGAGAACAGTCTCTACTACCTCAGCCGCATGCTTCTCGATACAGATACCAGATACTCCCCTATCGAGAAGAGATACCTTGCACTGGTATTTTCTATACATAAGTTGAAACATTACCTACAACACCATGAGGTACAGCTGATCACTTGGGTAGACCCTCTGAAGTACATTCTGAATCACCCCATGTTGACTGGCCATTTAGCACGGTGGGAGGTAATTCTCCAGCAGTTTGACATTAGGTTCATGCCTTAGAAGTCTATCAAGGGGAAAACAATGGAGGAATTTATAGCTACCCATCCAACCTCCACGGACCAGTCCCTGGACTTGGATTTTCTCGGTGAGGAAATCCTCTTGGTAGATCATGTCGTCCCATGTTGGTAGATGCACTTTGATGGTGCCTCCCGGAGCCCTATCAGTAGGAGTCTCAATGATCCTAGACTCAAGAGAGTGGGCCTGGGAATCGTCTTAATTACCCCGATGCAAGCTGTTCTATCGTACTTATTCCTGTTTTCAGAAGGATACACCAACAACGAGGTAGAGTATCAGGCTCTTATCATTGTCCTCGAGCTGGCCCTTGAGATTGATGCGCCCTATTTTCCTGTGAAAGGGGATTCTGATCTAGTCATCAAGCAAGTCAACAGCGACTACATTTTCAGAATTCCAGAGCTCATACCATTGTTGGAGCGCACCCTCCATCTAATGGCCTAGTTACCTTATCGACCGGAGGTTACCCATGTCCCTCGGTCACAGAATGGTCGATCAGATTTTTTGGCTAGCTTATCTACATCACTTGCAGAGCCCAAGCAGGATGCTCTGATTATACATGTGTCACACCAGAGATTCATTGCCTCTGTCACCCCAGAGGATGACAACGGCCTATGAGTAAGCCATATTACCACCAGATCCTCCACGACAAGACCGCTAGGCTCTTCAGATGTAATGGTTGAAGTGACTCCTGACTAGAGAGCCCCTTTTGTTGAGTATCTCCAAAATGGTTTCCTCCCAGATGATCGGGCTGAACGCGAGTGAATCTGATGCCGCGCACTGCAGTTTACCCTCCAGAGTGGTCCATGTCTTGATCAGATCCTCTATAATCACGGTTTCGATGGTGTTCTCCTCTGTTGAATCCAAGGAGTTGAGATTCCACAGGTCATGCAAGAGGTTCATGTCGGTTCCTGTGGTGCCCACTAGGCTGGGCCAAAGCTGTCCCATGAAATCCAGAGACTGGGGTACTTTTGGCCCTCTATGATCCATGATTGTATTGATTTTTCCAAGAGTTTTCACGTGTGTCAGGTTCATGCTAACTTTCTACATCAGCCACCAGAACCTCTATGCTCCACCAAGTACTCTTGGCCATTTACGTTGTGGGGAATTGATGACATGGGACCATATCCACTGGCGATAGCTCGCCAATGCAGGTTCATCCTATCCGCGAAAGATTTCTTTTCCAAGTGGGTAGAGGAAATTCCTTTCAAGGAAGTCAAGGCCCATTCCGTCATTGACTTCATGAGTTCCAATAACATACACCGATTTGGAGTCCCTCACATTTTCTCACCGATAACGGTACCAAATTCCAAGCAGTTGAGCTGATGAAATTGTACGTCAAGTACAATATCCATTCGAACCATACCTCCCACTATCATTCGTAGGAAAATGGACAGATCGAGGAGTTCAACAAAACCCTCTCTAAAATTTTGAAAAAAATGGTTGTCCAGAACAAGAAGAGTTAGCTGGACAAGCTCCCCAACGCCCTCTGGGATTATTGGACGACGACTTGCAATTCCACCCAGGTGACTCCATATTCCCTGGTGTACGGGGTTGAGGCCATCCTGCCCATCGAGATCCATCTGCCTTCATTGCGCACTATGGTCTATGACCAGCAGATGCCAGATATGGTGGCCAAAATCCATCTAGATGAATTGGAAGCACTTGATAATAATAGGCTCTGTGCCCTACACAATCTGGAAAGGAATCATAATAAGATGGATAGAGCCTTCAACAAGAAGGTTTGAATCCGCTCTTTTCTGCAAGGCGACCTGGTATTGGCCCTCCGAGCACCAATGATCCCTATCAGGAAACCACCCAAGTTGAAGCCCAAATGGGAAGGACCTTTCATAGTCCATAGGGTTTACCCCAATGGAGCATACTCCCTGGTAACCATGGATGGTGATTATATAACTCCTCCCACCAATGCCAAGTTCCTCAAGGAATACTTTGCCTGAACCTAATGGTCCTACACAAACTTAGATTGGATGGTCCTGCATGACCTTAAACTGGATGGTCCTGCACGACCTTAAACTAGAGGGTCCTTCATGACCCTAGAATGCATGCCAGTTCTGGATGACCTTAAACTGTCTAGTCCTATATTACTTTAAACTATGCATCGTCCAGTATGACGTTAAATTTCATTTTTAGAACTACATATGGATTGATTTCCATCCATATGGGATACGTAGGAATTCTCATACACCTCATCTTGAGCCCGGTCCCGATCTTTTCTCTTTGACTATCCCCCATGGGTATAGTTCTCTCAAAGGATCCTTTCACGATATGGTGAAGGCTTCCTTATCCCCACTCATAAAAGGGTTATAATGCTCACATCATGTGCCCACTCCCATTCTTCTATCCTCCCACATCCTTACCACACAATGTTAAACTGCATGGCCTTCAAGAACTACGTATGGCTTGATTCCCGTCCTCATGGGATATGTAGGAACACCCAGAAATTTCGTCTGCTGGCCTAGCCCGAATGCCAGAATCTTCACATTGGGTCAAGACATATGGTGGGGTGTAGAATCTTTCCCAAATTCAAGTCAAGATAACCTCGATTTGGTCATACGTACTGCTCTCTGGAGATTCTCACCTCTTTCATAAGATGGGTACAGCTATGATTCACCCACTCCTTGACTGGGACTCCCTCATCTTCCCCATCCGAAAGGGCCCCTGAATGGTATGGATGCCATTCCTAAGGGCTCTCTTACCACATCAGGCTAATTCCCTCAAAGATGTCGAGAAAAAAGCCGATACAAGTCCCGCATTTCGAATAGGGTCAATGGTCTATGCTCCTTTGTTGCTCCCATTTCAGGTCACTATAGGGACGTTGTGTTTTGAACATGGTCAACAGCTGTCCTGGATCGTTAGGGCCACCCCAAGATGTCCCAAACATTGATTGTAGTGGTTCATTCTGCCTCATTGTATCTTCAAGAGACGAACTCTCTCTGGGAGATGCCAACTATCAGGCCCCTTGTCCTTTTCGGGCCCTCAGCCCAGGTTCTCTCTTATGGGATTGTGCGGTATGGTATGGGATCATGTCCTCATTCATGTCGGGTTGCTCACCGTTCCATACACATCCCAGAATAAGAACCCTTATCCTCCTCCTTTCCCTTACTGCAAGAAGTTAAACTAAAAAATAGCCAGTCCTCCCTGACCGAGGCCCAGCCTTAGGCCCCTTGGCTTTCTCGGGGCCCCGACCCTCATCCTCACTGCAAGATGTTAAAATGTAAACTGGTCAGGCCTCCCTGACTGAGGCCCAGCCTCAGGTCCCTCGGTCTTCTTGGCCCCCCATACCTCGTCCTCACTACAATATGTTAAATTACAAACTGGTCAGACCTCCCTAACCGAGGCCCAGCCTCAGGCCCCTTGGCCTTCCTGGGCCTCAACCCGAGTTATTACCCTTCCTCGGGGAGGGGATTATATGGTGTGTCATGGGATCATTTCCTCATTCACGTTGGGATTGTAACAACCACGCCATGTGACTCTCCCTCCTGAGCACCCTTGTCGACCCTCTTCAGTGGTTCACCAATGTGCCTAAGGGTACTCTGGTTTAGTACCTGGAATGTCGGAATCTGCTCAAACATGTTTCCACCCGCTTTCCAGGCTTTTTGTTCCCCTTCATTAGGGCTTTCATCACCTTTCACACCCAAAGGGACCCACAAGTGGCATGGATTCTAGGCCTAAGGGACCCCCTACCATTACGGGCCAACGCCCTCGAGGGTTATGGAAAACAAGCCGATACAAATCCCACATTGTGAATACAGTCAGTGGTCAATTCTCATTTGTTGTTCCTATTTCAGGCTAACGTGATATGGATATTGTGTTTCAAACACAGTCAACAGCTATCCCCCACCGCTACACCAACCCCATTAAGCCCAAAATTTCGGTTACATGATTTACATCCTTCTCCACCTCATCATGTCCAAGTAGAACTTTGAAACTATTGGTATTATTCCTCAATGCGCATCTACGCGTTAGTAGGACAAAAGCCACGATAGGGGCGTCATTCAGGGCTCCGCACTGATTTCCCTTTGGCATGCATTATACGTATTATAATAGACATATTTCTCCATTATTTCCCACACTGAGTCTAACTCACATGGGATTAGGGATCAGGTTGAGGTCTGCACTTACTTGGAGGGTTTTCACTCCATCCATGGTCCGAGCTCTAAGACTATAAACTATGATCTTATCTAGAACTATGTGTGTCTTGATTCCCATCCTTATGGGATATGTAGGACCACCCGGACATCTCGTTTTCGGGTCCAGCTCAGTTGGGAGCTAGTTTCTCCACCCCCTTTGCCCTCTTACCTCTATATAGGCCCCTTGGCCTGAGGCTCCTTTCTCGGAATTGCGTACAGTGTAGTGTAGGATTCTGTCCTCATTAATGTCGAGTATACTATACCAATTCATGCTCATTCCTGCATGTCCAAGCCATAGTAATTTGAATTTTGTCGCATAGTCCTATCACACGACCCTAAACTATGACATTATCATCCTGGCTGCACGAAGAAAAATGTCACTGCATTGTGATGTTCTCACTTAAGGGGACACCATATTTGGTATTGGTCACATGCTGTACCATTTTCCAACACCTAATATGGCTTGATTCTTGTGGTGACTCTAGGGCCTGCTACCCTAGGCCTGTCACTTCACAAAAAAAACCATTCACCTTAAAGGACAAACAATATTCATCAAATATTGCTTCTCTTGGTGTGAGGGTCATGCCCGCACACCCTTTTTATCCCTTACACTGGTACCTTACCATCCCATCTCAAGAAATACATGCATCTTGATCCCCATCCTCATGGGGTACGTAAGAATGCCTGTGCACTTTGTCTCAGGCCCATCTCAACTCTCGTTTTTGGTCCCTTGACCTAAAACCTCTCTAAGGAACTCATGGTGGTCGGAACCCCCGGTTCCCATTCACGTCGGGTTTTTTGTAGTTACCCCACCACGTGTCTCCCACCATATATGTTTTGAGTTCTATGACCCTAAACTAAGATCTCCCTATGGGAAGGGACTCAAATCCCTCTATCTAATACCTCTCGTTGTCGTATTTAGATGTGTTTGACAAAGATCCTGAAGTGTGGAATTTTCATGGGGACATTCCCCTTGTTCCATGTCCAAGCTTCGTGAGCTCTCTATTTGGATCCTCATCCTCTTTCACATCCAAAAGGACCCCCAGATGTCATGGACGCTAGGCCCAAGGTCTCTCCCTTTGTTTCTGGCCAATATCCCTAAGGATCTCAGACGACATTTGTGACAGGTCCCATGTTTCGGACATGGTCAATGGTTGACCCTCATTTTTCTGTCCTCATTCCAGGCTAACACGATGTGGATGCTACATTTCCACCACGGTCAACAGTTATCCTCCATCTTCATGCCACCATAATTGTGGTCCATATTTCCAGCGTCATGATTCACACATTTCCACTTCTTCATGTTCAAGTGGAAGTACGACATACTCAGATTTATCTCTTCGCATGTCTAGGTGCGCTACATGGACAGGTTAGCATCATTGGGCCAGTATTCACTAAGCATCCCTTCACCCTAACATGTTCCTTCCTGTGTCGGGAAATTCCCACACCTACTTTTTTTTACCACATCGAGCATGACTCACGTGGGCTTAGTAGTTTTGGTAGGATGTACACTAGTGCAGCCATGCTTCTCATCATTGGGTATGATGTTAAAATGTGCTTCTAGAACTACGTATGGCTTGATTCCCATACTTATGGTATACATAGTGAAACCCAGGTATTTCGCCCAAGGTCTGGCCCCAGGAATCATAAAGTCATGTCCCTCCCCATTTTCGGCCCTCTGTCCTAACCCCTTTTGGGGAACTGTCTAACTGCAACTTTGCCCTAAAAAAGTTTGAGATGCCCCAAGATGACATTGGGAGGTGACGGATCCCTCTCCAGAGAGCCTCTGTCTGAAAGAAGTAATGATCCATGATCAAATCGATGTGTCCATCCAGTGTTCTTTCACTACGGTGGTGTAATTTCAAGAGTGTTGGATTCTGTTTGAACAAACCCTCACTCCACATTCCATGCTTTGTGTGACCCTTATTCGGACCCTCGTCCTCTTTCACATCTAGAGGAACCCCCTAACAGTATGGATTCTCAGCCTATGGACCACCTATTGTCATGGGCCAAAGTTTCAGAAGACTAACGAATGACATTTTGAGTCTGGTCCCGTGTTTCGAATATGGTCAATGGTCGACCATCATTTTCTATCCCCACTCCAAGCTAATGCAATAATGATGTTGTGTTTTGAATGTGGTCAATAGCCATTCTTTATTGTCATTCCAACCCCACAATGTTCTGAATCCTGGGTATCGTGATTCACACCTCCCATTCCCATCTATTCAGATCGATTCAGCACCCCTGGAATTACCCCATTCGTGCATGAGAGCACGCTAGGAAAATGGAAACTCGGCTATTCTGAGAGCTTCATTCTCCAGCCAGGTCTCCCCTATTTCCTCCCGAAAATCCGGACTGTTTGTTCATACCCCGGATGCCCGTAGATTGGTTTGTGCTCCTATGTTTGGATAAGGTGATAATGTGGTCACCCCTTGTTTCTCACATCAGGCCCGACCCATGTGAGAATAGGGAATGATCGCTGGATGCTCCACAAACATCATAAGGTTTCAGTAAACCAATGTAAACAATGGAACTCATGCGTGATACGACATTAAAACAATCAAAGAATGAAATTATGTTTAAGGGTTTGTAATCATTACCATTCCCGGGGGTCAACTTCCCCCATAGACGGATTGACCTCATCAAAGGAGCGTAGAAGCTCCGCCAACCTCTGGCTAGTAGCGTCCAGGAGTTTCTGCCACTTGTTCATCTCTTGCTCCTACTCGGTGGTGAGAGGGCGCAATTAGTTGGCCGTAATCTGGGCCCACTCCACGTTAGCCCGGATTGCGATCATCTCCCTAGAAGCTCTCTTCAGGCCCTCTTCAGCTTCTGCCAGCCTAGCCTTCAATCGTAATATTAGCTCAGATTGCACATTGAGGGAGGACAAGTGCTCGTATGCCCAATTTTGCAGTTGTTGGACCTCATCTTCAGCCTTCTGGAGCCTCTTGATGTTTATCACCTTCCTCCACTGCCAGCCCACGCCAATGCCACAGTCATACTTCTGAATCTTTTCCACCATAAGATCTCAGACGCGCATGTGATGATGTTGGGCATCCACTCCCCCGGTACATAGTTCGTGCAGTCACTAATGAAGTCTTTCCATCTCAACCAACCATATCTCTTGGGGGTGTCATTGATGAAGTGTGTGATCAGCTTCCATGATCGGCGATGGACTATTTTGATGTCCTCCTCATCAGAGGTCGTCGTGTCCCAGTCAGCATGATTGGTCGGATCGTATGCGGGGAATGCCCCCAAGAACTCCACAGCTAGGTCCACATCTGGAATTGGGTCTGGCATAGTGGGGCATGAACCATATGGTTGATTTTCATCATCAGATCCCACCTCGATAACATTGGGAACAGTCCCACTGGCGCCCCCACCAGTGATCGGGAGCACTGTAGTTCGGTCAGGCTGGATGTCCACTTCCATGACCATTGGAATTCCCCTGGGAAGGGTGCTACTAGAAGACCCGACCAACTTTTCTGCAGTGGCCCAAGACAATTGTAGGACTGTACACGCCAAAAAATGGGGCGTTAATGTCAATTAGCTTGGTCAGGGGATGGAAATTGTGAATTTGTTAGAGAAGACTTACACAGGTCAAATCCCTGGTCTCGCTCTTGGACTGATGTTGTCGGAACCTTGTGACGCAGCCCCCCATATATGGTTGGTAGGTCTGGAGACTCTGGGTGAGCCACATTGACTGTCCCAACCCCTCCAGACACAGAATTTGATGCAGCCACAGGTGCAGATCCTGAAGGTCCCGCGTCAGCACCCACTGAGGGGCGGGAACGAGGTCCATGCACAAGGTTGTCCTGCACAGTGTAGACGTTGATAAGGAATCCAGAGTAACCTAAGGGCAGACTCTGAAGAAGTAACTTGGGATTTTACCTCAAGGGCCTCTGACAAATCATCAACATCCGAGGACTGATCGCAGACTTCGCCCTCCTCCAGTGGACTTTCTCTACCATCTTCGTCTCCCCAGGAGGACTCGTCCGATTCTTCCAGTAGTGGGAAGCACTCCCTTAAGTCAGCAGCTGACAGCTGCGGAGGGACCATACGACCCAGCAGCACCCTGACTCGGTCTTTCATCGGGTACAGGGCACCCTGGGAGTGGATGAAGTCTTCCAACTCAGCTATCTATTTCTCCACCTCTGCCTGGGATACCGCAAAACCGGCCCTAATAGGGCCAATTCCCGGCAAGTCCATCTTGAGGCGGTTAAGGTGCTTCTATAACTCGGATGGGCTGAGGAATTGTCGGTTGACTTCCCAGATGTCCCAAGCCTCTAGGAAGACAACATTCTCTATCATGTCAATGTGGCGCATCTGTTTCCCTAGGGCCTGAGTAGAAATCCTATGGAATCCCCTCGGTGGTCGCCCCTCTGGATGACTTTGTTCTCTTGAGACCACCGGCTCCACTGCCGCTACCGGATCTGCTACCGCTAATCCCCCCTCAACTGGTGCGGGCATCACCGCTACATCAGAAATGCCACTAAGGGATTCCCTTGTGGCTTTCCGGCCTCGTCCCGAAGATCAGCGAAGCTCACCCTCACCAACCAGGACGGTTGGTCGCTTCAGCATCTCCCCTAGATAGGCCACCTTCCAGCTCTGGGAATATTATTTTATCATCCCAAAGACGATGGTCGGTGGAGGCAATACATTCTGTATCATCCCATCTTCTCGTGTGAACATGAGCCACATCTTCCTCATCACACATGGGTGATCCTCATAGTGCACCCCCAGGTAGACCTGTGGGGTCAGCCGCTGCAGGCACCATAATTGCCTGGAAAACCAGTGTGGGGTGTATGGCTCACAGAGACGCTCGCGGTCCACCCTGGCCACCAAGACCCCACCTCTAAAGGGCAGGAGGTAGGATCAGTGCTCTTCTGTTCCCTGACCATCATTTGTGAAGGCCCCCGTTGGCAGAGGGAACAGGTGGAAATTGAATTCCTCCACCCTCCACACCCGGTTCAGAACTGATGGTGCGGTCATAAATCTCCCTGATGTGCACCACCATCCATCCATACAGGAGGTGGAATGGCCCGCATACCCTCCAACAGCCACCATTATTATTTTTCCATACTCTGGGGCCCCTTTGGGAAAGTTTGAGGCCTCACTGGGAACTACCTATTCTTAGGGAAGTTTAGAAACTTCTTGAACCAGTGCTTGAAGTGGATATCCCTCACCGCCTCATTATCCTCCCTGGGCAGAAGCTCCATCAATGCCATCTCCAGACACAGAATCTGCTCTGGATCATCCCACGCACCCATAGCCGGGAGGAATTCATCGTACATCGCCCCCAGTATCAGGACCCCCAATATTGGATGCACGTCCCATAGGTTGATACCGACCTCCTCATGATGAAGGTAGAAGGTATTGGTCCCCGATGACCACCGGATCAACAGCTCTGGCATTAACTGCTTCGGCTGGTAGATATGGAACTGGGAAGCCCAAGCTGCCTCATACAGGCCAACTCTTCTCAACTCCACTCCGAACTCCTCACACGAGGTGCCTACCCAGTAGGCCCTAGCCTAATCGTCTGTAAAGTTGCCGCCCTGGCGCAGGTCCCATTCCTCGGACCACCCCTTCTTCGCGTTCCCCAGCGCCGACTTAAGGATGGTTTGATACAGAGGAGGGGATGTCTCCAGATGCAATGACATCCCGTCGACGTTGTTCAGATTATTTTATAATTAGTCAACAATTATAGGCATGAAGTCCTCTCGGGCATGACCATCCAGCACCCTGAACCATCAATGCTGACACGGAGTGCTCCGGAACTAGTAAGCTGGGTCATCCCTACCTGCTTCAGGGATGAAGACGTCATCCCTCAGTACAAATCCATATAATGGAAACCTCTTACACAGTGGGTAGTTCTTATGGATCTCCGACAGCAGCTCCACCAATGAACTATGGTTTGAGTGGCTCAGGACTAGCTCTCCTAGCCCCAGACTGTTTTCCATTTCATCCCTCTGGGTGGCATCCACAAGGACCCCCTGGGAAGCTTCTCGGTGGGCCATTCGTTAAAGAACTGTGATGTTTTTTTGGCTGGTTCATGAAGATCGTTCGCAAAGAGCATTCGTGAAGCCCACTCGCAAAGACTGTTCACAGGGCACTGCCTCGGTGTTCAAAGCTGGATCGCGGACCACAAACGCGGAGTCGAGGACTCATTGTGTGTCGTGAAGACTCAATTCGCAGAGACCACTCGTGGAGTATGCCGAGCTTCGCGAATCGAGAGTGAAAGAAGAAAAAATCGTGGATAAGGGAAAGGGAAAAATAGATGTCACAACCCCTATTTATAGGTGACAGCCTTCAGATCTTCTCGGTGCGTCCATTCCACACGGAGCTTCATGGTGCGCTCGGCCCGCGTTTCCCATATCTGCCTCGCGATCCCTCTTTTCGATTCATCACCATGAATGACTGAGGATTTTGGATATTTCCCTCATACATCGACCCTTGATCTCTCTGCAGTTCCATGTATGAGGGGGGGGGGGGAATTTGTTGGCGCCAAACTTCGGGACAAAGAAGATCCCCCCATAAGGCCCCATTGATTGCCTCGTGAAGCCCCTTCACAGAGTTCCCCAACATCTCCGCCACCACGAAGCAAGGAGGCAGGAGGCTCCGCGAACACATTTGATGTTTGTGAGCCCGCCACGAATCAAGGAGGTGGGAGTCCCCACGAACGCATTTGACATTCGCAAGCCCACTGCGAAGCAAGGAGGCGGGAGGCTCCACAAACACATTTGACATTCACGAGCCCATCGCGAAGCAAGGAGGTGGGAGGCACCGCAAACGCATTTGACGTTCGTGAGCCCACCGCGAAGTAAGGAGGCGGGATGCTCTGTGAGCGCATTTAACGTTCGCGAGCCTGCCGCGAAGCCCCCAAGCCCCTCTCCGCGCCGTGTGAGCTCCGCTCCATGTCACCTCTTGCCTATAAATATCGGGATCCCCTTGAGCCCAAGGGATGGACAATCCAAAATTTCGACTTCCTAGCTCCCGAATCGTGAAGCATCCTTCTGCTCTGCGAACCATGAGCTATGTGAGGTACTTCCACTCCGCGAAGTGCCTCCCCTTCGTCCCATTTTTATCCCCTCCTCTGAGAGGGATTCCCTTCGCGAAGCCTAAGGGTCTTCGCGAAGGAAGGGGATCCCCAAGGGGACCTGGGTCGTCGCAGAGCGTTTATTCTTCGCGAAACACCCTTCTTGTACACATGATCCACATGCTATGGCAGGGTCACTGTACATTGCGAAGCACATTGTTTCCCAACACCTTGATTCATGAGGAACCTTTGCTCCACAAGGCTGTGCTCCGCGAATGCCCTTACACTTCACGAAACACCTCTCATTTTCACCTCTGCCCCATGCTATGGCTAAGGCACCCCACTTCGCGAAGCACACTCCTTCGCAAGTTCCCTCCACCACACAGAGAAACTGAGCTCCACAAGGCCCCTGCCTATGGACTCCTCTACTTGGAAAATCCTTTTCCCATGAGACCCTCCAGGTTTTCACGATGTGACTTCAATGTCCCCTAGACGATACCGCCCGTTGTGTTGCTTTTCCCAATTCTTATTCGCATAGGCATGCTAACGGCTATTTCTTCTTCGCATAGCCACGCTAACATGGACCCCTTGATGGTTCACTCCGCGACACCCCCTTAGTATAGAGTTTCCAGTGCCTTCCCTCCCACAAGGAGCAGAGGGTACCAGTCATGTAAGCCCTAGGGGTTCAGAGAAAACCCACCTTATCCGAGCTGCAGGACGTTAAAATTCCAAGCACCATCATCCTCAGCAGATGATGTTAAACGGTGACCTCACCACGTGCCTCTCACGTGGGGTGCCCCCACCTCGGACATTCCCCATGCCCCCTAGTCTCCACAGGGGATGATATCCTCTTTCTAGGAGTGGAGTTTGTCCACGGGGTAAGGGAAACCACCTTGGTGTAAGCCCCTAGCTTTTCTTGCTGGAGGCAACATCCCTACTCCTCCATTCATATTCAATCCCCAAGGCCAGCGGAGGGCGTGATAGGGAATGGGTATCCTCTTTTCTTTGGTCCTAAGTCCCTCTCCTTCTGCACTTTGTCTCCACCAGGCCTCCATCTCTGAGTAAGTCCCAATCTTTCTCTCCCTGGGAAACTCCACGCGTAATCCCCGCTCCGCTTCCCACATACGCACCTTTCATGATGCGATCGTCAGGTCTCTGCTATCTCTTGATTCTCACATCGATCATGACTCACGTGATCTTAGAGTGAGCACCAGCCATTACATACCACCTTGGGCCACCTTAGAGTGTAAGCCCCAACCACCATGGGCTGCCTCAGAGTGTAAGCCCCATACCATCCCGAACTATGGGGACTTTGATCCATGTCAAGGCATGGTATGTAGGAAGCCTCCACAAGGTTCAAACCCCAACCACCATGGGCCTCCTCAGAGTTTAAGCCCCAACCACCATGGGCCACCTCAGAGTGTAAGCCCCAACCCATCCCGAACTACAGAGACTTTGATCCATGTCAAGGCATGGTACGTTGGAAGCCTCCACGAGGTTCAATCCCCAACCACCTTGGGCCGCCTCAGAGTGTAAGCCCCAACCCATCCTGAACTACAAGGACTTTGACCCATGTCAAGACATGGTACATAGGAAGCCTCCATGAGGTTTAAGCCCACCACTCAGTCGTTCCTTCACATCAGGTTCACCCCCGTCCCCGCATGACGATAAATTGTATTCATCATCCCGAACTACAGGGACTTTGATCCATGTCAAGGAATTTTATGTAGGAAGCCTCCACGAGGTTCAAGCCAAAACCACCATGGGCCACCTTAGAGTGTAAGCCCCAACCACCATGGGCCGCCTCAAAGTGTAAGCCCCAACCCATCCCGAACTATGGGGACTTTGATCCATGTCAAGGCATGGTACGTAGGAAACCTACAAGAGGTTCAAGCCCCAACCACTATGGGACGCCTCAAAGTGTAATCCCCAACCACCATGGGCCACCTCAGAGTGTAAGCCCCAGCGCATCCTAAACTACAGTGACTTTGATCCATGTCACGGCATGGTACGTAAGAATACTTCATGAGGTTCAATCCCCACAACCTTGCGCCTCCCCGTGCGTAAGCCCCTCTTCACTTCCCACGAGCGCACCTTTCGCGATGTGGTCGTTATGTCTTTGCTACATCTTGTTTCTCACACCGAGCATGACTCACATGGGATTAGAGTAAGCATCGACCATGACAACGCCCCTGTCCCACATGAAGTTAAACTGTATTCCTATCCACCAGAACTACGGGGACTTTGATCCATGTCAAGGCATGGTACGTAGGAATCCTACACGAGGTTCAAGACCCACCACCTTAGGCCGCCTCAGTGTGTAAACCCCAATCCACCCAAAATATGGGGACTTTGATCCATGTCAAGTCATGGTACGTAGGAATCCTCCATGAGGTTCAAGTCCACCACCATCCATTGGTCCGAACCATCTTCGCGTCAGTGCACCAAGCCCCAATACCCATCATACCCCAGGTCCATCTTCATGCTGGTTCACCGACATGCCTCCAACTCGAACTACGAGGACTTTGATCCTTTCCAAGGCAAGGTACATAGGAAGCCTCCTTGAGGTTCAAGCCCACCATCCATCTGGACCCCAGGTCCTTATTCACGTCGGTTCACCGACACCCATCTGAACTATGTGGTCTTTGATCCTTGCCAGGGCAGGGTACGTAGGAAGCCTCCCTGAGGTTCGAGCACCAAACACCTTGGGCCGCCTCAGAGTGTAAGCCCGACACCATTTGAAATACGTGTTCTTTGATCCTTGTAAGGAAGGGTACGTAGGAAGCCTCACGAGGTTTAATCCCAACACCCATTGGTCGCTCCGACCCCCCTTCACGTCAGTTCTCCCCCATCCCGTATGACGTTAAACTGTATTCGCCATCTGAACTATGTGGTCTTTGATCCATGTCAAGGCATGGTACGTAGAAATCCTCCCTGAGGTTCAAGCCCACCACCCAGTTGTTCCAACCTCCTTCATGTCATTTCAACCCCATCCAGTGGTAATCCATTGTGATCTCATCCAGCGGTAAGCCGTTGTGACCTTATTCAGCGATAAGTCATCAACATCCTAATCCAACGGTAAGCCGTTGCAACCGCATTCAGAGGTAATCCATTGTCAATCTCATTTGATGGTAAGTCGTCGCTAGATGAACTACGCAGACTTTTATTCCCTTCCATGGGGATACATAGGATGTCTCTTTGATGCTTAAGCCCAAAACCAACATCCATCCTGATTCTTACTCGGGCCTCCATATCCCGATGATATCATGCCACCTCATTCCCCTCCATAGCATTTGAGAAGCTTCCCATGTGCTAGCCCCAATATCGGTGTTCCCTCCAAGGGGTTTCTCCATCTGATCCACTCTAATCAGTGTTCTGATCAGTCTGATCCATCTCCTCTGGATGTTAAACTTGCGGCATACCCTTTGTTAAACATGGTAAGCTGAGGAAAATCTCAGATACATGCATATGGCATACAATTCCCCGAATTCGATGTGGGATGCCTTGGGCTTCCCCAACCTCGAGAAGCCCTATAATAAGGGACAGAAGAGAGACACACCAATCCCCAACGTCTAGACATGCCAGTGATTCCCAGCGTGACTACTCCCTTAACTGAAGGTTGCTTCCCTGACCAGACCCCTTGGAATGTCCTAACAGAAGTAGCGTAATTAACTAGTGTCCATGAAGATATGGCGCCAGGAAGAGTTTCACGAACAACCTATTAAATCTATGAGGGAGACCCGGACTAGGTGACGAGTTCCGAGGAGGAATCCACAGAAGGAAGAACCGACATCCCATCATCTTGTTTCGATCAAGGAGAAAACGTCCCTGAACAAGGAATGGATGTCGCCCGCATTTGGAAAGTGGGAATGAGGGGTAAAAAAGTCACACCTATCGCACTCAAGCAGACGGACGCATGTGCCCCTGCAAAAGCGTTCGAAACAGTCATGAACAAAATTTGTTTGTTGTAGCTAGGCTGGGGAAATAGTATTACCTAAGACCACTTTTAGCAGGCTTTATTGTATTTAGAACCAAGTGAAATGTAATGATCTATGTGCACCCCATCCTTTGATATGAACACCAGATAGGGTTTCGGTGATCAATTGTCACAACCTCTATAATGCATCGAGGCATGCGTGTTTAAGGGCCGCATGTTTCTTCTTGATCTTAAATGTCCAGAAACCTAGAGAGATGCCAAGTCAATTTTTTGTTTCAACCATTCTATTATCTTGATATTACTTTGATATTCATCATATGGTAAAAAAAATTCATTCAGATGAAAAATATTATTACATTTATTGAGACGGATATCCTGAATACAATCTTATGTCAAAATATCTGGAATGTTGTATTGAGAGGTGGATAAAGGCCAGAACATGACTGGTCTTTCACCCATAGCCATTAGTTTCCTCATGTTCAACATATCCTTCTCATCTTTTTTCAAAGGTTTCTAAACCTGGTCTAACCAGAGTGGACGCTTCTCAATTTATTTACCCAAATTAATGGGATTAGTTAGTGTTTCCTATGCTATATTAGAAGAAAATGACCCAAGTGAAGTTCATAGAATGATCGTTTACTTGGGATATCTTCTGGATGATAAATTATTTCACCTTCCAGTAACAAGGCATCAGACACGACTAGCCTTATTTTTGAAAGTGCCTTGAGATAAGAGGTCTTTCTCATCACTATATTGTCATTTGGAGAATTCTCTTGACAATGTGAAACACTATTTCGTAGAAAACGTTTTTAGTTAATTACATCATGGGGAGGACCACCATGGTGGATTGTAGCAAGGGATAAATCCTATTTCTCTTTGGTCTTCTAGCTACATAGAGGGTTGTCGCGAATCTCATCTAGAGATAGGTTCTATAGATTAACTGAATTTTCATGATGCAAGCCTTCATGATGATGTTTCTTATGAGAAACCTCATAATTGCTAATACTAATTACATAATATTATAATGGGAGGATAAGATCTTGAGCTGTAACAAATAAATGTATAACGGATTCAAGAACTCCAGTATTGAGATAATCTAGATCACAAATTGAATCTTGATTCTCCAAATGTTCTTGGTGAGACTTATTCTTAGATGTCCTATTATATGTAGTTTGGGACACTTTCTAGGAAAAGTGGTTATCATGGGTAGGTATATGTGTCTGACTTGGAGTGTCCATTAGAATAGGTCGATTATCTCTAATTGGAACGGGGTAGGTTCCAGATCTGGTTGTCCTTATGATATGGGGGAGTGTGACCCACAACCCTCCTGGACTAGAAAAGAGGTGTGTATCTACTCTGTAATGGAATGCTAATTATTCATCCCATGTATGGGGAAATAATTATGTGTTCATCCCTCTGGTACTACTGAAGTTTCCATTATGATATTTAGGAAAGTTTCCAAGATATGGGATGGAATTTGTGTCTGCCCGTTCACCATTTCCAAAATCTGTTTGGGGACTTCAATGGATGGAATAGGAATATACATCCATTCTGTATTAGGAGTAGGTGTATTTACCTACTATAGGACCCAGGGACACCCTGAGAGGGGAGGGGTGAATCAGGGTGTAAACTATTTCTTTTGAAAACAAGGATCTTGTTCCCACGATAGTAGGAACTCGTTCAACCTGTAAGACTGATGGGAATAGAATGAAAAACAACCATAAGAAAAGAGATCACATAACACTTTTACTTGGTTCACCACTAAGGGATACGTCCAAGGAGCATATTCCAACAGGTTACTAGTCGTACCTAATTCCACTAAACTTCAATAGTTTGGGATTACAAAGTTTGGGTATAGTCACTCTGTCCTAGGCACACTACCTTTACAAAAGTTCAGGGATAGCTTACTGCATCCCTCGGGTCACTCCCGTTGACTCCCCCTATCTCACTACCCTTGGTGAAGACACCCTCAGTTTATAGACGTGAATATATCTTTAATAGATATACATTTAAGTCTTTGTCTCTGCTCAGCATAGGACTCATCTTGCATCGAAGTCCTAAATTGATGCACTTGAAAGCACTAAACCCCTAAACCGGATATTTAGATCACGCAAACAGGTTACACTAAGGATTTCACACAACACCTACCCTTTGCGTTAAAGATCTCACTTTTTCATGCAATACTTGATTTTCGTGCAGAAAATATTTTGCAAAAAAACACCCTTTTCGCGCAACTGAACCTTTTACGCGCAACTGAATCTCTTACATGAAACAGAATCTTTTACGTGAAACCTCCCCTTTTATGCGCAGCTTTTGATTTTTCATGCACCTCATACTTTTATGCACAAATTCTCTATTTTCACGCAACTTCTCCTTTTTTGTGCAACTCGGACTTTTTTGTGCAACTCCTAATTTTTTCGTGCAAACTGGAATTTTTCACGCAAGCCGGATTTTTTTCACGCAACTTGGAATTTTTCATGAAACTCCCTTTACGTGAACCTTTTATGTGCATCAGCACTTGGATATTATATAAGTCTTTATTCATACAAAATGAGGGGGGTCACCTCTTATTTATAGGCATCGCCGACCCCTGCGCACAAAACCCATCATGGCGTGAAAAACCTCTCATTCACCATGCAAAACTTGTCGCGCAGGAACTATTTTCTACGAACATCTCCAGGTTTTTCGCACACCCCGTGCCTTTTCCATTTTTCGACGTTCTGATTCTGAAACACCTCTTGCATGAAAAACCTCACTCCACTATTTCACGCAACACACTATTTTTCACACACCACGCCATTTTTCACGCACGATCAACCTAATTTACAAACCACTTTCTTTTTGCATTCATCTCCTTCAACCAAAATCACATGTCTTCTTTTTCTGAATTTCAGGCCCAAAAATTTGGCAAACACTGGGAAATAACACCACCTTCAATATTTTTGTCTACTTATACTGTAAAATCAATGCACTGGAAAACATTATGAACTTCTAATAAGGATTGACAACAAACACAAACTATACTCCAATTCTTGCAAAGAAAGGCCATGGTTCCAACAATTTCCCCGTTTGGGTTTGTTGGAAATCATCAAATAAATTCAATAGAGCACCAGCAACATGCTAACCTAAAATGCAAGAATCAACTCAGACAAAAATCTAAGTCTACATGAGTAGTGCTCAATATAGAAAACAAGAGGGGAAGCATGAATTGGGATCCCGTGTTTTGGAATTCTCAAAGATGCCCAAGATATTCTCTTACTGTGTCACAGAAGCATTACATGCCTTGAATGTATCCCTTCTCCTCCAAACACCGAATTATCATCATGATACCAAACATGTCCTGAATTTATTCCTTCTCCCCCATTGGAAATAAACTCAAAGATTGATATTTGTTCATTGAATATATCAATACACCCACTGGATAGTATCTCCCCCATAAACCTGTATCATATCCACAAACAGATTAAAAATAGTTAACATAACTAGGGATAGGGGTACTTCTGAACCTCCTTATGCATTGAGAGGTGGTTGAACACCAAGGTTCAACCGATGTTTCTCAAACATAGAAACTGACAGTGGCTTGGTTAGGATATTATCCACTTGCTCATCAGTTACCACATGATAAATTTTAATCATTCCTTGGTCAACTTTTTCTTTGATAAAGTGATGTCTAATTTCAATATGTTTTGTACGAGAATGCTGCACATGATTCTTTGTAAGATCAATTGCACTCTTGTCATCCTAGTAAATCACCATTGGTTATTTCACCTCATCACCAATATATGTCAATTATTTCTTCATCCATAGTAGTTGAGTGCATGCCTTTGTAGCGGAGATATACTCAGCTTCAGCAGTACTAAGAGAAGTACTTTCTTGTTTCTTTATCAACCAGCCAACACATTTATGCTCAATATAGAATGCTCCACCACTTGTGGAATTTATGTCAACTACATCTCCAGTCCATTAAGCATCAAAAAATGATGATAACTCACTGTCCCTTCCTGCAACAAATTATAAGCCACAATTGTGAGTACCTTGAATATACCTCATGATTCTTTTTAATTTTTCCATATGTTGTTCCTTCGAATTACTCTGAAAGCGGGATGCTAAGCATGTTGCAAATACGATGTCTATCTGTGTTGCCATCAAGTAAAATAAGCTCCCAATGATTCGTCTATACATTGTGGAATCTACAGAGGTCCCATCCTCGTGCTTTCCAAGTTTTGTTCCAACTGCAATTGGAGTTGACATTGGTTTTGAGTCATGCATATTAAATTTCTTCAGCAGTTCTTTTGCATAATTTTCCTGAGAAATAAATGTGTAATCCTTCTTTTGAATCACCTACAGCCCAAAGAAATATGTGATCTCCCGAATCATAGACATTTCAAATTCTGATTTCATGTTATTGGAGAATTCAACTACTGATTTCTTCCTGCTACCACCAAATATATTGTCATCAATGTAAACTAGAACCATGAATAGATCTTTTGTAGAATTCTTCACATAGAGATTGTGATCTACTCCTCCTCTTTTGAATTCCAGCTTCTTGAGATAAGAATCCATCCATGAATACAAAGCTCATGGGTCCTATTTCAAACCATAGAGAGCCTTCTTTAGTTTACAAACCATTGTTTCATCTGTACCAAGAAGAAAACCCATTGGTTGTCCAATGTAGACTTCTTCTTTGAGAACACCATTCAAGAATGTTGACTTGACATCCATTTGATAAACTTTATATCCTATTTGGATTTCCATAGCAATAAATAGCCTGATTTACTCCAGTCTAGCCACTAGTTCAAAGGTTTCTTCAACATCGACACCTTCAATCTATGAATATCCTTTACATACCAGTCGTAATTTTTTTTTTCTGATAACACTTCCATTCTCATAAAAAAATTTCTTCAAAATCCACTTTGTACTAATCTCATTATGACCTTTGGGTCTCTTGACTAGATCTCGGGTCTGATTCTTGTCAATCTGATCTAACTCTTCATTCATGACTTTCACCCACGATTCATCCTTTGCTGCTTCTTCGAATGAGGATGGTTCCACTGTAGATAAAAATTCAGATTGTGCATTACTCCTCATTATTCTCGTTTTTGTGGGTTTATTCCAATCCCCAATGATATTGGATTGATCAATTTCTACTTTTCGATTCCTCCTATGAGGTTCAATTGAACTCTCCCCAGCAATGGTTTCAAATTCAAATTCTTCTTATGAGTCAACATCACAATGTAACTCATCGGGGTTTTTTATGCCTTCCTCCATTTATGTATGTGAATTTACTCTATGTTCACATTCATCCTCATCTTCTACCTCATCCGTATAGGAATTATTTGAAGCATTTGGGGTTTTTCCTTTGATGATCTTAACACCATTTCTTTCCACAATCCTACCCAAGCATTTATTGAAATATTTGTATGATTTTCTATTCATTGGATATCCAAGAAATATTCCTTCATCAGCATTGTCACCAAACTTACCTTGATTTCATTCTTTACTTCGGATGAAACATTTTCTTCTGAAAACATGAAAGTATTTCAACGAAGGCTTCCTTCCTTGACACAATTTATATGGTATCTTCGTTTCTCCCATATAAATCCCTGTTTGATTCTGAATGTGCACTGCAACTTCGACCGCTTCTTTCCAGTAATGGAGAGAGATACGACTCTCAATCAGCATCATCCTATCCATGTTGTTAACCTATCGATTTCGGTGCTCGAAAACTCCATTTTTCTTTGGAGTTCTCATAGCATCTACCTCATGCCATATTCCAGGTTTTTCTAGGTAATTCTCAAACTCAATGGATGTTTATTCCCCACCATTGTCAGATCACATGACTTTTATTGTCTGTCCAATATCATTCTCTGCAATTCGGCGATAAGTTTTCATGCAATCAAGAACTTGTTGCTTCCTATGAATAACCATTACACAAGCCATTCTACTATAATCATCAATGAAAAGTACGAAGTACCTCTCTTCATGAGTTCTGACATAATTTATCGGGCTACATATGTTTGTATGGATGATATCAAGAAGGTGTGATGCCCTTTTTTTCTTTGGTCTATATGAATTACAGACTAGCTTCCCCCATATGAAAGCATCACAAGTCTTTTACCATTAATGTTTCAGAATGGGAATATCCATGAAAATATTCAATTTAGATATCTTTTCCATGTCTTGTTGGTTAATGTGCCCCATCCTTCGATGCCATATGTTGTTTTCTTCTTCAATAGACAAATAACAAGAGTTATCCTTACTGTCAAACATATATAAGTTTCCATCTGTTATGCAACCTTTCATAAGAGAATTCCCTATTTTACCTTTATAGTGAAACCTTTTTGAGTTAAATTTATTATGATCCCTGAGTCATAGAGTTGACTCACACTGAGGAGATTGTCATGTAGATCGTCCACATAAAGAACTTCAGTCTTCTTCTGCTCTCCATTGGTGAGAGCAGTATTTACACTACCTTTAATCTTAAAAGAACCATCATTACCAAACCTCACTGTTCCATCAACCTTCTTTTTAATGTTCTTCAAAAGGTCATCATTTCCAGTAATATGGGAAGAGCATCCACTATCAAGAATCTAGGTGTTGCTGATTTTTGTAGCTTTGAGTTCTACTTCTACAAGATTATATTTCTTAATCTTCTTCTTTTCTTTCCAAGAGATATTGGATTGAGTATAGAATAATGATGGCATTCTAATTCTTTCTTCCACATAATCAGATTCTTCATACCCATAATCTTCTTCAAGAGTAGAAAACCCGTTTGTGAGAGAAACCCCATCGGTAGGGTGAGTATTGACTTGTCTTTGAGAGTTGTATGAATTTCTTCTATCCTACCTTGGCCTGCAATACATAGCTTTATATCCAATGTTAGAACAATTAAAATAGAATCCATAGAAACTATTTCTTCTATAAGATGGAGGATATGAAATTGGTCTCCCTTTTTGACTTCCAAGATCTTCCCCATTCAAGTAGCCCCTTGCCTCTTTGCAATAAGACATGGTATGGCCCAGATAGCCACAAAACTGACACTTCATGAGGGGAAATGTCTTCTCAATTATATTTATCCTCATGCCTTCTTCCTTGGGAGAATGGTTGGAATGCCTATAATTTCTAAAAGTTTGAGGATAATTTTCAGTTCTACTTTTAGTTTGGATTGAGGGTTTCTTTTCCAGCACGTCAGGCAATGTTTCAACATGTCCAACTTTCATCTTGTCTTTATTTTGGATATCTTCACTTCCAGAAGTTGATGTCTCGGCTTCACAGCCAATTCCACTCTTTCCCATGCAAGAGGGTCTTTGATCACTCAAGATTTTTCCAACCCCATCTAAACTATGTTTCTCTCTTACCAGTAATTCTACATATGAGAATCTTCCAAACTGAATTTTCTTATTACCCTCATTTATGGTTGATAGACACTCAAGTTTACTCCTAATAGTAACAACTTCTTCCTCAAAACCATCAACAATCTTGAAATTATCTTTCATTCTGGATGTAAGGTCATTTATGACCTTTTCTTGTTCATCAATTCTAATATTCAGTTCCACAATGTCATCTGTTCTTTCAAGGATTGAAGATTGCAATCTTACTAGTTCTTCTAGTGGTTCAATTTCAGCTTCATGCTCATCACCATATTCTGATGATTCTTCCACCATTTCTTTCCACTTATTAAATCTCTTACATTTTTTCTCAATCTTAGAAAAGGAATCCTTAATTTTCAGCTCGGGATCACCATTAGGAGTCATATGATTGTCTCTACCTTTATCAATCGAGGGTTTTAACTTTCCATGGTGGCCATCATGGAAGCATGGTTTCCAATTTTAAATTTTGGTTCTTCTTCTTCACAGAATTCAATATCATCCTCTTCCTCTTCATAGAAAAAACACTTCTTCTGTACCTTCTTTCCATATTTGAAATCACCCTTCTTAAAAAACATTTTCCAAGGCTTCTCAATGTATTCTGCTTCACTCTCTTTATCATAAAATTTTCTTTGGCACTGAGAGGCAATGTACCTAACTCTTTCACAATAAAAGCATGTCATAGGTAACTTACCTTTAAATTTACCATTTCTCTTCTTCAGCTTCTTGGAAATGAGAGAAATAATTTCGTTTTCCTCATCATCTTCACCACCACTATCTTCTGAAATTTTCAGTTTTTCCATGACTTTGAATGCCATTTCCTTGCTAACGCGAGTCGTAACATCTTTGGGTTTGACTCTCATCTCATATGCCACTAAACTATTTAGAAGATCATCCATATATAGTTTAGATAGATCTCTTTCTTCAAGGAATGACACCTTTGCATTATACATTGGAGGAAGTCTTCTCAAGATCTTCTTTGCAATGTCAATGTCTTTTATTTCCTCTCCAAGACATCAAATTGCTCCCACTACTTCAGTGATTCGATTGAAGAATGAATCTGCATTCTCATCAGGATGCATCTTTAGATTGTCAAACCTATTGTGCAGGACTTGAAGTTTCACCTCCTTTACTTTTTTGTCTCCTTCATAGATATTTTCAAGTTTATCCCACATTGACTTTTATGAGGTGCAACTCATCACCTTTAGATATATCTGATCAGAAAGAGCCGCAGTGATAGCATTATAAGCTTTAGCATCTGCATCAAGAACTTTCCTATCTGTATCAGTCATAGCAAGAACTTTTGGATCAGTAACATGTATTCCTTGCACAGTAGAAAAGAGGACTTCCATTCCAAGGGATCTTAAATGAGATCTCATTCTATTCTTTCAAATCTGAAAATTACATCCATTGAAGAGAGGGATTCCCCTAGTATTAACTTCATTCTCCATGACGACAAAGTACATATCTAAAACCAATAAACTTTACCCTTTGATACCACTTGTTGGAACTAGGGACACCCTGAGAGGGGAGGGGTGAATCAGGGTGTAAACTTTTTCTTTTAAAAACAAGGATCTTATTACCACAATGGTAGGAACTCGTTAAACCTGTAAGACTAATGGGAACAGAATGAAAAACAACCACAAGAAAAAAGACCACAACACTTTTACGTGGTTCATCACTAAGGGCTACGTCTAAGGAGAATATGCTGGCAGGTTGCCGATCTTACCTAATTCCACTAAACTTCACTATTTGGGGATTACAAAGTTCAGGTATAGTCACTATGTCCTAGGCATACTGCCTTTAAAAAAGTTCAGGGATAGCTCACTGCGTCTCTTAGGTCACTCCCATTGACTCCCCCTAGCTCACTACCCTTGGTGAAGACACCCTCAGTTTATAGATGTAAAGGTATATTCAATAGTTATGCATTGAAGTCTTTGTCTCTGCTCAGCATGAGACTCTGCTTGCATCGAAGTCATAAATTGATGCACTTGAAAGCAATGAACCCCTGAACCGGATATTTAGAACATGCAAACAGGTTACATTTAGTATTTTGCGCAACACCTACCCTCTGTGTGAAAAATATCACTTTTTCATGGAATACTGGATTTTCACATGGAAAATCTTTCGCGAAACAACACTCTTTTCATGGAACTGAATCTTTTACGCGCAACTGAATCTTTTACGTGCAACTAAATCTTTTACGTGCAACAGAATCTTTTATGTGAAACCTACCCTTTTATGCACAACTTCTTCTTTTTCGTGCACCTCATAATTTTACACGCAACTTCATCATTTTCGCTCAACTTCTCCTTTTTCGCGCAACTCGGACTTTTTCACGCAACTCGAGATTTTTTCGCGCAAGATGGAATTTTTCACGCAAGCCGGATTTTTTTTCACAAAACTCATAATTTTTCGCGCAACTCCCTTTACGTGAACCTTTTACATGCGTCATCACTTGGATCATCTCTAAGTATTCAGCCATACAGAATGAGGGGGGTTACCTCTTATTTATAGGCGTCGCCGACCTCTGCGTGCAAAACCCATCATGGTGTGAAAACCTCCCATTCGGCACGCAAAACTTTTCACGTAGGAATTGTTTGTCATGCACATCTCTAGGTTTTTCATGCACCCCATGCCTTTTCCATTTTTTGATGTTTGGATTCAGAAACACCTCTTGCACTAAAAACCTCGCTCCACTATTTCACGCACCACGCTGTTTTTCACGCACCACGCTATTTTTCGTGCACGATCAACCTATTTCGTGCACCACTTCCTTTTTTCGCGTATCTCCTTTGGCCAAAAGCAGATGTCTTAATTTTCTGAATTTCAGGCCCACAAATTTTGCAAACACTAGGAAATGATGCCACCTCCAATACTTTTGTCTGCTTATACTATAAAATCAATGTACCGGAAAACATTCTAAACATCCAATAAGGATTGACAACAAACACAAACCATACACCAATACTTGAAAATAATGGCCATGGTTCCAACACCTAATCTTGTCCACCCATTCATATTAATGGTTACTGAAAGTACTCATGTGCAGGGAAGAGAGTTGAGTCTACCCCAACTTTTTCGTTGGAGCTTCCTGACAAACTTCTCTAGGTGATTACAAATGAGACTATTGGTAGGATTGATGGATGTTGGTAGATGTATGTTCCTTATAGATATTTTCCACCAAACATAGACATGGTACTTCTTTAAGTGTTTTCAGATGAGACTGATGGTGGACTTGGTGAGTTTAGGGAGGTGTATGTTGCTGCTTATAAGTTATCGCCGTATTTGGTTAACGGGCTTCCTTGAATGTAGCCAGATGAGTCTTATGACTAGATAATAGGTTACAAGAAGGTGTTTGTTCCTTCTCAAGGTAATCTACTATATTTTAATAGAGGATTTGGTTGGAAACATCTATAAGAGTCATCTAGCTGGTAGAATTAAGGAATACAGGTGTATGTGCCCGTTTTTTGTTTGCCACCAATCTAGGATGGTGGAATTCTCTAGAGGGGGAAAAGGTGGGAATCTTCTCCCTATTAGCTTGTTTTTTCCCTAGTGTTTCATCTTGTTTACCTAGGTATGAGTGACATGGGATGGATAGCCGAAGATAACACCCTCATCATGTTGAGGTTTCACTATCGTGTGGTGTTGCCAACAATTGTTGTGGGAAAGATCCCTTGGGAAGGACCCTTGTGTTTTCAGGATGAGGCCATAGGTGGCTTCTTGGTCGAACTCCTTGGAATAAGGGAGGGATTGGTGATGGTGTTCTGGGGATTAAATCCCAAAACAGTTGAATATTACAGTTGGAACCATCTCCTTCTAGACCACCGGTCATCATTGACTGGATGACCAGGGTTTATTCTTAATTTGGAGGGTCTTTCAGGTAGCCTCCAATGTCTGGATAGTACTGTGTTGACAGTACTCATGAAATAATGCATTGGATACCCATATATTATGATTTTGAATTAGTGGTGTCTTCCTTTGAGCAGATGATGATCCATCTTGAGAAACATTTGGGGAATTCATGGGTGAAAACTTGAAGGAATCCATTTGTATTAAAGGGTGTTATTGTAAAGAAAGTGCCTATATATATAAAAAATACAAACAATGAACTCCAGAAAAGCAGTATATTTTTTTATGAACACATTCATGATTGATTTCAATGTATGGACCTCTTTTATAAATTGATAGGGAACTAAAAAATGGGAAACACTATCATATTGGTTAAGGATTCATGTCGAGTTCACCATTTTTTCCCCAGAATGTGTGTTCTAGTTAGAAATCACTATTTATGGATGGCTTACAATGTATTTGTTTATGGAAATGGAAACACCCAATGGTTCTATATCCAAAGGGACGTACTTTCCAAAGTTAGGTGCTCGTTAAGGATTTTAACCCACAATGCTTAAGAACTCGCATTGGTCGACAGGATGGGATTTCAGGCTCATCACACCCTTTTGAGGGGAATTATGGCCTACTCCAAGACTCTCTTATATATTTAATATATGTTTAGGAATATTTATTAATTTACCAAGTGTAATGTAGAATTACCTGGAAATTTGAAATCAATTATTAGCATGTATATAATTCAAAAACATCCATATGTATTCAAGGTTCTTTGTAAATGGATAAATCTGTATGTATTTAAGGTTCTCTATCAATGGTATCCTCTCATATACTACTTATAGATTCTTTGGTAGTTATTATGACAATTCTGGTTTTTGAGCCACTCAATGGGGCACTCTAGAATTTATCGTTATCCAGTGAGACGTAAGTCACTATAGAATTTATCATCATATTGGGAGATAGAAATTGTTTTGATGTTGGGATCAAACACATAAATAAGCTTCCTATGTGTCCTTGTGAAATTAATCAGAACCCATGTAGTTCAACTCCACTTAATGGAAAAAACCATACCATTTAAGGTCATGTGATAAGGACCCAATCATACATTTTAACATCATGTGACAAGGAAATAAATGATGAAGGTTTCTAGTCAAAGCTTGTTGTGAGACTTATGCATATGCAGCCCAAGGACCCTAGAAAGGATATGATTTTCCATGTTGGATTACAACATTTTGGGAATGTGTCCTAGAGAGAACAGGGTTGATTTTTAGTGTTGGGTTTGAACCTCATGGAGTCTTCCTACGTATCCTTTTTGGATGGGAATTAAATCCCATGTAGTGCGGTGACTATCACAGGGGAGTTTTATCCTTGGAGAGAAATAGGTGTGGGATTACTCCTAAAAATGATTCCCTTATAAAAGGGTCCAAAAGAGATGTCTTAACTCATAGAGATTTATGGGGTTTTAATATAGGGCCTATTCCTAAGTTGGAATCCCAAACTTATGTAATTATGGTTGAACTCCTGAAGAGGATGTCCATTGAGCTCGGGCCCTAGGAGAAGGCTTTCTACGTATCCCAATTATGGTGGGAATCAGATTTCTCATAGTTTATTAATTCAGGTGGATTTTATGGTTATTATGATCATCATAAATATCTAATCCCACTTGATTCATGCTTAGTGTGAGAAACAAGAAGATGTTAAGATTCAAGAACCCACACACTTTTCCTCCTCTACTGGTAAAAGAGGATGGTCCTATGGAAAAAGATGTCAGGGCGATGGTAGATGAGGCCACGAAGCATTGAACCTTTCAATGTGAAATGAAGGTGAAGGTAATTAGGTACAGTCCAAAAATCTAGGTCTTTATTCCATGAGTTATTCCCTAAAATTGGTCTCTTATAAAGGGAGGATCTAATCCCATATGGAACGGAAAAGAAAGTGTGATCCTTATCCTCTCTGCTAGGAACCCAAGGCTCTAGATCTTAGAGATGAGAGGGGACGTATAGAGTGATATCTCTAGAATCTAAAATCATTAGTTCCACAAACTTTTAACTAGGTTAAGGTTCTATGTGACCATGGATATCTAGATCCATAGGCACTCCAAGAATCCTTACCCTCTAGTAAGATTATTGTGGGAAACCCTTGACCATAGATATCCAAATCTGAATAGGAGATTGATTATCAACTGGAAGAGGCTAATATTCATTTATTATATTATAATATTCATGTTCTTTATTAATTATAAACACCATTTTTAGTTCATTTTACACTTTGAATATTATTTCATATCATGATTGTAATTCCTTCTTAAAATGCACTATTACATGGTACATTTTTTAACACTATATAAAATACCCAATTATATTGATTTTATTTTCATATTTAATTTTCAGGTTTGTCATTACATAAGGAACAATTCATGATTTTTGATCACTTGAATATTCACATTAGAAGACCACAAAAGTTGGCCTTGAAAAAACAACATTCTAGGCGAAGTGAACTGGATAGCAGCCCAATAAAACTATTGTAGCATCCAAGATACAAGCCTAATAAATATGAAAATTGAACTGAAGATAGAATAAATCAAGATGAAAATTTCATCAAATAGTGGAAATATCTAATTTAGATGTTTTAAGAGAGTTATAGGTGGCCCAAGTTGAAGATGAAATTTTGGGCCATATTTTGCGTCCCATAAAAACAACTCACCATTTCGATCATATATCTTAAAAAAATATATTTTGGATGAAATTTTAAAGTATATAAGGAGATATATGGGTCTCCATTTTCTTATTATATAGACCACTCAAATTCAGTCATCTAGAAGGTCATTTAGATGCCTATGTTCATTGGATGCAAACTGGATTCCACTTCAAGTCAAGGGTGAAGAAGTCCACTCTCCCTTACTTTTCACCACCCTAGGCCTACCATACTCAAGTGAGATAATTTTTATTGTTGGTGTCTCAACCCTAGGCTTCCTAAAAGTCTATTTAAGGTAGTGTTGGTTGAGTATTTGAGGATCTTAGGTGCTTGGTTTAATTGTATTGTTATGATGTCACCTAGTGTTTGTAATTGCATTTCTTACTCATGAAAGTTGTTCAATTAACCTTAGTTTCTTAATAAAATCACTTATTATCCTCTTATTATGTTATTCTATATATCAAGTTGATACCATTTCCTTATGTTTTGAATTTATTCACATTAGACCTTGTGAAATTTATCACACAATGATGGAGTGGTTGTTATTTTGTTGCTTTTACTTCTTCATTTCCACCCTCATAAGTCTACTTCCCGCTTCCATTGAGAACATTTCATCAATGGAGGGATAACTATTTTATGGGTTGATCCAAGGGAGTATAAATGGTATGTATTGGATGTTATTTCTCACTCTCGAGATTTTTATTTATTTATTTTACTTGAGTTTATTTTATTAAATTATTTTCTCTCTTCCTCTTCCTTATTGAATTTTATCACCCTACTTTTATGTGATAATAAGATCCTTTACCTTGAAGTGATCATGAAAATGATCCTAAAATTATATAGGCGATTAGAATTTGTTTATGAAGGTGTTTAACTATTAATTTATGAGGTTAGTTTGAATTCATTGAATGAATCTTACTCGATTTAATGAAATTGAAATTGTTAAAAAAGGAATTAATCCAATCCACCCCAAGCGATAACCTAGGATCAAATAATTATATTAATTTTAATTAACTTAGATATATTAGTTGTAATTTAAACACATCTAAAATCAACCCAGAGTTGGAAACTTCATAGCTAAAAACAATCCATAAAATGTATGTTTTTGTAGGTTTCTTCTTAGGTCTTTGAGGATTCGACAACCCAAGCTGCACTACAGGCGATATATTAACCCTAAAAACTTGGGTAAATTTGGGTGAGATGAAATTTTGGTTCCATATCTGGGCACCTAAGTAAGTTATCCTAGACACTAGCTTCCTTTTATTACACAACATTCTTTATTCTCATCCCCACCTCTCTTATATTTACCCTTTTCTATTAGTGGGTGTCCTGATAATATAGAATCTAACTTTTAGTATCCTCCAATGTAGTATCCTCCAAATTACCATGTCACAAAACCATGATGGAATCAAATTGAAAATCAATAATTGGAATACCCTAAGTTAGTAAATTTATTTGATTAACCCTTGATTAATTACCACATACCTGGTGACATGTACAATCATTGGGATGATGAATATTCAAAGGATAAATTCCCATCCCTCTCAAGGATGGTTCAAGAGATCAATATTAGGGAATTCCATGATTTCCAAGCTTCTATACAGCATAATCCCCAAATATTTCTTGAAAATGTGTGAACAAATGGATAAAATTAATTCATAAGTTTCAAAAATAATATTATAACTACAAATCATTGAAAGAGTTATGGAACTTGTTTCCACTTAGATGGTCACTTTTCCATCACTGATAGAAGAATATTTTCCCCAAAAAACCTCTCATAAATTTACTGAAGAACAAAACTTTGGATTTGGGATAGATGAAGATGATAAATTAATTATTTAAGGGTCTTTAAATTAGGATGAAATTTATTTTTTGGATTCAAAAGATTATAATTTTATATCATGGATTGAGTCTCATGAATATAACTTTTTTGATGATTTTTCAAAAATACTAATCATTGAACCATTAATATAAATCCCAAACTTTTAGTCCATACCCACTCCTAACACTTATCTTTCCAATTTTTTGGTTGAATAATATATTCCAAAGGAACTAATTCTATTGAGAAATTTTAAAAATAAAAATAAGTTCAATTCAAAGTTCCAACATATGTATGAAATTGTTAGCCTTCCTAAACTTAATCATATGTCCTTTCCATCCTCCCACAATTCATTATTCATTGGGAATATCCAAAACCTTAATGTTTTAATTTTTTCTTATAGTGATACAACTAAAAGAGTAAATATCCTTGATGTCTTATTCAATACTAGAGAAGTGACTAGATCCACCATTTCTGATATTCCTTGGATTTACCCACTCTTTTTCGAACATAGGTTTGTGAATGAAACAAATTCTAAGAATAGAATTAATCTCAACCTAGTAGAATTGGTGAAAATGTGGTCCTTAAATTGTTGAAATTTGGTACTGGGTAAGTTGGGAGGTTCAAGTCGAGCTACCGACGTTAAACAAAAGCATTCCATGGGATGTAACCCATGGTTTTCATGTTTCCAGTCATTTTCAATTGTCTTTTTAAAAAAAAATAGGATTAATGAATCATTTTGTTATTTTTTTTAAAAAAATTAATTAATCAATCAACTCTAAATATGATATTACCTTATACTGTTGACATGTTATTCTATTATGAGTATGGATGGGTATGAATGGGGAGCACCGTATTCATCTATGTCACGTGGTGTGATCTCTAAGTAATACTTTACCCAAAAATTTGAAATAAAGACAATGTATCATTATTTTATTTTATTTTTATGAATTTTTAGGTTAAAAGAAAAATAAAAAAATAAAAAAAAAATACAAGCACACATTGTAGGTCGTGTGGAAAACCCCATCACAACCAGAAAAGCTACGAGGACTCGAACCCGGGACCGAAGGGAGATAGGGGCACATGCTTTACACTAACCTACGTCTTATAGTCTTCCTCATTATATAATTTATATATATATATACTTATATTTTACTTTATATATATATATATATTGTTTTGTTTGTTTGTTTGTTTGTTTTTCCATGTTATACTATGGATCTCTACGAGTGACATGGATATCAAAGGATTAAATTGGATTAGCATGAACGTCAACTTAAACCACTAGGTGAATTCATTACATGATTCTCATTTTCAATATCATCTTTGGATTCCTCTCCTCTACCCCCTTCTAAGTTTTATTTTCTTTAAACCCTGGGGATAGTGTTATTCTATATTGGGGGAGAAAAGAAGGAAAAAAATCCTTGTGAAATAAAAAATGTGTGTAAATGGAAGGAAAAATTACTATAACTTTGAAAATGATAATACACATTGAAAACATTGAAACTGAATATCAAATAATTTAGCATGCCCTGATTCTAATTTTAATCCATTTATACTTTCATGAGCATAGATTTTGGAAAGTATGGATGTCTAATGTGATATTTCATAGTTTATATTTTCATCCAAATAAAAAAATCACAACACACATAATTTGGATAGTGGGGTATTAGTTTGAGTTCATGGGGTCCCCCAAATAAATAGCATAGTTTTGGCGATCATTTTAGTTTTCGTATGATTATTCAAAAAAATCAAAAAAATCAAAAAAGAAAACAATAAATTTGCGCGTAGAGAAATAAAATGACCTAATGTGTGGCATTTGGAAGTTAGGGATCGTGACTCCATATTATTCTAGCTCGGATATAGTAATTTTATCTCTATTTGTGGTGATTTTACTTTTTTTGACTGCGTTAACTCGAGATGATGCCTGAGCATGTGGGATTCACTTGGTGTCCAAAGGTCTTTGAGCCTGGGAGTCATCGGCAAAGTCTCAATATGTGGGTTGACTCTATTGAGTGTAATTTCAATTACCATGGAAAAATTTAAAAAAAGAAAAATAAAAAGAAAATATATAAAATAAAAAATTTAATAATCATCTTAATATTGAAATGTTATTCCAACAAGCTCTTCCATAATTTCCCCCCTTGAATAAAGATGAATCCCTGTGTCTATTGTGATGTATAACACATAATCATGCTTAATTGATAATGGATGAAATATGGAGACGAATTTGAACAAAGGAATGGGATTAGTATTGGGATATTCTTATGAAACTATCTTTTATTAAAATATTTTTATGGTTTTCATGATTGTTTGGTATAAGGGTTTTTGGTGAACATAGTGTATTAAAATGTTTTTGAAAAGGGAATTTGAATTTCATTTTTTTGAGATATATTTAGCTCGAGACTAGAAAAAATCAAGTTGGGGAGTGGGATTAGCCACTAAAATAGGTTAATATTCATTTATTATATTATAATATTCATGTTATTTTTTAATTATAAACATCATTTTTAGTGCATTTTACACTTTGAACATTATTTCATATTATGATTGTAATTCCTTCTTAAAATTCACTATTACATGGTACATTTTTGAACACCATATAAAATTTCCAATGATCTTGATTTTATTTTCATATTTAATTTTAATGTTTTTAATTACATAAGGAACATTTCATGATTCTGGAGTACTTGAATATTCACATTGAAAGACCACCAAATCTGGCCTTGAACTAACAACATTCTGGACAAAGTGAACTGGACATCAGCCCAATAAAACTACTTTAGTGGCCAAGATCCAAACCCAATAAATATGAAAATTTATCTTAAGATATATAAAATCAAGGGGAACATTTCATAAAATAGGGACAATATCTAATTAAGATATTTTAATGGAGTTATAGGTAGCCCAAGTTGAAGATGGAATTCTAGGCTAGATTCGGCGGTGCAGACAAACATCTCACCATTTCGATCATATCGAGATAAAAAAATTCTATCGGGGATGAAATTTTAAAGAAGTTTAGGATACATCATTTGATACATTTTTTATTCCTTGTCTCACTCTAATTCATTCATTTAGAAGGTCATTTCGATACATCTGTTCGGTGGATGAAATTTGGCTTCCACATCGGGTCAAGGGTGAAGAAGTCCACTCTCCCTTACTTTACACTACCCTAGGCATACCATACTCAAGTGGGATAATTTTTACTATTTGTGTCTAGAACAAAAGCTTTCTATATTTCTATTTAAGGTATTGGTGGTGGAGTAGTTGAGGATCTTTTGTTCTTGGAAAATTGTACTGTTATGATGTCGCCTTGTATTTGTAATTGCATTTCTTCCTCGTGTAAATTGTTCAATTAACCATTGTTTCTTAATAAAAGTTATTATTATCCTATTATTATTTTATTCTCCATATCACATTGATACCATTTCCTCAAGTTTTTAATTTATTCACACCATACCTTGTGAAATTTATCACACAATGATGGAGTGGTCGTTATTTTTTTGTTTTTACTTCTCCAATTACACCCTCATAAGTCTAATTCTCGATTCCGTTGAGAACATGTCATAAATGGAGGGCTAATTATTTTATAGTTTGATCCAAGGGAGTATAAAGGGGGTGTATTGGATTTTATTTCTCACTCTCTAAATTTTTATTTATTTCTTTTACTTGATTTTCTTTTATTCAAGTATTTTCTCTCTTCCTCATCCTTATTTAATTTTATCTCCCTACTTTTATGTGATAATAAGATCCTTTACCATGAAGTTCTCATGAAAATGATTCTACAAGTGTATATGTGATTATCATGTGTTTTTTAATGTGTTTAAAAAGTAAGTGATGATATTAGTTTGAATTCATTGAATGAATCTTGCTCGAGTTAATGAAATTGAAATTAAAAAAAAAGAAATTCATCCTATCCACCCCCAAGAGATAACCTAGTATCAACTCATTGTTTAAATTTAAATTCACATATATATGTTAGTGATCCTTTAAACCCATATAAAATCAACCCAAAGTTGGAAAATTCATAAAAAAAAATAATCCATAGAATGTATGTGTCTGTAGGTTTCTTCTTAGGTCTCTAAGGATTCGACAACCAGAGTTATACTACAAGTGACCGCTTCACCCTAAAAAAATTGGTTAAATATGGGAAATACTAGAGACATTCTGATGTGCCTTTCCCAAAGGTTTGATAAATTAGGAGTTCTTGGTGGAGGCTTAAACGTGGTCCCTTTCAGACTAGGGATCCAAATAAGGAGAATCCCTTCCATGAGTGTCTTAAAAAGGGATTAAAGGATAGTTCGTGTAGGTGGTACACACAGGTATGTCATACAAGTATGCCTTGTAGGTATTTTTTGTAGTTATACTGCGCAATTCCTAGGAGGAATTGAAAAATTATTAACATGGGAAGGATAAGCCTCTTAAAGCTTGATATTCCTTAGGAAATGGACTATCGGGACAACCACACTTGGGTGAGGTTTTATGTTAAGCACCATGGGTGTCTCTTAATGTCCTTATATGAATCTCGTGTAGGTATTTTCTTAAGTAAATAACCTTTCATTGGTGGCTTCTTCTTATGGAAGGAGGGTACTAAAAACATAATCTTATATTTTATATCCTAAAGGGACTTTGATCTTTTTTATACCTTTAAATTATCTCTTCTATAATTTTTTAGAGAGCTACCTAAGAAAATTTAAGGGACCTAGGATAAGGATTTATGCAATGAGAGATTAAAGAGTTCTAACTTTTTTAGTTGTTCAAATGGGAAGTCGAAGGGTCCAATTTATTGGAAATGATGGGACCTGGTCGAAGGAAGGTTTTCTGCATAGGTCCTATATAAAGTCACACTATGTATGTCCTCTTTGTAGGTCTTGTGTGCTATTCATCAATGCAGATCCTCCACATAGGTCCTCTACCTAGGTCCTCTTTGTAGGTGAGGCTAAATCCTTTTATAAAATTTATCCATCTTCCAAGTGTCATAACTTTTGATCTGTAAGTCCTTTTGGCCTCCGTGACTTGTCAAATCAAATATCTCAAATATATAAACACTTCATGAGATGTTTGATGCACCAATTCTTCTTAAATGATACTATAAAATTGAATTTTGATGCATCGACACATTTTTATCATCGATCTTGGAAATCCCCAGAAAAATGAATGGAACACATTCTGTAGTGTCAATAGTGGAACATATAGATCATGTAATTTTTATGAATAGTGATCCCAAACAGTGATCTAATTAATTTGGTAAATATTTAGTCTCATGATACATCCTGTATGGGATTTTAGAGTAAACCTAATTCATTATGGGACTTTTTCTTTCATGTTATTTTTTATAGGTAGTTATCATTGACTCATGTTTAGGTCATGATTTTTGGTTCTTCAAAATTTACTATTTATTCTTGTTGTTTTAGTCATGTTACCCCAGATAATAAGTTCCCCCTTTAAAAATACAGTACATTGGTGACCATGGGGTTGTCTCAAGAGGAGGTTGCATACTAAGTTGTCAAACTACTACATTGTTAATTTGTTTTTGTTAAAGATAAAAATAAAAATGGGGATTTAAAATGATTTAAACTATTTTAAATGACATATAATCATGTTAATATAGAAAATTTTTATTATATATTTTAAATTAGAAACAATCTCTATGGAAAAAAACAAACTAAAGAAGCAATCAGTCAAAAAAACTTCAATCATCAGATGCTCCTTTTATCATTGTTGAAAAATATCTTCTAATTAAATTATTCAATGTATACCTCAAGACCTCAATATATACACTTATATTGATCATAAACCATATTTATACCCCAAATATGGTTGTTTATACACTTTTTAAAGTGATTATATTACCCAAAGACCTCTGAGAAACTGAAACTAATTGACCTTATTGTGCTCAGTGAGGAGACATCGCCCAAAGAAATTTAAACAACAAGACAACTAATTTATAGTAATAAGTTGATAAATAATCCAGATAAAAAATATAATAAATTGAAAACATGAAATAAATATACCTTATTCAATCAATGAAATATTATCTAGGATATTTCAAAAGAAAATAGTTTACCATTAAAAGCACAAACTGAAAAGGGAACCAACTTTAGATCTTCACTACCCACCACCACTTTGAGTTTTTACCTTAATGACTTAATTATCATCAATTTAACTCATCTTTTACATCATATAATCTTCATAATATTCCCCTAATTCAATCTAACTGTCCGTTTAAATGAATTGGATATGAGAATAAATAGTGAAATTGGGGTGTCAAATGTTCTGTCCAGTTTTCTGACCCCTTAATGTCAGATCGATTTTCTCCTCCTTACCAAATGAATTTTAGAAATGTTCCTTATTAAATGTTCTTAAAAGTTAAATCATACTTACATAAAAAAATTTGGGATCTTCTTGACACATTTTAAAAAATTTATAACTTGATTAATGAAGTGAACTTTTTATGGCCTAAGTTTCGCTTCAACTTCCTTCACTTTAACACACCACTTGACCATATTATTGAAAGAATATAAACATAATATTTAATTTGAAAATTAGGATTCAAATCCTATTTGTTTAACAGCTATAATAACCTCAATTGGATACATTTATTCTGAGTTATACCTAATTTACTAAGTTAGGGTCAATTATGTCAAGAAAAACAATTTTCCCCAATGATTGATTTAGTTGGGCATCAGGGTGTTCAAATAAACACTTGTACTAGTTGAAAAAGTTATATCTTACACTCCAGAGTTTCCTTAAAAAAAATTGACTATTTGATCAATATTAAAAAAATTAATCCCAAAATACCAAAGTGATGAAAGCTGTTAAAATTCCAAAATTAGGGGTATTTCATAATTTAGCTCAAAACACTTCAAAATTTAAAAAATGATGCCATTTCATATAAAATGAAATTTTGGTGGGGGTATATCATTTAAATACACATGAAAAATATATAAAATTCCTTCTCTATCACCTATATTGTTATGGTCTTATGATACTATGTTCTTTATGTTATGATTCCAAGAGATTATTCAGGAGCCTTCTCTTTATGATATTGTTTTATAATTATTACTCTCATATTATGATTCCTTATCATGTTTATTAACATAATGGTATTTTTTTTATTTCCACTTTTTCTATGTATTCCCTAGGTTATCCCATGCCATATAACATCTTGAAATTATTTATGAACTCTTTATGGAGAATAAAATAAAAAATATATTTTGTACAGTCTCACTTTAATGTATTATGAACCTAGTATTCAAAAGAAATTAGGACTTTGTGATCCTTGTGTTATATAAATGGATATTTATGTTTATAAATCATGTAATAATAAGTATAAAATTCTCTGATCTCCATAAACCAAACATGTTTCATTGTGTAACGAACAACTATACACAATGTGTAACAAAGGAGAAGTGAAAGCGGTTATCGAGGTTAATCCTAACACAGAACATATTGGATTCGATGAATCATTCCCATATTTTAGATGATATGAACATCATGAACAAAAAATGTTTTCAAAAAAAATTTGACAATAAAGTTCACTGGAACCAAAATGATATCTTTTCATGTTAACTTTATAATTAATTTAATTAAATTGGAAGAATGAATACCTAATTCTTAAGATATTTATTTATAGTATATATTTATCATCAAAAAACCATTTTTTAAATTTATCTTTATTCTTGTAGGATCCAAGAATATAATCTCTCTGTTGGTGATATTTTATGCTCTTATGACCTCTTAATGGAACTGATGAATCATCGAGTACTAGCACAGTCGATTGATTGTCTTGCATTGTTCACCTTGATTGCTTCATGTTTCTTTGGACTTGAAGAAATTATCTTTATCTTCTCCTTCTAGATATGATGTGAGAAAGAAGAAGACTATTTTATGTAGAAATTAATTATGCACAATGATTCTTTATTAACCTATATTAGAATATATTAATGGTCTATATATAGGCCTATGTTTAGGTTTTTTAATTTAATCAATTTCACAAGTTCCCTTGATATAATGTCAAACCCATGTCTAGCCCCATTAAAAGTATTAAAAATAATATTATATTAATTTTATTCAATGGACTAAGATAAATAGGAAAATGATAAATATTATTTTTCCAACTTTCAAATTAATATTTATCACTGGACATAATCTCGGCCTGCTCTTCCTCTTTGGAATTTATCAAACACTCGAATAAAGTTTTAATTAAATATTTATTCATAAAATAAATATTTTATTCATAGTCTAGTGAATAAATAATTATTAAATTTTAAATAATAAATAAATATTATATATCTACATAACATAAAAAACACCTTACAAATAAATATTTATTTAATTTATGTGATCATTAATCCCAAGTAAAATTATTTCTAGATCTTGGGAATAATATTTATTCTAGTAATTAAATTCAAATATAATTTAATTGATATCAATATAAACACATAGTGTGTAACCCTCTAGGATTATTTCTCATTGAAATTGGGTGGGATTTCCTAAATTCCAAGATTTTTATCTATAAATGGGTTAAGTAATCCAAGAGAAAGAAGTTAATGTGGAAACATCGACAATAAAATAAGATCCCTCACTATGTAATATAACCCCCTTTTCACAATATCTCATCAAGAAAGTTGCATAACTGTGACATCAACCTATATGATTGATACATATTTCTTTTAAAATCACAAATAAACCCATCTCTATACCATGGTCATGGAATTTAATTTAAATTTTTTAATTTTATTAAAAGGAATGAGATATTAACTTCCATAAATATTTAAGGGATTAAATCCTTCCTCAACATATTCATTAATAACATGACATTTGTGATGAACCCAATGTACCATAATTCCTAAGAACATATTTCATCATGATTTTCTATAGTAAATCTAAGTGTGTGGGTCATGAAATTCATTAATAATAATCTTAAAGTCTAAGGACCATTACACACACTCATATACAAGAATATCTGATGGAACATAAACATGCGTAAGTCCTATTGGTGGGTTTTTCTCATACACTCTCATTTTGGTGATTACCAAGTGAGAACTTCATGAGATGTAGTCTCATTTTATTAAAATTACTCACACCTGATAGTTAAAATACTATATTCACCATTATATAATTTTATCTAACTATATAACTAGGTTTAAAAATATTGTGGTGTAATTTCAAGGTTCCCATTGTAGCAAGAACTATTATTTCCTTTTAATATGATAGATACTATGGGATATTATTATATTAAATTCATGAAGAATAATAAAAAGTATATAATAATATGTTTAAATAATATTCAGTTCTTTAAATATATATGTAATCTAAAGTACAAACAATTAATTCTAGAATGCCAACTCTAATAGATTTGAGATTATAAAGGGTTTTACACAAGTTGATGTGTAGATATTGGATGCATTTTGGGATTATTAAATATGGAAGGTTATAACGAGGACTGGCCATGGGATAAAACATGACATACATATTTACATTAGATAGATGATTCTGTATATCGATGGAATCCTACTCATCACTAGAGGAAGATTCTTTCTCTACCAAGTCTGAACACAGGGGTCACCTTCCTATTTATTTATCCTGACTAGTCATTGACTTGGATGGGTAACTACTGAATGATAATAAGGAATAATTAGTGTATGATCTGGGTTCTTCTAGTAAAACTCTATAAAAAGGTATGGTTTGAGGAATTCTAGAGGAGGTGAGACATTCTTATTGAGATATTGCATGATTGTGGGGATGATTTCTACTATACATACCATGAGGAGTTCTATTAAAATTATTTTCATGACTAACCTCTATATTATCATAGAGTATAACTATATGTTTTGTATTATAATAATATTTAGATAAGGAACTAGGGGATCCCATAGTCATCAGTTAAATACATTACACATCCTAGAGGAAACTAGCATTGATCGAAGTGGGAACATTAGATCTATCTTGAAATATATATTGTGATTGAGAAAAAATCCTTCTCAATATTCCCTATTTAGGGACTGAGGTTTTATACGGGTGAAAATGGTACCATTGGGTGGAATCCCCTATGGATGATCCCCAAGTTTTTCTAATGATATGATGGCGAGATATATAAGGTTGAACTTGTTTATAAGCCTCCTCTTTGGTCACTATCAAAGTATGTTGATGACTACTTTCATTTTCCATAGGAATATGTTCCTATTATTAAATTTATTTTATAATATACTAGGAAACCTTTGAGAAATTAGTAGGAATATGAGCCTTTCCTAAGTAAATTGTTTGTATATACTGACAAACCCTAGTTGGAATGGAGATATGTTTCCAATATAGATTTCCATTCTTTACTAAAACACATCGACGATCCTCTATAATGGGAGAATAATTATGAACCCTCTAAGATATAGCCTCTTAAGTGAATTTATCATTGTATTCATAGATAGGAACATTAAAATTTATTTAGCTTCTTTTATCCTCTGAGTTAAAATTATAAGAATATTGATAAAATAAGGATATGTTGACAGCTTTGTAAGATGTTAGTAGGGATATAGGCCTACCTTGAGATCATATAAAGAATATGATAATGATATTACTTGATAGGTATGGGAATAAGATCCCACCCACTATTTTCATTGTCCACTGTAACAACCCTCTATTCATTTTGTTTAATGATGGAAGGGGTATGTGCTTGCCCTAAATTAATCACTTGGATATACCAGTGATATTCATTTTAAATGTGGATATGTGCCTGATAATGTACCAGAACATTAATCATAATATGTAAATGATCATCTTGAATGAGAGAAAGAACATGTTATTTCCTTTGAGTATCTATTTTAATATTCAAATAATCTTCTCTGGTTGTGGGATCAAGAACATGTGTCTGTACCTGGTTAATCACTAGAATATCCCATGGGATTTCTTCTATTGCTTCTAAAATATAAAGGTACTTAAAAATAGTCGGATAAGGAATATATTCCTAATCATCTATCTTTGGAATATGATAAAAAACATATTTGATAGAATCCATACTATGATTTGTCTCTTATTTTTCTTTGACCATTAAGATATATTGAAGATCCCGATATATGGAATAATGAATATTCAACTGATACTATGTTTCCCCCTAATATATGTGGATTTATTTGGATAGGGTGAGAAGTATTTCTAGTCCCTTATTAAAATTTATAATTTTTCATCCAATCATTTCAAATAAAGTAGGGATATGATCCAACTTATTTACCAATACTTCCTCGCCGCTCCCATTGAGACCTTCAAGACACCCAGGATTTTATGATCAGGGTCATGGCCTAAGAAAAAACCTCCTTTGAAACTTTTTTGGAATATGGGATGAACGAAAATGGAAGTTCTTATAATTGACAACAGGATCCCTCTTAGGAAACTCCTTATTTACCAGGTGAGCATGGTTTCCCTCCATTTCTACCTCCTTCAAATATGGTAGGATCATGTTGTTTCATTCTAGGGATACGCTCCTAAAATAGTTGGTGGTAGGAATGGGAACCACCTATTTATCATTCCTAATTCTATTTTGTTAGTGAGAGGATTCATGGGGTATAATAACTTTGAGGCATCCATGCATCCCCTCCAAGGTTGATATTATTCCAATGAGGTGGTAATCCCTAACCATATTTTTGAATATATGGTGTTAAAGGTGTTATTTTTGGGACAACATCCTTGGTGGGTCCATGACCTTGGTGATAATGACAATGTGTGTGTTCCTGTTTGAGGATAACACCATTAGTTTGGATGGAATGGATATCCAATCAAGATCCTTGAAGTCCTTTCTTAGTAAAAAACAAAAAAAATCAACCATTTCGATATCCCTAATAAGAACAAATTAGAACAACCTCTTTCATAATTTTTTGGGTAACTTTGTCGCATATATATATACACATGTATGTGTGTGTTGGTCAAAAGAACTCTTCCATTAATGTTGGGTTCACAAATTTCGTTCCTATGAGTATTACATCTATGGGTGAATCTGATACTCAATACCACCCCAGTGCTTATTATTATAGAAGTGGAATTGATCATCAACCATTCAAGATTCCTTCATTTCACGTCAAGTTCACCATTTTTTATGCATATTTCATTGATGGTGGATCCAACACTTGATACCACCATAGTTTCTTTATAGGATTGGAATCAACCATCCATCATAAAATATTCCTTAAATTAAAGTAGGGTTCACCATTTTTATTTTAATATCATTTATTTGGAAAATGTGAAACACCTGACACATGGTCCGATTGAATTATTATGATTTATGTTAGACCTTATTTCCAAAAGTAGGTGGTCACTATGAATTTACTAGTGACACATAGGATGTACATCAGTTGAGAGAATGGGAGTTCAAGTGAATCTTTACCCTTTTGAGGGGGAATTATGGATTATTTGTGGGATCTATTATAAAATTAATCCATGTTCATAAAGGTTTCTTAAAAATTTAGTGTGGATATAATTACCCCTATGTTAGTGTTATTGTTGAATTTATTATGTTTATATTTGGAATCAAACATTATTTAATTCATGATTCAAGATATGTGTAAAGACTCATATTTTTTCATGTAATTTGTTTTAATTAAATGGAAATATTACAAGTCCATGAAAATTGACAGCGCGTGATTCCAAGGCCGGTGTTCCTGGAATGAATTTATGAACTTTTTTTTGGGTGCATTCAATAAACATGCAAGCGGGTTTTTATAACTTTTAAACCATTTCTTGCAATTGAAATTTAAGGGCACCATTGAACTCGCAGTGCTGATATTCGCTTAATGAGACCTTCACCTCAACCTTAGTAGGCCGAGGGTAAAAATTAGTTTTCGAACTTTTGTGGGAGAAAAATAAAATAAAAATTCTTTATTTTATTTTTCAAATTGAAACCTTCTTTTTGAATTTAGTGGTGGGGACAACCCGACCCCTTGAACTCCCTCTTTAATGTGGAGTTAGCCCTTGGACTCCACCCAATTTATTGTGCCAACTTCAACTTAATTAGGGAGCCAAAATTTAATTGTTAAATTAATAAACTTAACATATTAAGTTGGCTCCTCATTTATTATGGGGAAATTTGTGTTGGAAAAGGATAGGATAATTGGGGAAAGCTTTTGGGAGAACATTCCTTGACGAATAACACCCTCTCCAACGAAGATAATCCTCTGGAATCGAAGAACGAGGACGATGCTTGAGCTCGTATCAGAAACATATTTTGAGAGCGACGAACATCGACGTCACCATCATCATCGACTTCGTCTTCTTCCTCGAGACATCTCCAATTAGAAACAAGGTAGGGGATTTATATATGATTTAATTTATTTATCGATTCCTCATATTCTGGTCTCACAATGATGATGGCCAAAATAACATGGTCATCGTCCCGCACTTAAACCTTGCCTCCTATCTTTTGTTCTTCATGCATTCTTCATGTGTTCTTCAATGACAAATATTTTGTGACACTAAAAACACAATATTTTGTTGAGCGCGACATATGAACATGGATCCCTTGACCCAAGGATTGCGAATATGCGATTTTTTTTATTTTTTAGGCTTAGAATGAAACCGCAATGGCTCGTGGAAGAAGGAGGCAGCTGGCACCCGGCCAGCCGCATGAAGGAAGGGAGGCATGTGTCTGCGCCACCGAAAGAGCAGGAGGTCAGGGCCTATTGGCTGGGGCGAAGAAAGCAGTGGCTGCTAGAACACCGGCCAGCCATGTAGCAGAGTGGCGGTGTGGGTCTGCACCACTGGTGGATCAGAAGGTTGTGACCACCTGGCCACAGCGGAGGCCGAAGGGCGGCCGACATCTGGCCGGTTGCGGTGGAGCAACGGCACGCAATCGCACCACTGGGAAGAAGTCTAGAAGGAGGCACCACACCAGGTGGGTCCCGTATTCCAGTAGTTGAATAGTCTATGGACTGTTCGGGAAGACAGGGGGGAACCTCCCCTCGGGTGTCGGTTAGGGCAGACCTGCCATGGTGGACCACCAGCCGAGAGGGCTGAACTACAGTGGGCCAGGTCCTCCAAGGCCCAGGCCATCCGGGATGGACCTAGGTTGGGTCGGGTCGACCCGAACCGTGTCAGGTAGTCCCAGGCTAGGTCGGTCCGACCGGGTCAGACCAAACCCGGGCCCATCTGGACCCAGTTAAGCCTTTGTGGCCATAACGTGTGGTTAGGGCATCCATTTGACGAAACTTCTATGGATCTGGAATCCTTGGATCGATATGGTCCTTTTTGTATAATCTACTTGAGTTTTGGATAAGGTTGGAGTACGGTAGTTGTACCATCGAGTGGTATACCAGTAGAACCACTACCCATTGGGCAGCTGATGCCACCAGCCCCAGTAGTAGAGGGTACATGCCACTTGAGCATGTTTCACGAGTTCCAGCACCAGAGACCATCATGGTTCTGGGGTGAGACAGACCCACAGGCAGCTAAGGACTGCCTGGAGGATGAGGTTAGATTTTTTTGACTGGTAGGGACACCAGTTGATCTCATGGTGATCCTTGCCGCCAACCTTCATCAGGCAGCAACAAGAAAATGGTAGAGCTTGATGCTCCAGGTTCACGACGAGGTGACACTCATCTGGGCAGACTTCAAGAGCCTTTTTAGGTCAGAGTTCATTCTAGCGGCCTTACGCTCAGTGCGTATACAGGAGCTTCTCCACTTACAGTAGGGTAGGATGATCGTGGCTCAGTATTCGGTGAGTTTCACCAACCTCTTGCGCTACTCCACTGACATGGTGCAGGAGCCTTTCTTCAGGTCCCATGCCTTCAATCAAGGTCTCATATGGGATATTATATCTTCGATAGTTTCCTTCATCATTCCGATAAAGGTGGGGGTGTTAGAGCGAGCACTCTTAAATGGAGAGCTTCCTTGCTGAGCAGTCACCAGCAAGGAGACCCACCACCGGACGACTCGTAGCAGAGTCATCAGTGGCTAGGAGCAGACAGATGATGTAGAGGTCTAAGAGGATCAAACCTATAGGATGAAAACCGCATGATACAGGGTCGTTGGTGCGGGGATCTTGAGGCGGAGCAGGATAGGTGAGGATCATGCAGTGTTATTTGTGCGGCGGGTAGGGTCACATGGATCGCGACTGCTCGACCTGCCTTACAGGCGGTTGAGGGACCACTTGGGATGAGGAAAAGATTTGATTGAGGAATTATATAGGTAGGAGGTGGATGTGGCAGAGGAACATGTTGTGCAGTAGGTGGTGGGCGGCGATTTGAGGTTCTACCACCACCACCAGGAGGTCCACCACGACCACAGGGAGTAGGTGGAAAAGGGTGAGATCAGCTCCAGGTAGCTGAGGCTTACAACCACGACACTCTAGATATGATACGAGGTATGGTATGTGTCTACTCCACCTTAGCTGCAGTACTTATAGACACAACTTCCAGTCATTCTTTTATTGTCACGACCCTCGTTCAAACTCAGAGATACTGGTGGAGCCGTTGGATCGATCCTTATGGCTAGAGACTCCTATGAGTGTAGATTCGATGATTACACACTCGTACCAGTAGTGTGAGCCTACTCTAGGAGGCGGGAGATTTGGCTAGGATCTTCTAGTAGCGTCATCGAGGCCTTATGACACCATCTTGGGTATGGACTGGTAATCCACAGTCCATGCTCAAATTGACTGTATTAGGTGCAAAGTGTGGTGTGTCCGCACGGATGGGACCATGATTTCCTTAACCAGTTATAAGGGAACCTTTGCAGCACAGGATGGAATTACCCAGAGGAGGGTGCAGTTGATCACACATCAGTTGGCTAGCCATACCCTCAGAGCGGTTGATGTTGAGAGTCCGAGCTATCCTATAGTGTGGACCATTACACTGATGTTTTTCTTGATGATGTTCCAGGTCTAAATCCTTGCAGAGAGGTGGACTTTTACATTGACTTGTAACCCGGGACAACACCGATATCTACACCAGCATATCGGGTGGCTCCCGCAGAGCTTCGAGAGCTACGGGTATAGCTTGAGGACTTGCAGAGCAAGGGGTTAATTAGGCCCATTGTTTCTCCTTGGGCAGCCCCGATTTTGTTCGCAAAGAAGGTGGATGGGAGTTTGAGACTTTGTATGGACTATTGGTGCCTGAACCAGGTGACTGTGAAGAACAAGTACCCACTACTGAGGATTGACGATCTCTTTGATCAGCTAAAGGGAGCACGATGGTTTCTAAAGATAGACCTCAGATCTGGCTATCACCAGCTCAGGGTACGAGATGAGGATGTGTAGAAGATGGCCTTAATATGTTGGTATGGCCACTATGAGTTCTTGGTTATGAAATTAGGCGTGACCAGTTCCCCAGTAGTGTTTATGGGACTTATGAACAAGATCTTCTAGCCCTACCTCGATGTCTTTTTGGTAGTCTTCATCGACGACATCCTGATATACTCAGCGACAGAGGAGGAGCATGCATATCATCTGTAGATAGTTCTGGACACACTTCGAGAGCACCAGCTTTATGGTAAGCTCTCGAAGTGCCAGTTATAGATATGAGAGGTCCACTTTCTAGGACATGTTATCTCATAGGCTGGAGTCACGTTGTATCCAGTGAATATTGAGGTTCTGCTTGCTTGGGAGCCACCCAGGAGTGCGACAGAGGTGCGAAGTTTTCTGGGTTTGGCCGGTTACTACTGAAGGTTTGTGCCTAATGTTTCCAGAGTTTCGGCACCCATATCAACATTTACAAAGAAGGGACAACCCTTCTTGTGGTTGGAGAGATTCCAGCGGAGTTTCCAGGAGGATAGGCAGAGATTGAAGAGTGCCCCCATCTTGAGGCTACCGGAGGAGGGCGTTGGGTACTTAGTCTACTACAACACATCAAGGACCAGGATTTGTTGTGTCCTGATGGAGGAGTGATCAGTGATCGCGTATGGTTCTCTAAAGTTGAGACAGCATGAGTAAAATTACGCTACCCATGACCTGGAGCTAGAAGTAGTGGTCTTCACCTTGAAGATGTGGAGACATTACTTGATGGGCGAACGTTTTACAGTCTACTCTGATCACAAGAGTCTCAGGAATATCTTCTCTCAGAAGGACCTGAACCTAAGATAGGGGCGTTGGATTGAGTTCATACAAGACTATGACTTTGAGATAGTCTATAATCCTAGGAAAGTGAACATAGTAGTAGATGCACTCAGTAGGAGATCTGTTATATAGATGCTGAGTGAGGCAACAGAGAAGTTATCCACTTTGCGGATATCTTATGTGGATCGAGATGGAGCAGCTTATCTTCAGTCGCTGACCGTCACTCCCCCACTTATTCAGAAAGTTAGGGAGGCGCAACATAGGGATGCAAACTACAAGGCTCAACATGCTCAGGTATCTACCTGACAAGCACCTGATGGATTTTCTAAAGGTGGGGAGCACATAATCCTCTTCAGAGGGTGTACTATGGTACCGATGGCGCTTAGAGAGGAAGTGTTGAGGGAGTTCTATATTCCCCCTCTAGCGGTACATCCGGGAGTGGTGAAGATGTATCAGGACCTTTGATGTTAGCACTAGTGGTCGGGAATGAAGAATGAAGTGGCAGAGTTTGTCTCTCAGTGCCTCACTTGTCAGGAAATGAAGGTAGAGCATCAGGTTCCAGCAGGCTTAGTTCATCCACTAGAGGTTCCAGAGTGGAAGTGAGATGGAATTTCCATGGACTTTGTGACAGGACTTTCACGCATGTCCAGGGGCCAGGATTCAATCTAGGTGATCATTGACTGACTCACCAAGTCAACCCACTTCCTACCTATCAGAGAGCAGGGATCATTAGAGAGCTTGGGACGCCTCTACGTATATGAGATTGTACGGCTTCATAGAGTTCCATCTACGATTGTCTCCGATTGTGATGCACGTTTTACTTCCCGGCTATGGAAGGGGTTACAGGAGGTATTCAAGAAAATGATTCGGTTGAGCACCACATTCCATCCTCAGACGGATGGTTTGACAGAGCAGACCATTCAGACCCTCAAAGACATGCTACATGCTTACATCCTTGATTTTTTCCATAACTAGGAGGAGCACTTGCCTTTGGTGGAGTTCGCGTACAACAACAGATATCACTCCACTATCAGTATGTAACCATTTGAGGCATTGTACGGGAGACCTTAAATATCACCTCTATGCTAGACTAAACCAGGGGAGTCAGCACTTGTGGGACCAAAGATTGTCTGGGCTACCACGGATAAGGTGCAGATCATCCAGGAGCAGATGAAGACTGCACAGAGTAGGAAGAAGTCATATGATGACAGGGGAGAGAGACCTCTTGAGTTTGAGGATGGTGACCATGTTTTTCTATGGGTATCAGCTCAATGAGGTTTGAAGAGATTTGGTCAGGGAGGAAAGTTATCTATGAGGTTCATTAGACCCTTTCAGATCCTCAGTAGAGTTGGATAAGTGGCTTACCACTTAGCTCTTCCACCTCAGTTTCACCGGGTGCACGACGTTTTCCACATATCCTAGCTGAGGAGATATGTACATGATCCTTCTCACATCATTGATAGTGGAAAGTTAGACATCGACGATGGGGTGATGTTTTCAGGGGTTTCAGTAGATATTGAGGATTGACAGGAGCGGGTCCTTCGTGAGCGGTTGACACCTTTAGTGCACGTTCGTTGACCGCATGGGAACCTCCAGGAGATCATGTGGGAGTGGGAGGCTCAAATTCATACTCAGTACCCCCACTTGTTTCCCTAGTTTGTGTTGTAGCTTTAGGGGATGCAAAGCCCTGAGGTTGGGAGAATTTAAAGACCCAGTTTTTTCATGTAATTTTTTTAATTAAATGGAAATATTACAAGTCCTCAAAAATTAAAGGCGCATGATTCTGAGGCATGGTGTTCCTGGAATGAATTTCTGAACTTTTTTTCAGGTGCGTTCAGTAAATGTACGAGTGGATTTTTGTAACGTTTGAACCGGTGCTCGGAATTGAAATCCAAGGGAATTGTTGAACTTGTAGTGCCGATATTCATTTAAGGAGACCTTCACCTTTATCACAGTAGGTCAAGGGTTAAAATTAGTTTTTGGACTTTCGTGGTAGAAAAATAAAATAAAAATTCTTTATTTTATTTTTGGAATTGAAACCCTCTTTTTTAATTTAGTGGTGGGGACCACCCGACCCCTTGAACTCCCTCTTTAATGTGGATTTAACCCTTGTAATACTCCCAATTTATTGTTCCAACTTCAAATTAATTAATGAGCCAACCTTTAATTATTAAATTAATAAACATAACATATTAAGTTTCCTTCTCATTTCCTATGGGGGAAATTTGTGTTGGAAAAGGAGAGAAGTTTTGGGGAGATATTTTGGGAGAACATTCCTCGATGAAGAAAACCCTCTCCAAATAAGATAATCCTCCGAAATCAAAGAATGAGGACAACGCTTGATCCCGGATCGGAAACATATTGCAGGAGTGACGAAGGCTGGCATCACCATCATCATAGAATTTATCTTCTTCCTCATGACATCTCTAACAAGAAACAAGGTAGGGGATTTATATATGATTTAATTTATTTATCGATTCTTCATATTCTAAGTTCACAATGACGATGTCAAAACTAACATGGCCATCATCTCACACTTAAACCTTGTCTCTTATCTTTTGTTCTTTGTGCGTTCTTCGTGCGTTCTTCAATGCCAAATATTTAATAACGCTAGAAATGAAATATTTTTTTGATCGTGGCATATTAATATGGATCCCTCAACCCAAGGATCACGAATATGAAATCATTTTATTTTTCAGTCTTGGAACGAAACTGCAATGGCTCGTGGAAGCAGGTGGAAGCCGGCACCTGGCCGGCCGCATGAAGGAAAGGTAGTGTACGTCCGTGCCACCAGATGAGAAGGAGTCTACCGCCCGTTAGTAGCAGGAAAGCAAGGGGTGGCGGCAGGCATGCCGACCAACTGCGTAATGGAGTAGCGGTGTGCATCCACACTGCCGATGGAGCAGGAGGTCGTAGTCACTTGGCCGCGGTGGAGGCCGAAGGGCGGCTGACATCTGGACGGCTATAGTGGACAAGTGGCGTGCGACCATGCCATTGGGAAGAAGTCCAGTCGGCCTTCTGGCCGACTGCGCCACACCAGGCAGGACCCCTCCGGTGGGTCCCACATTCCAGTAGCTGAACGGTCCATGAACTGTTTAGGAAGACCGGGGGGCGCCTCCCCCCGGGTGACGGTTAAGGTAGACCCGCCACGGCGGTCCCCCACCCGAGTGGGCCGCACCGCAGCGGGCCGCACCTAGCGGGCCAGGTCTGTCAAGGCCCAGGCCATCTGGTTCAGACCCAGGATGGGCCGGGTTAACCAGAACCGAGTTGGGTCAGCCCAGGTCATACCAGACCCAGGAACACCTGGACACATTTACGCCTTTGTGGCCATAACTTGTGGTTCGGGCGTTCGTTTGACGAAACGTCTATAGAACCAAAATCCTTGTATCGAGACCATCCTTTTTGAATACTCCACTTGAGTTTTGGATAAAGTTTATGTATGGCTGGGTTGGATCGAACACCGAATCCAACTGTTCCCTCTGAGCGGAAATGCTAATAACTTACAGACCGGGTGTACGAATGATGTGTTGTCTGTTGCATTGGTTCCCTTATGAAATGAAGGACTTTTGGGATACTTCTTCATGGTTATTTGGGGAGTTTGAGGTATTAATAATGTCTTGGGGAGAGTTTCTCCCAAGCACTCTACGTACGGAACCCTGTGATAGGCTGAGACTTGACGACTGCTAACCATTTTAACTCGAAGTGATTCGACAGGCCTAGTGGGGAGCGCCTCTATGTAATGCGGCAGACCAACGGTTTGTAGTGCCTCTATCTAATGCAGCAGACCCACAGTACTCGATAGGAGGAGTACCTCAGAAGGCAATGAGGGGGAGTGCCTCTCTGTAACGTGGTAGACCCACAGTGGGGAGCGCCTCTGTGTGACGCAGTAGACCCACGGTACTTGATAGGAGGAGTACCTTAGCATTCCAAGGTTAGTGGGAAGTGCCTCTGTGTGACACAACAGACCCAATATACTCTATAAAAGAGGTTTTAACTAGTAGCTGAGGTGTTTCATGTTGTGACTAGGGATGTTACTTGTTATTATCCCTAGAGAATCATGTGGCTGGCTATCAGCTTTCATAGCGATCCTATGTGGGTCAGCGTCATAATCATGTTTCTTAGAGTTGTATACCTGGTTTGAGATGAGTCTTATATCTTCATGGTGTGCATGTGTGGTACTTTATCTTCGTGGTGATACCTGTGTGGTACTCCTACCATCGTGGTAATACCTCTGTGGTATTCTTCCCTCCTGTGTGATATGGGTATATTCTGATAACTTAGGTATATGTTTGGGAATATACCAAAGTATGTTTGACTGTTTTTTCTATGTTTTGTGGTTTATCCTTTGTGGATTTGAGAGACCTTTGGGGTCTCGGGGTCCCTACTGAGTATTGTTATACTCACCCCTTCATGGGATATGCCCGCACCTTGTTGTGTCTCATACAGACGAAGGACAAAGATGACTGAGGACGAGGGTAACTAGACTTGAGACTTCTCAGAGTTGGACCTTTGACGAGGTAATCCGTATAGACAATCATTCAAGATATGTACCTACCCTTCAGGTAGGATCCTTGGTGGGTGTTCCCAGAAGTTGTACTTAGTTTTATTTGTAATTTCCAGTTTTTATTGTACTTTCTAGTTGGGATTGTATTCTGGACCCTTTACTTTCTGTACACACCTTGTTTACTATATAGTTTACTTTGTGCTAGTATCTAGCTATGTGATTGGTTTGTGTGAGTTTACAGCTTATAAAGGCAACACCTTCCTGTTTTAGGGAATATGCCTTTCATTGCTTATCGCCAGCCCCTGGCCTATTTAAGGCGGGCTTGGGGTAGTCACGGCACGGGCCCCAGGGGACGGTTCATGACAATATGGTTTAAATTAACATAACTAGGCACTGTGGAATTTAACACCATCCAGGTAAGAAGAAGTTTTAATTTCAGGACCGGGTCTCATTTAGGGGGATTCCTATGTATCACTATGAATGGATTCTAAAAACAAATAAATCAATGTTGCTTAATGGTAAACATCATTCCATTTATGGCCATGTGACATGGAATGATTTATTCACTTTAACATCATGTGTTAAGGATGACTAGGGAAAATATTCTTAGCAATGGTTGGTCTGTGTCTTATGTATGAATGGCACATTTTGGTCAAACTTGGATGGAATATATCCCATGGGGATAAATTGGTCTTATAAGGGATATGGAACTATGAAAATGGGTCCCACTAGTAAAATGTACATATAACAACAATGCGATGAGATCTAGAAGAAATATAGCCCTCCAAGTATGAATATTGATGATGTAAGGCTTGAACCTCAGGGAGGAATCCTATGTATTCTATCAAGACAAGATTAAAATCCCACATAGTTTGAGTGGAATTGTTTAGGTCTTGTGATAGGAACACACTGTGTAGTTTAATGTCTGGAATTAAGGAAATTATTGTTATGTTCAACATCGTGTGACTATGATATTTTCCATAGTATTTAGCATCATATTTTTTTGGTTTCTAGTTTGTGAAAGGTATGATAACAAATAATTAAGTGGGGATTATGCATTTCAAGATTCCCCAAAAAGCTTCATCAAGAATATAGGACTTTGGGTAAAATATAACATGGTAATTGGAGCTTAAACCTCATAAAGAGGATTTTCATGAGAGATATATAATGAAAATGGCTTGATCAACTCAGATTTCTAATCCCACAAGAGACATGCTCGGTGTGAGAAACTAGAGATAAGGGAGGATTGTATGAATTGCAAAGGAGGATGACATTGGATTTCAATGGGACTTATGCATATGAGGCCATCCTTAATGATATACCCCATGTCCACTTGTGGAAGAGGGAGGGTGTATGGAATGTAGGAGGGATATGTTATCCTACATGAATGGATATTGGATTACCCCAAGGGGGATTCCCTATCCGGTCTAGTTCACATGATGGAGAAATAATACACCATCGAGTTGGGAGAAACTACCCTAATTTCTTCCCAAACAGAATCATTTTTATCATGGGGGTCCATTATTTTTGTTCCCTTGAGGATTTTTTTTATCTGGGATGAAGACACATATCCTTATTTTATAAATTTAATCTATGATCAAAGCGATGTATGCTGATGTGCATGCTCTTCCCTTGTTTGTTTGGTCTCTTTAAAGGAGGTATGGTTTGGACCTCCCTCAGATTCTGTGCTTCTTAAACCAAATGATATAGATAAAAAGGGTTATGAAATAGGATATGCCAGTCATTCTATGTCATTGGTGTTTGGGAATCCCAATATGATAGGTATTCTCTTCACTCTTAGTAATTGTAATTCATTGACCGTGTGAAATTATCTGGGTGTAGAGATAAATTTGGATGGTAGATGGAAATTCAACTGGTACAAGAATAATTCTCCTAATAACCTTATATTTCATATAGTATAAGAATAATTTTCCATGAAATTAGATAATTCTCTTAGTAAAAGTATAATTTTTCTAATATAAGAATAATTCTTCTAGTGCATTATAATTTTATTATTAGTTGGGTAATTCACCTAATTCAAACAAAATTTTCTTAGTATAAGAAAAATTCTCTAAGTACCATGGAATTAACCCAATACCATGTAGTGTGAAATGAAATATTCACTTGTAGGTATCTACATGGTACCAATATCCTTATATAGGTTACCTATTACCATTGACATAGTATCATTCTCATAGTCTCCAAAATTACCTATTGGAATCTTCGGAAGGATGAAACGAATGATGCAGTGTACTCCTTTCAGCTTCTATCCATTTTTTATTATAATAAGGTAAATAGGGTATTTGTAGGCATAGTCTAGATAAATGGACTTCGGAATTGGTGTTCATGCCTAGTGGACTTAACGAATGTGTAACACCCCTATATTTTGTGAAATATTTTTTTTTCAAATTAATTTAATCTTTTTGATATTTTTCATTTCATGGAACACCAAATATAGTCTTCATTATATACTAAATCACTATTTTATGAATTCATACACTACATGAAATACATATATTAGCTTACACTGCACACAACACCGACCTGGCTTCTGTAACATGCAACACTGAGTTTCTACGAAACATCATTTTATTGTAATAATTATTTAAATAGGGATAATTATAACATAGTCGTTAAACTTATTAATATTAATAGTAATAAATAATTTTTTAAAAATTATTTATAATATTTTTATATAGATAAATCATATTAATAATAATACATACAATTGTTTTAGTTAAGTAATTATATGTTTGAAAATACTATTTATTAAAAGAACTCATTTTTATGTCCTTCTATGAATAAATTAATTTTAGAAACTTTTAGAAATTTAATTTGATAAAATAAAATTTATTTTGTAATTATGAACTCCAAAATTATATTAGGGTGAATTTTTGTAATGTTTATGAGAAATTTCATTTTTGGGTGAATAATGAAAAAATATTGAATTTTAATTCAAAACTGCTTTTTCATCTAATTTATTTATAAATTTATATTATATTTTAATTTTGTTTTAAAGTAATAATAGATCAATTATTAATATATTAATTCCATTTAGGTTATTGGAATAATTTTTTTTAATTTAGATAAAAAAAATCTTAATGAACTTTTGAACATTCTCATATTAAAAACCCACTTTCTCATCATGTCTATGAGATTAGCATTAAATTTAATTTTTTCACTTCATTTAATTTAATTTAAAAAAAATATAATTTCACAGTTTTAATAATTATAATATTCATACACTAATACGATCAACTTAATTTTTTACCAAAAAGATTAGTGAAAGTGATTAAGATTAATTACGGTGACTAAGGTAAAATTAAGCTTAACAAGGGAATAAACCTTAAACATAAGGGAAAAAATGGACTATCCACTTTCCAAAAACCCATTTTATGTCCATATTTATTCCAAAAACCTTCCATTATTTATATTTTTTGGTTTTTATGACTTTTTTTAGGTAAAAACATGGGTATACCTAACTTGTTTTTAAAACTTTCAAGTGTGTCCCCTCCCTTCCCTAAAAAAGGCCACCACCTATCCCCCGTCATCACACCTATCAAACCAATTAAGTTTATAAAATATATTCCCAATTAACTCCCCATACTCCCTACCTTTCTCATTTAATCCTCCCTTTTGGATGAAATCCAACCAGGGAATCCCTTTGGTGAAAACTAAAAGGAGTTACCCAAAGTAGAGGTAACATCCTTACTCAAACTCCATTCCTTTATTTTATTTCTAAACTACCTAAATTATTCATAAATAATAACCTAATTGTAATAAATATGCTAATATTTTGGTATGATATGTTTTTTACCTACACTTACACACACTTCCATCTAATGGGTAACAAACTTACCATTCTTCTGTACGGCGAACTACCGCCTCACGAAATGATGTTGTTCATTTTTCCTTTACCACCTCTCATGGTTAAGAATTATAATGGAAACTCTATTTTTATATAATATATATGATATATATGACATATTTATTATCCTTTAATTATTATATGACACATACATTCATCCTTTCCATTTTTTGTAAATACGATAATTTCGTTTGGGGAAGTGTGGACTACCGCCTCCTCAAAACGATGTGATTCATTCACACACAATATGGAATGTATTAAGGAGGAGTTTAGTGAAATTATATGATATAAAAGAAATAATAATTCTAATTTAATGATATTATATATATATATAAATATATTTTATTTACTTTCTTTCTTTAAATATTATAATGAAAAATGGAAACACCGTTCATGCGTCTGTATAGCTTACCATATCCATGAATGGTATATTTCATTATATATTTATATTATATATATATTATTATAAATACATATATAATTAATATAAATGATATTTATATCATTTTTACATTTTTTAAATCATGATATAAGTGTGAGAACAAAAAATATGACAAATTAATACACATGGAAAAAATAAAGCGGATATTACCCGAAGAAAAGCCTTAACTTGGAATTGTTAATAAGTGGAAAATATAAAGTCATAATCAAACCATATATGGTATTATATATAATAAAAAAAATTAAAAGATTTTTAATAATATAATATTTATTATATAGGAGTTTATTATGACTACTAAGAGAGTCCAAACATAATGTAAGGGAATTTCATCTCACTTTTTTGTTTCTGTGAGGTACATGCCATATTCACCACTTTCTTATTTTGTGTGTTTTATATAATTACCTGAGAGATTTTATATCATTAATTTAATTTATTAAATGATATTAAAATCATTAATTTATCTTATTATTTCATAGGTATCATGATTCTAAAGTTACTCAAGTTGTGAGGGTTTTCTCATCTCACTTTTATTTTTTATGAGAGACATGCCATGTTCACCAAATATTTCTTATATATGGTGTGTTTACTGACCATGGATATAGTCTATGATTATTATAATTAAAGTTATTTTCATTTACTTATCCAATTTATTATACCTCTTTCATGGAATTTATTTTTCAAAAGCTTCCAGATCGGAAAAGTAGTTTTGCCTCAATTTGCCTTCTTTGAGACACATGCCTTGTTATGCACCTATATTTTTCTATGAGGTGTATATACAGACTTTGAAAAATTATATCGTGAATCTAATTCTTTTCATTATATTTTATTCTTCATTTAAATTTATTATTTTTGTTGTATTATGATTCAATGTTATCAATGTAGTAACATTTATTGAAACAATCTCATTGTTTATTTATATTGATTATGATCCTACTTACATTGATGAAATCTTATGATACATATATAAATAACTTTAATAAACTTTACTATAATTTGTTTATTATTGATATATTCATGTATTGATACCATTTTCTCACTCTTTGGTACATTATCTGATTAATAATGTATTTTTAAGAAAGTCTGACTTTACCTCTCTCTTTAGTCGGAAATCTATTATCTTTCAAAACCATGTTTTATAAAAGGTTTTTAAAAATGTTTTAAAGAATTAATTTTTGGTTTTCAATTAATTTTCAAATATATTATTTAAAAAATAAATATTTTTTTATAGGTTTTAAAATTATTTTCAAATTAATGGTTTTCAAAACATTTTCATGCTTTCATTACATGTTTTTAAAGTATTTTAAAAAAATGGTTTTAAAAACATTTTCAAGATTTAATTTAATGTTTTTAAAGTATATTAAAATAATTTTTTTGGAATAAAATTCAATATTTATTTATAGTTTTTCAAAGAGTTTTCAAATAAAAATGTTTTTTAAATGTTTTGAAGCTTATTTTATATATTTTTAAGGAAAAGGGTTTTAAAAATGTTTTTCAGGTCATTTTATTAGTTTTCAAGGAAAAAGGTTTTAAAAATGATTTCAATCCATATTTCTATGTTTTAAAGTTATTTTATAAGAAAATGGTTTCAAAAATTTTTATTTTTTAAAAATCATTTTTCATAGAAGAAAGGATATCTTCCTCCAAAAATATTTTTCAAATATATTTTAAAATTATTTTCCACCTAAGATAACATATATTAATTTTTCTCATGCCTTTACAAGAAATTATATAAAGGTACCATTCATATTCTTTCTCTAAATGGTTTATGTTTTGATGGAATGATGTTTATGAAACTTGTTTCTCTTTCATGGGTTATATAAAACTCGTTTCTCTTTCATGGGTTATATGCTTATGAAAATCGCTTATTTTTATGGGTTATATGCTTATGAAACTAGATTCTTTTAATGGGTTATGATTTAATGAAATGATTATGAAACCTATATTTTTCTATAGGTTAAGATATGATTATATTTTTATGACACCCATTTCATTTCATGGGTTATGATAGGATCTTTATGAAACCTATCTCTATTTATGGGTTATGATATGATGAAAGTTTTATTATCTTGTGGAAAATGAATGAATTATTTTATTATGATATGGTTGGGACCTATATCTCTAACCAAAGAATTGGTTAAATATTTATATCTCATTACATAATGATGATAATAAATTTTATGGGATCGATCCACTATGGAAAGATGGGGAATCTCGATCCCTTATAAGGAAAGGCATGTGATAGAGGATAGTGGTGTGTCCCGCCAAGTAGGTGTGGTCACCATAAAGATGAAGAATGGTTAAATAAGATCTACTATGGGAATATGGTGAAACCTGATCCACTATGGGAATATGGGAAAACTTGATCCCTTACAAGCAAATTACAGCGACTGGGGATGGTTGTGTGTCCTTCCCAGCAGGTGTATTCCTCATGAAGTGCCCTGATAAGTTATAGAAATGTGTCATGACATATAGGTAATGATATTACAATTCTATTTGTATTACACAATTCCATGTATTATCCCTATGTTATGATTTCATGTATTATACTCTTATTTCCCTTATTATTAATTTCTTATAAACTGGTAATATTTATTTCAGGATTCATGTTTATGATATTTGATATGTAGGGTATGATCTTCTAATGTCATGATAATATTCTCATACCCTTATTCTCATGTTTACTCTAAAATATATCCCTTGTTTACCCTTACTGATCATCTGATATCATCCCTTTTTATGTTTCCTTCCCCAGTATATGAAGATATGTAGTAATTATGGTGTTTCTAAGAAGGGTTTCAGTCATTAAGAACCCAGTGGGAGATAATATAGATCACTCATATATCAATTTTTATATTTCCATGTTTCCAAAGGCACTAAACTAATACGGTCTTTATGCGTCTATTGTGTAATGTTTTAAGTATTCTACAAAAATTATTTAATATATATGTACATTAAGACTGGTTTGTTATACTTGGTATCAGAGTGAAAGTTTTTTTAACCTTCATAAATTAGAGTGATAAAATTTTAGTGAGATCCCTTGGAATATTTCTAAGGATATTTCTAATGATGTCTCTAAAGATAAGTTTCAAGGTAGGTAAAAGTATAGGAAAATGTCCTGGAATTTTGGTAAAGGATAGAGAGAGTGGTTTACTATAAATATATATTTCTATGAATATTATAAGTGTACATAGTTCTAGCATTCATGTAACTAGGATGAAAAACATTGACAAGGTGAATTTGGTCTGACTTGAGTGTAACCTAGTACACAACAATGGGCCTTACTGTGCTCGTGGTTTGACACTCCTAGGGGATATGCTTTTGGAATTTTAAAAACTCTTCATGAACCATCATGAAGGATTTAAAAATAATTTGGATATGAATAACCTAGCATAAATATAAGGTTTCATATATTAAGGAAGGTATTGCAATTTAGAAATCATATATGTTCTATTTCATTATGTGGTTCCTCACTACAATATTTTTTTCTTACTAAATTATTTTTGGTTTTAGTCAATGGTCGGAACTAGGAGGAGCTTGGTTAATGCTTAATGTGATAGACAATTTTATAATAATAATTCAAATGGTATGGTCACTAGAGTGAAGGATTTTGTGATCATGTTTAGTCAGTTTTCATGGAACGTTATTAACAACGTATACCTTAACCAACTCTCGGACTCACCAAGGAAGAGAATGAATAGGTTCATTAAGGGTTAAGGTAATTGATACCATGGAGTAAAGAAGATTATGTACCCTTTGAGTTAAGAATTTGTATATAATCACCAAAGTGAATGTCTTAGAGGAATAATATGTTTTTTTGACTATGGAAAAGAAGTAAAAAATGAAATTAACTACAAACAAAAGACGAAGGGTTTGGTTAATTAAATATATGGGAACGTTTTCCTCTCTAAGAGATCATCAAAGTTTAAATTATTTAAGTTTATAATTAATGGTCATTATAAAAATAGATGTCCTAACTAGAAAGATCTTGAAAAGAATCAGCAAGGTGGTACGAGTAATGGTTATTTTGATGATAATGATGAGACTATAGATGAAATGTGAAAGGAAATAGGTAATAATTAATAGGATGATGTATACTTCTTATGGATTATGGATAAAGTGGAATAATTGATGTTTTTATGTATTTAGATTCAAGAATTAAGTTATATGAATGGAAAAATATAACAGTACTATCCAGTTTATGTATTTTTCTAAGGATTTACAAGATTATCTTGAATGTTTCTGATGGACTATAGAAGTGATTTAATGATAAGGTGATAACTTGACTAAGGGAAGATAATCCTTAATATGTTTATCATATTAAGATAAATTTTTTTGGATAAATAGTTTTTGGTTATGAATAAGTAAATTGGATATTACTAATTACCTTGGAATTAATTAAGGACCCATTGATAGGTGGTTTATGCTATCACTGATTAAGTTGAAAACGTTTTTGGATTTATGGAATATATCTAGTAATCTTTGAAATAAAAAATCATGCCTGTTTTCAAAGAGAATTTATGGTAATTTAGGTTATTATAATGTTTAAATAGAACATGATGAGAGTATTCACATTTTCGGAATGTGACAAACAATATCTACTTTGTGATATATGGTTAATCATTTTTAAGATGATTTCATTACCCTCTTTATAAAGTTTTGTACATCCATATTTTGGAAGGGTTATAAGGTTAACCATTTATGGATTGGTTTAAGTTAATATTCAAATGAAGTATGTGAGAGTAAATTATTATCTCACTACATGAGGAATTATTAATTTTGGATAAACTTTTCCAACCACTTTGTGTTAATGGTAACTAAAGATAGATTGGATGACTTATCATGGATCCCATGATTTGTAAATGCTTCAAGAATGAAGATTTCCCCTTCCTTTTTAGAGAAAGTAGTGAAGTGAAAATTGTTCAAAACATAAACAAACGGTGAGATTTTACTTATAAAATATAATGAAATAAATTAAGTATATATTCTAGTAAAACAATTATTCAACTTTATTAAAAAGGGTATTGAAATAAAATTTTGTCCTATTATCATCATTTTTTATGATATCAATGACCTCTTTCATGATTTTTCACTTTAATGATTATTTATTTTTAAAATTATATGGATCACCCACTTTCTTGTGATCAGTGTCCTTTATAAATCTATATTATTATTTTCACATTTCTTCCATTTCCAATCTTCCCTTCCAACCTATGTTCTCCTCTTTGGAAACCTAGTTATGTGATACTTTGGGTAACAATTATATTTGCAACTCCCCTTTTTTTAAAGAAACTTTTCGTATTAATTTTTATGATGTGGGTTTCTATGAATTTAACTTTCAAGTATTAAACCTTTGAAAACCTAGAATAATTTTGAGGTAGAAATTCATTTTAAGGGGGTATAATATAACACCCTCAAATTTTGTGAAATATTTTTTTCAAAATAATTTAATCTTTTTGATATTTTTCATTTCACACAAAACTAAATATATTATTTATTATACATTAAAGCACTATGTTTTTCTTTCATAAACTAAAAACAAGAAATATATTATCTTGTGCTACATGTAACATCTACTTGGCTTGTGTTACATGCAACATAGATTCTCTATAAAACATCATTTTGTTGTTATAATTATTTAAATAGGGATAGTTATAACATAGCCATTAAACATAGTAATATGAATATTAATAAAAAAAATTTAAATATATTTTATAATATTTTTATATAGATATATCATATTGATAATAATATATACAATTGTTTTAGTAAAGTCTTTATATGTTTGAAAATATTATTTTCTTTAAAGAAATCATTTTTATGTACTTCTTTGAAAAATAATAATATTAATTTTAGATAGCTTTAGAAATTTAATTTGATAAAATAAAATTAATTTTTGAATTCATAATTCAAAATTTATCTTAGGGTGAATTTTTTAGATTTCTCTAAGAAACTTCATTTTTGGGTGAATAGTTAAAAAAACACTGAATTTCAATTCAAAAACTGCTTTTTCTTCTAATTAAATTATATAGTTAAATTATATAATAAGTTGGTTTTAAAGTAAAAATATATCAATTATACATATATTAATCCAATTTATCTCATTGGAATCATTTTTATAATGAATTTAAATATTAAATATTAATGAATGTTTCAACATTCTCACCTTAAAACCCCACTTTACCACCATGTCTATGAGATTAGCATTAAACTTAATTTTGACCCTTTTGTGAATTTAATTTATAAAAAAATTAAATAAAAGGTTTTAATATTTATAATATTTATATTCTAATATGATCAAATTAATTTTTGACTGAAAATAATAGTGAATGTGATTATGATTAATTACAGAAATTAAGGTAAAACTAAGCTTACCAAAGGAATATAAATTAAACTTAATGGACCAAATGACCTATCCACTTGCCCAAAACCCATTTTATGGACATATTTTGTCCATAACCCTTCCATTATTTAGTTTAGTTGGTTTTTTATGACTTTTATTATGTAAAATTTTTGGTAAACCTAACTTGTTTTAAAAAATGTCAAGTGTGTCCCCTCCCTCTCCAATAAAAGGACACCAACTCTACCCCTACTTGACACCTCTAAAACATATTAATTTTGGAAAATATATTCCCAATTTACTTCCCAAAAATACCTAAATTAATCCTTTAATCCTTCCTCTTGGAGTAAATCCAACCAAATAAGCCCTTTGGGGAAAACCAAAAGGAGTTACCCAAAGAAGTGGTAACTTCCTTCCTCAAGCTACTTTCCTTTATTTTATTTCTACACTACCTAAATTATTCTTATTACATTAATACATAATAAAATAATTTTAATAAATATAATAAGATGTTTTTATGATAATTTCTCAACATACACTTACACACACTTCCATATAATGGGTAACAAACTCACCATTCTTGTATATGGAAAACTATCACCTCATGAAACGATGTTATTAATTTTTCATTTACCACATCTCATTGTTGGGAATTATGATGTGAAATTTATTTTTATATGATATATATGATGTATTTATGCTTATGTAATTATTATATAATACATATGTTCATGATTTCCATTTTTTGTAAATATGATAATTTCATTTGGGGAAGTGTGGACTACCACCTCCTCAAAGCAATGTGATTCATTCACACACTACATGGAATATATTAGGGATGGTTAGTGAAATTATATGATATATATGTCATATTAAATATAATTTAATGCCATTATATATATATATATATATATATCAATTTCTTTCTTTCAATATTATAAAGAAAAATAGAAACAACGTTCCTGCATACGTACAGCCAACCGTCTCCATGAACGGTGTATTTCATTTCATATTTCTATATTATATAGATTATTATAAATAAATATATAATAAATATAAATTATATTTATATCATTTTTTAAATTATGTAAATTATTATATAATTATGAATACCAAAAATATAACAAAATAAGAAACATGCAAAAAACAAATAGGATGTTACCCGAAGCGAAACCGTAACTTGGAATTGTTAATAAGTGGGTAATATAAAGTCAAAATAAAAAAATATTTGGTATTAAATATAATAATATTGTTATGTAAAATATTTATAATAAACTTATATTTATTATATTTGAGTTTTTAAATAGTATGAAGAGATTCAAGATATAAGGTAAGGGAATTCCATCCCACTTTTTTGTGATATACATGCCATATTCACCACTATCTTATTTTTTGTGGTGTATATATTACCCTAAAAAATGTAATATAATTAATTTAATTTATTTAATTACATTAAAATATTTAATTTATGTTATGATTTCATGTGGATCACAATTCTAAAGTTACTCAACTAGTAAGGGTTTTCTCATCTCACTTTTATTTTTTATGAGACACAAGCCATGTTCACCAACTATTTATTATATGTGGTGTGTTTAAAAATCATGGATTTAATATAGTATTATTATAAATAAATTTATTGGTATTTTTATATCCTATTTATGATATATATTTCATGGTGTTTATGGTTCAAAAGTTACTATATTAGTAAAGTAGTTTTGTCTCAATTTACCTTCTTTGAGACACCTATTATGATATGCACTTATATTTTTCTATGATGTGTATATAATTCATTTGATATGTTATATCATGAATATCATTATTTTAATGATATTTTATTCTTCATTTAATGTTATCATTTCCATTTTATTATTATTCGAAGTTACCAAAGCAGTAACAGTTTATTCAAACTATGTCATAATTTATTAAGATTTTTTATGATTATGCTTCCATTGATGAACTCTTATGATACATATATAAAAAACTCTAATGGAATTTATTCCCCTATATTTATTCGTGACATATTCAGGTATTGGTACCATTTTTCCAATCTTTAGTAGATTATATTTTTAATAATTTTTTTTAATAAAGTCTGACTTTACCTCTCTCTTCGGTCAGAAATATATTTTCTTTCAAAACCATGTTTTTTAAAAACATTTTCAATATTTTATAAGTAATTATTTCTATGTTTTCAAAATATTTTCAAAGAAATTATTTTCAAAAAAAATTCAATATTTCTTTATATTTTTTCAAATAATTTTTAAATAAATGGTTTTCAAAATGTTTTCAAGCTTTCATTACAAGTTTTAAAAGTATTTCCAAAGAAATGGCTTTCAAAACTTTTTCAACTTTTATTTTTAAGTTTTTAAATTATTGTAAAAGAAAATACTTTCAAAATGTTTTCAATATTTCTGAAAGTGAAGAATTTCATTTTGATTCTTTATGATTTAATTTTTTTTCAAATTGAATTACTTACTGATTCTCCCATTGATTATTATTTTGATATAGCATACCTTGAGGAACCTATGGAGAATGAAGAAGAAGTTGTAAAAGTGGAAACCAAGAAAGAGGAGGGCTCATTCTTTGTCCTACCCCAGCCATGAAAGTTTAATATAATCTTCATAGGGGTGGATTTGGTGTACTATATCCATGTAGTCCTCAACAAAAAAAAAGAAGTTCAATATGGAAAGAATAAGTTCTGGTGGTTCATATTAATGAAACTTCACCCACCATCGGATTGAGGATAACCAACTGAAACTGCCCATCCAGAGGCAGTCAAAACTTAGGGCCCACTTGGGGGATTAAACCATGATCTATCCTTATATTCTCATATTGTTTCCATTTTCTTTAATTTCAATAAATTTATTATGTTTTATTATATACATTGGTTTGTAGGTATTTATGCCCATAATACTTAGGAGCCTAACTCAACATTGCACTACAATAAAGTTAGGTTGTACCTTTCCTTTACACTTAATTGATTGTTGTGATTAGATTTAAAATATAATTACATGTTAAATAAACTTTAATTCATTGAGGACACTACATAATTTAAGTGTGGGGGAGGGAGCATTTATAGTTTAGTATTTTCAAATTGTGTGTTTTTCAAAAAAAAATCTGTTTTTGAAACTTTGGAGCTGAAATAATTATCATCAAATTTTTTAAAACCCATTTCTATGAGTGAAAAAATTTATTACATGAAACTTATCTTAAATGAATATTGAAAATGACTTTGTTTCAAGTTCAAATATTTATGAATTTCATGAAAAGTACTCTGATTTTTGAATCTCATGCCACAATTCATTGTCTTTATCATTGAAATCACTTTCCTGTGAGGCTTCTAAACCTAATTTTCATAATCTTTTCTTTCACCTCACTTCTTGATAGAACCATACCATGCTTGATTTAACTATAATTTTATTTATTTCTGTCAAAACGTGAGGGTTTGAGGTATATTTTTTTAAATGATTGAGGAATTTCTTTGGTATTAAATCCCCCTTTTCAAAATAATCCAATTTATTATGTCCTACCATGAAACTTTAATCCTTTTAGCCCTTAGAATCCATGAAAATACTGTTAGGTTAGCCACATTACATGCTAATTTTCCTTATCCAACCTTCTCTTGAAGTAAAATTGCATAATCTATTTGAAGTTAAGTGCGGGGGGAGGTTGACTTGTGTTGTGATACCTCATTTGGAGATACTTTGGGTGGAAAATCAAATGTTGAAGAGATATACTTTCTACTAAAAAAAATAATTATGTTGAAATATGTGACTTTTCTAGAGCATTCATGATAATTGAATTTGTGCCTTTCTAGAGCTTCCAATGGAGAAAAAAAGTTGTGCCTTTCTGGAGATTTCAAAAAAAATCATGTTTGAGATGATTGATAAATTTTTTGCTGAAATGATGAATGGTGTAAAATTTCACTGATTTTTCATGTTGATGGAGCATATTTTTTGCTTAGGTGAGTGAGGAGGAGACCATATTTAAGTAAAAATTAGAATAATACAATTTTGCTTCAAAAAGAGCCAAGCCCTCCTTATTCAGCCTCAGAATTTGTCACATCTTAATCCTACCAACCTAAACCCACAAAACACCCTTGAAAAGTCCTCATGATAAAAATATGTCCTTGAATCATATTGGGTGGATATGTAGGAATTTATTAAGCCTATGGTGACCCTTTCGTGAGTATTGGATGAGAATGACTTTGTTCAAAATTGATATTTGTGTGATGAGAAAAAAAAATGCACGTTAGGTAAGTGTTTTGTGTGCATGGGAGAATACATGAATAGGAAATATATTTAATGAATTGAATTGAGAACTATGAATAATTTTCAGTGATTAGGCATGATATCTTTTGTCTCTTAGTTTTAAATTGTTAGATCTCATGGATATGTGTTTTAAATTTGCTTTGATTTTTTATCGATGTTTAATTGTCCAGGAGTCCAAGTGATAAGTGTGGGTAAATTTACAGAGGTAATATTTTCATATTTATACATATGTTTTTAAATGATTTAATCCCTTAATATTAATAAATTTTTATCTTATTTGCATCATTTTATGACTTTTTGTGAGTTTTGAGCTTAAATGTGAAAAGTTTTTAATTCTGGACATCAAACAGATTTATGTTGCCTCTGTATTTCGAGAATAATTCCTACATTTGTCATCTAATTAACCTGATTCATTTTTATTATGATTAAATTATTCGTTTTCTACATATAAGTCTTCAATACCCAAATCCAATTTGAACTCGAACAAGCCAAAACAAATCGGTCAATATGAACACTTATTCTGGCCGGAAGAATAGACATGACTTCATTCAATGATCAATATCTCGGGCTACCGACCACAAAATGGGGTGATTCTAACTGGTTCAGAAATCCAAATTTATTAGTAATCTTCACATTAAATTTCATGGAAAACTGAGTTGATTAAAGTCTTCATTAAACCATTCAAATATGATTGGTGAAATAGTGATTGGCTGCCAAGAAAAGTCATGTATAATAATTAAGATATAACTCATTCAACACGGGTCAAAATTCATTCCAACTTCTTGGGTAGATGACCAACATCATTCCTCTAATTCTATAAGAAGGGAACTCGACATGATTCAAACATAGGGTGGACTAACCAAAGATGAACTTCTGGTGGACAGATTCTGGAGGAAATGTTCATGTTCTTCTTTTCCCTCTTTTCTTCCTTTTAGTTTTATAATGTAATATTCTTCCCCCTTATCCTAAATTACCATTACCATGGTGGGGTAAATCTTATGAGTGATTGAGTATGGTTAGTTTTTCCATTTTTTAATGTTTGATCTCATGCTCTTAATGTTATAAAATGTTTTCTCTATTATGAAGTTGATTTCAATTGTAATAACATCTTATATTATCTTGTGTGATTGTATTTGATTTTATATTCTGATGTTATTATTTATTTCATTAATTAAACTTATATCCCCCACTATTTTATGGTCTATATACGATGGAATAGATTAGAATATAGTGTTGAAGTACTTATCGATCGTCACTACGTGTCAGATTTGTACTGAATATTCAAGATTGTTTGGGATAAACATGACCCAATTAGGAAGTACCTTAACCAATTGAGGGTATTCGCTAAAACTCTTTCACAAAAGGAAGAATATTGGACCAAACTAAGATATTGGTATGGTTTAATCTCACCAACATCATTAAACAAACATGTGATAGGAAGCGATTGTGAAATCTCATTTTAATCGATTTAATAAAAGAGGAATGAATAAATAAGAACTATGATAACATTACAATTTGAAAACCAACCCCAACCTGGTCACCCAATTATTATCAGTATTTTTAATCACATTATTTTTCAATTTCTTTTAAATATTTTCCTTTATTTATTTCTTTAATTCATTTTCTTTACTTTCAAAACTAAACAATATAAAAAACAACCCCACTTCTTTCTTAAATTTAAAGTGACAAACTTGATTGTTGAGCGCTCTTCTCTGGAGACAACCTAGGTTAACCAATATACTATATTTTAACTTAGAAAATAATTGTTTTTTACACACCCCATGATAGTCATGTGTCATGTGTGTTTGTGTGTGCAATCCATTTATTTCCATATTATCACGAAAATAAAAAATGTTTTTTATTACATATTCACTCTTTTTTTTGGGTGGTGTGTTTGTAAACTCAGTGTGATTGGAATCTTTTGAAATTTCATCCCAATTACTGCAGAATATAGGTACATCTATGGTTTTTTTTATTTTTATGGAAAATTTAATGTTTATAATAAATTTCACATACCAATGTCATTGTAGTGTATTAAATGTTTATAATATAATTTTTTTATGATATGAGTTTATTGTTATGTGAATTTATTTAAAATTAAATTTTCATTTTATTTATAATGGTTTGTTGTAATGCGATGTAAATTTTGTAGAAAATTGCTACAACTTGGGGATTTTTTCAGCACTATAAATAATTATGAAAATATATCCTTCATTGGTGATAAAAATATCGCTAAAAAGAACAACTTTTATCAATGCCAATAAAAGACACCGACTTTTAAATGTGCTTACAATATCATTGATTTTTAGCCCTGAAGAAAGATATTTTTATCACTGAGAAAAATGTTACATGTAGTGGTGTATAAAATTTTATATAAATTTATATTTACAATATATTTATTTTATATTTATGTTATAATTATATTAAAGTAAGAACCACTCCCTAGGAGACTTCCAATGTTTGTGGATATATCCATATGAAATCATCCTTATCGTGTACTAGTTGTATTTAGTGTAATAACTAAGTCTCTACCGCTTGAGAGCATCCCTCCTAGGTTTCGTCCTAGGGTTTGAGTTCCTCCACCCCGATCTGCTCACGGCGGTGAGGGTTTCCCTGAACCTTCATGTTGCTGGATGGCTCCTTCTTCCTCAGAGAGTCCTATTTTTGGATCTGTGTCCCTCCTTCGATTACTCCGTGGCGAAGAAGGCCCATTTTCCACCATCAGCTCTCCTTGCTCGTTTCTGAACCCCACCTCCTGTTTTTTAGAGGAATAAGTGTTTTTTTAGAGAAATCGGGATTTCTTCCTGGGTTTTTAAAATCACTCAACACCTATTCTCATATGACATCACAAAGACCTTTCCATTGATGTCTTCCTTCACCAATTCTAGATCTGGTTTTTGGGGGTGGAACCTGTTCTCAAACCCTCAATCAGTTTTCAGATCCGTGCATGCGTTTGGACACCCGGATATCGAAGGCACTGACCGCAAAAAAACATTCCTACTTCACGTTGGAACGGAGGTCGAATTTTTGAACAGGGGAAGATGTGAAGTTATCCTGGTTCGTGAAGATCCTGAAATGAAGACGAATCCCTCGGAGAGTGTTGTGACTGACTCACGAAGACCCATCCACGAAGGGAGTTCGTGAAGAAACCACCGGTGGTGCCATTCCGTGGTGGCCGATGTGCTTCACGGAGAGGGGTGTGAAGGAAACCTGATTTGCAGAGTGTGATGAAAAGTATACCTGGTTTTTGATGGCCCTGGGAACGACGACTAATACATTTGAGAGCTTCGTGATTGACTTGAAAAGTGAGCCCATGAAGTTACTGTCGCGGTGAGCCTTTCAACACAGGCTGAAGTGATTTGTGGAGTGCTCGTGCTATGAGGGAGGATTTTTCGTGGAAGCATTGTCTGCGAAGCCTCTTGGTGGATGCTTCTCCGTGAAGGCTTTGCACGCAAAGCCTCTTCGTAGTAGGAGGCCACAGACTGGGGTGGCTGGTCTGGGGGCCTTTTGCTGGAACGGGCCTTGTTAAGAAGTTTTTTGGGCTGGTCCAGGCCGGGGTTTTTCTTTTGGCCAGGCACGTGCGGTGTTTTTTTGTGGCTCCCCAGAAGAGAGGGGGGAACGACTATGTAGCCCAGTCAGTTGAGACAACTTACAACCGCTTTCCGACCCAAGGAGTGCATAACACCTAAATTTTTTTGGAGTGCTTCCCCATCTCATGTGCACTGATCAATTGAGGTGGATTTAGTGAACCTTTGGAAGAGGATGTCCCTGACAGACAAAGATAAAGCGGCTATCGAGGCTCGGAGAAATGAAGATACACTCTTGGAAAAACACATGTATCTACTGGTTATTGGAAAGTTTGTGGAAAATCTCTCAGTCAACTAGGGGGAACTCAAAAACACCCTCCAGAATCTTTGGAAATTGGAAGCTGGAGTGGCCATTCAAGAAGCGGGGAATAATCTATTTGTCTTCGAGTTCTTAAATGAGAGAGATAAAGATAAAATCCTTAGAGGTAGGTCGTGGTATTTCAATAACCAACTCCTACTCATGGAATAATTCAAAGGGGGGATGATATCCAGCACATTGAGCTCACCTGTTCCCCCTTTTGGATACGTATCAAAGGAATCCCTCTTCATGCGCGAACAGAACGTGTTATGAGAGAAATTGGGGACTGCATTGGTCAATTCCTTGAATGGGACTACTCAAACCCTATCCAATAGGGACCTGAGGTTCGTATTAGAGCCCGTATTGAAGTGTCGGAGCCGCTGATGAGGGGCATGTTTCTGAAACTCGATGACGCAAACAACTGGATTTCATTCGAATTCGAGAAACTCTAAATCTTATGCTTCTTTTGCGGACGTGTCAGCCATCTGGAAATAGCGTGTGTCTCAAAGCAAGATAATGGATTAGGTAATATCATTCTACAATATGGCCCATGGATCCAATCCAAAATGACCAGATATGCCTTCATCTCTGAGTCGGAAAAACAAAAGGACCGCGAACGCCTCACGTTGGCCCACACAAGACAGACGGAAACTAAACATGGAAAAACCATCATGCTTGGACCACCATAATTCCCTAAAAAAAGCCCAACCAATCAGGTGAAATACTGCATTTATCCTTCCCCCATGAAGGACACCATCTCAACTTTTTTAGAGCTGGTGAATACACCAAAAGATCTACCATAGCAAATCTCAAAACCAAAGCAGATTCACACTAAACCACCAGATCCTGACCCTGATCCAGAAATGACCATGGAAGACATCCTAACACAGGACAAAGATGGAAAATAGGAACTTCACCACAAGGCCCATTCACCTTTTGAACTTGGAAAAGGGTGAAAAGATAATAAAGAGACGGTAAACTGGAAGACCCTACACCCGGGGGACTGAAAACACGAATTGAAACAAGACTGTCAGCAGGGGACTCCCCTAAAAGATGGAAAATTACGGGTGGAAAAACAAGTGTAGATTACTCAAAGGTAGAGGTGGGTAAGACTCATCCCCACCTAGATCAATGATCATCCTATGCTGGAACTTTCGTGGTCTTGGCAACCCACGAATGGTTCACATGCTCTAGTGCAATTGCACTCAAAGTCGCCCTGATATGGTTTTCTTGTCTGAAACCATATTGGAAAAAAGGACACCCCAAGAATTGCTCTGAAATGCAGCTTCTAAGGCTGCCTTTCGATCTCCCGAAAAGGCCAATCTGGGAGAATCTGTCTCCTTTGGAATGATTTTTTTGATGTCAAGATCTTGTCCTTCTCCTCGCACCATGTGGCCACAGCTATTCATGCGGACTACACCCCGCCATGGACTTTCATGGGATTCTATGGTTGTTCGTCCCATAAAAAGAAGTGGAAATCATGGGATCATCCCTGTAAGCTGCATTACGATCTTCCAAGCCTTATTCTCTTCAGAGGGGACTTAAATGAGATTATGTTTCATAAGGAAAAAAGAGGTGTAACCGTCCGAACATATTCTTCGATGTCAAATTTTAAGAATGCAGTCTCTAGGGCGGACCTGGTCGATATGGGTTATGTGGGTAATCCTTTCATATGGTTCTAGGGTAATACATATGGCACCCGCATCACTGAACACCATGACAGATTTCTGGGATCAACTGATTGGAAAAATCTCTTCATTATGTTCCACATCGGCCACCTGACGCTCAACTGCTCAGACCACTGCCCAATTGTCATTGATACAATCAAGGTGAATGAAATAGGCATTCCAGCAGACCATTCAGTTTTGAAAGCTTCTGGTCAAAAAACAGGAATGCGAAGATGTTATCCGATCAAGTTGTAAGAGTAATCACGCAGATGTTGGACTCAATCTCAAACATGTTGCATCTGATTTGAGGTCTTGGAGCGACAAGAAATTCTGCCATCCTGATAGGCACTATGGTTTCCTTGAAAGGAAACTTCACTACCTACTTAAGAAACCCCCATCTAACTGCAATCTCTCTTTTATCAGTGCCACACAAAAATATCTAGATGCAGCCCTGCACATCAAGGAAAGATTTTGGGCTATGCGGGCGCGGGACACCCACATTACCGAAGGGGACGCTAATAAATAGTATTTTCACCAGAAAGAATCAGCTAGGTGCCGAAGGAATTCTATTACTTGCATCTCTCAACTAGATGGTAGAAAAGTTTCTGACACTGATGGAATCCATGAAGCTTTGACCTGTTATTTTCAGAACCTATTCTCTATAGGAACTCCTCTCATTTCTGCTGAATTAGAGTATTGCATTAGACTTGTGATCATCGACTAGATCAATCATCAACTCACCAAATATGTGATGGATGAGGAGGTACATATCGATCTGAAACTTATCCACCCCACTAAGGCCCCAGGACCGGACGGCTTTCATTCCCTATTCTTCAAACAATACTGGCAAATTATCGGTCCCGACATCCGTAATTTGATGAGAAATATTTGGACAGGTAAAACAAGCATTTCCACCATCAATCAAATTGTCCTCGTCCTCATTCCCACAATTAAGAAACCTCTATAGGCCCCTGAATTTCGACCTATCAGCCTGTGCAATGTCTCTTAAAAAAATTTCTCAAAGATCTTAGTTAATCGGCTGCGTCCTTGGTTACCTAACATCATCTCAGAAAACCAGAGTGCCTTTGTGTCCAAGAGACTAATCACTGATAATGAAATTGTGTCCCATGAAGTGTTCCACTCCATGAAAACATGCTCCACCAAGAAAAGAGGAACCATGGCTTGGAAACTGGATATGACTAAGGCCTATGATAAAGTGTAATGGCACTTCCTCAGAGTTGTGAAGCTGAAAATGGGCATCTGTTCTAAATGGGTAGATATGGTCATGCACTATGTCTCGACCATCTCTTTCTAAATCAAGGTAAATGGGGAGATCACTCGAGGATTCTCCCCATCCTGGGGCCTTCGACAGGGAGATCCTCTCTCCCCATTTCTCTTTATCTTGGTGGCTGATGTTTTTTCTAACCATTTTTTCAGGGCTCCATCCTCTAACTCTTTACATGGGGCAAAGGTGTGTCGTGTAAGTCCGTCGGTTTCGCATATTTTCTTTGCTGACAACTGCCTCCTTTTCTCCAGATCAACCAATAATGAATTTCGGGTAATCATCCATGTGATCCAATAGAACGAGAGGGCGTTCGGTCAGTCAAACAATCACAAAAAGTCAGAAATCTCCTTCAGCGTAGGGGTACCTCCTTCCAAGAAAGAAGAACTCTATGGTTATGCAAGCATCCATTTGGTCAAGAAACACCAGAAGTAACTCAGGATCCCCACGGTTATTGGATGCTCCAAAAAATAAATATTTGCATCCTTGATGGATAGGATTGAGAAGAAAATTCAAGGCTGGACCCCAAAAAAATTCCAAAGCCATAAAGGAGATCCTCGTTAAATCTATCATCCAGTCTATCCCCAATTATTTTATGTCCATGTTTAAGCTTCTGGCGGCCATTTTCAACCTGATCCACACACGCACAGCCAACTTATGGTGGGGGAAGAATGATGGAAGGAATAGAACCCACTGGATGGCCTGTGAGAAACTGTGCAAACCCAAATCTGAGGGAGGTATGGGATTCTAAAATCTCTTTCATTTCAATGACACACTGTTGGCTAAGCAAGGTTAGCACCAGATTAACCGTCCTTCATCTCTCTATGTGTGCGTACTTTGAGCTAAATACTTTCCCCACAAGGACTTACATGACTCCTCTCTTGGCCCCCATCCAAGCTTCCTTTAGAGAAGCATTTGGGGGGCCCGAAGTCTCCTAGAAAAGGGGTTGGGCTGGAGGATTGGGAATGGCCAAACTGTTAACATTTGGACTGACCCCTAGCTGATTGATGAGGAAGGTGTACAAGCCTCATCCCCTACCCAACCAGGGTTTAAAGATGCCACTTTCATGTGCCTCTTTTCCGATCAAGGTCCTGGTTGGTGTTTGGAGAAGATTCATGCATGGTTCAATGAAAGAGACAAAAGAATTATATTGAGTACCCCCTGGGTCCCAGACGCAAGCCCCGACCATCTCTTCTGGATCAACGACCTATCAGGAGCCTACACAGAAAATTCCGAATACTGACTCGCCATAGGTAACCATTTAGACGATTGGGATGGGGGACCCTGGAAGTCAATTTGGAAACTCGACGTCCCCCAAAACATCTACCACTTTTGGTGGTAGGTGTGCATGGGAACCCTTTCTACCATGATCCTTCTCGTCTTCCAGCATATCTCCAATGACGATTCTTTCCCTTTCTACCTGAACGTCCTAGAATCTCCCTTACACGCCATCATCCAGTGCACAGGGACTAAGGAAATTTGGAACAAATGGGGCTCTGCTTCATACACTTCACTGGACATGGCCTCTGACCTCCCATCCTTCCTGATGTGATAGTAATCCTCCTTCTCATCGGCTAAAGTGGGTTCACTTTTCACCCTGTCCTGTATCATTTGGGTCCTTCGCAACGAGGCAGTTTTCAATCATGTTTATAGAAACTCCGAATTCTGGATTGAACGGGATTTTTCATGGATTGAGGGATGGAAGAAACACGATGGTCAATAAAAGCCCTTTGTAACCCCTTATTTTCCCTCCCACTAGTGTCCACCAAATGAGGGGATTCTCAAGATTAATGTGGATGCGTCTCTCCCTAAGGATGGGCCTCTCACCCTCGGCATCTTGGCCCGGAATCATCAGGGGAAAATCGTTGCGGCCAAACTTGTATCACACTTCACTTTTTGGGAACCTGTGGTGGCCAAGGATATTTCTATCCTTGTAGGTATGATGCCCGCAAAGTATAGAGGATGAGATAAAATCAACCTCGAATCAGACTGTCTCACCATTATCAATGCTATCAATTTCAACGATGGTGGCCTCCAGTCTTTTGGATCCCTCATCAGGAGAATCATTTCTCTCTGTCAAGGCCTCTCAATCTGAACTTTCTCCTTTAATAAAAGGGAAGGAAACAATGCTTCCCATTAGTTGACAGCCTCATGCCCCTATGATGTTGACCATCTCTGGCTGGACCATTTCCCTTTATGACTTTGCGATTGTATGTTCGCTAATCTTCGACGTTAATGAATCTGTCTTTTAAAAAAAATGTTATAATTATATTATATAACTTCATAATGATGTGAATATAACATTATATGATGTAAGTATAATTTAAATATGACATATGTAACATAAATAAAATGTAAATATAATATAAAATAATGATATATAAAATTTATATAACATAAATAAAAAAATTATAACGTAAATATAACCTTATATGATGTAATTATAATATTTTATTTATATAAATATAACATAATATTTATATTATATAAGTTCATATATACATTGTATCTTTACTATATGATGTTACATAATTTTATATTAACATTATATTAATGTTATGTAAATGGTCCAAAGGCATTATATTATTTATTTATTTCTACATAATCCCCTGTTTAATTGGCTTTATAGGGAACTCTTACATGGCTCGGATGTCTGGTCACACAAGGCTTATACATAGCCTGTAGTTTTAGCAGCATAGAGGCTAAGTAAAAGACTCATAGGCCCAATCCCCAAGGCCCCACACTGAAACAGACCCTTTTACTTGTCTCTTGCATCTTTCACTCCATATTGTAGTCCTAAATTCATATTCACGGTTGTCTATCACTACATCCCCTCCTGAGGTCTTGAATTGGTGCGTGCTAGTCACTCCATGAATGAACCTCCATGTTTAATTGATCATCAGGTTTTTCCTTTTCATTTTTTTTCTCCACCAGTAAATTACTACTCTATCATGATGTCATGGAACCTCTATAAAGCTCAAATTTTTTGTGGCCCAAAGGCCTTGGATAGACCAAAGGCCCTGTGGCCCTTATTCCCAAATCACTAGCATAAAATCCCAAATATAATGAATAGTTCTGCTTCTATAGTGCCACTGCAGTAATTGCTATAGTGCAGCTACAATAAAATCAAAAATAATCCCCCATCATAATTTGATATTGGGTTTTTTATGGGATTACAGGGCCAGTTAACCACTTGGATACCACCCCAACTGCATTATAATAATGTTATATTCACATTATATAATGTTATATTTATTTGTGTATATGTTATATTCATCTTATATAACATTATATTTATGTTATAGTTACATTAAATAATGTTGTATTTACATTATATAATTTTATATTTACATTATATTTACATTATATAACATTATATTTAAAAAAATATTTATGTTATATTTACATTATAGTTATATTATATAATATTAGAATATCATAAATATAACATTTTTTACGTGATATAATCTTATAATAATGATATATTTACATTATATTTATGTTATATAACATTATAAAAATATTGTATATATATTATATTCATGTGATATAACTTTATATTTATAATATATTTATGCTATAGTTATATTATGTAATTTCATAATAACATGAATATAACATTATATAACATAATTGTAATGTCAATAGGATTTATATAATATAAATATAATGTAAATATAATATAAAAATAATGTTGTATAATGTTTATATAATGTAAATACAACACTATATAGTATAGAGATAACCTTATATTACATTAATATAATGTTATTTCTACATAAATATGTTGTTATTTTTACATTATATGAATAAATTATATCTATGTTATATGATGTTAAATAATGTTATATTAACTTTATATAATGTTATGATGATGTTATATGATATTATATTTATGTTATTAATGTTATATTTATATTATATTTTCCTTATGTATATGTTATATTCATGTTATATAATGTTATATTTAAGTTATATTCACATTATGTTTATGTTATATTTACATTATATAATGTTTTACATTATATAAAATTATATTTACATATTACTCAAATTATATAATGTTATTTTTATGTCATATAGTGTAAATTTAACATAAATATAACATTGTTTTTTCATTATATAATGTTATATTTATATAATATAATTTTTATTATTATATTTATGTTATATGAATTAACATTTTTATAAATATAATGTTATATAATAATATATTTACTTTATATAAATGTTATACTTACAATATATTTATGTTATAGTTATATTATATATCATTATAATAATGATATGTTTACATTATATAATTTTATATCAAAATTATATTTATGTTACATAATTTAAATATAACATAAATATTACATGAAAATAATTTAAATATAATATTATGAAACATGGAAATAATGTATATTCAATATTATATAATGTTATATCATAGATATACCATAAATATAAACTTATTTTTTGTTGTTAATTTTATTAATTCGTGGAAATTAAGAATAATTATAATTAATTATTATTAATTATTATTAATTATTATTAATTACTATTCCCTGGTGAGGGTGATCCTATGGTTCATGTCATTCGGTTGGTTCCATGGAGTTGGAGGTTTTTTTCTCAATGGTTTTTCTTTAGCATCGTGATTGCAACATTGTTGATTAAATACCCTCGATAGTGTAAGTCAATGTAGGGAGGTGTTTTTTTTGTTATGTTTTTGAGGAGCATGGCATGATCCTTTGGTAGTGGAAGAATACCCAAATAGGGTGTGATCATCCTTGAATAAAATCAACATGTATCATAAATTAAAATACAAAAAAAGATATCATACTTGGTTCTTGTTTATAGCTTCATTATTCTTCCTTAATATAGGGATAATTCTTGAGTAATATCACTAAATTATTAGGAAAAGACATCTTGCCACTTGGGGGAACCCCATTCGTTGGATCTTGATCTCAATTAAAGGACTCTCATTCACTTGAAGAGGTGTCAGTGTATTCACTGAGGGTAATGAACAATCTACAGGAAAGAAAAGATCTTAGACAGTCTTTAATGTAATTGATCATTCATAACATGTGGGATATCATCCCTTTATATAGCCATACTTGACATGTTTCATTTAGTGAAATACATCGTCCATATTCAATCTATCTGTATAGGTTAATTCCCATTGTTTGTTACTCATTGAACCCATTCAATGAATATTCAATCCATTCAATATATTAATGATGTATTATTATCAATGAAACCACATGAAAGATAAATAAACTTAAATTTAAATATTCCACTAAATATTTTAGTTTACATTCAACAATCTAATAATTGTATTAAAATCTATAAGGACTCTATGAAAAACTTTACAACTCTTTGTGAATCCGTCCAATACTCCTTTTGGATATGTTTTCATGATACTATCTTCATTTTGGAACAAACACTTTTTATAAAACTATATCCTTATCTAGTGGCCTAAATTTGTGACCCTTCAGGCCTTTGTAGCATTGAAAACAAATATGAAATCTTTATTTCATAGATGTAAAAAAATGGTGGCCTCTAGAAAAGCATCAATTCTACTTAAGATTCTAAGGGGTCTAGTGTTATCTACCTCAACCATACTCATATCTCTATATAAACATATAAACCACTAGATGTATCATATACATCATATGTATACCTATAAAAAACTTTTTTTCCATGACATTGAGTAACAACTAAAAATGGAACATGTCAATCTATTATAGTCATCTCATATTTTCTTGATTATTTGAAAGAGACTATCCAAGTCGATGAATACATCTCATTTCATTTATCAAATAGATCAGCACATCCCATTCCCCTCATCAAAATATCTGAACACATCATATGTGACTTAAATAAGCATGGTCATCAATTTCCTCAGTCTCATTCAATCAAGGTCGAGATTTCTTTTATTATCATACAAGTATAAAAATCCCATCTTGGATGCACTCGAACTGATGATGTGATCTGTAGCATACCCAACCACCCCCTGATTAGCTAATAATTAGAGTTTGTGTCCAAGATCCAACTATTTATACTTTAGATTGAATTTATATTTGAATAAGATAGTATTCATAAAAATATCTTATTACATATTTTCCATTTTTCTTTAGGAATTTAATTTAATAATATCTATTTGTCACATTAAAAAGGTCATAGTAGTTCCCCGTTATGATGAGAACCTTGAAAATCAATGACGTTATTCTTAAATATTTTTCTACATTCAGATATCATTCTATGATGGGACTCATAGTATGTTCATTATCAGGTCTAAGTACTCGTAAGAAGATGAGACTCCATCTCATGAATTTCTCACTTGGTAATCTCTAAGATTGGGGTTTATGAGAACAATATTGCTAATATGAATACCACATGTTTGTGTGTCCTTGGATATTCCTGTCTACGAGAATTTGTAATAATAATTAGACTTTAATATTATTATTAATGAATGATATGAATCACACACTGAGATTAATCATTTTAAATCATGATGATATATGTTCACAGTGATGTTGGGTACATTGGGTGCATCATGAATAATATGTTATTAATGAATAATTTGAGGAAGGATTTGTGCCTTTTATCATTGAAAAAGTTAATATATTATCCCTTTGATTGAAATATAATTTTCAAATTAAATCTCATGGACATGTTGTATAGATGAGTTCATTTTAGATATTTAAATAAAGACAAATAAGGCATATAGGTTGATGACATGAGTTTGAAACCTTCTTGATGGGATATCTTGAAAAAGGGATTATATTTCACAATGAGTGTTTGTATGTGGTTGTTTTCCTTAAGAAATATCTTATTTATTTATGGGCGCCTTGATCTATTTTTAGACAATAGTCTTGGAATTTATGCAAGCCCACCTAATTCCACTAAGGAAGAGGCCTAGAGGGTCACACATAAATAATTTCCTTTGATCTCAGTTAAATACTATTTATTTCACAGCTGGAATAAATATTATTCTCTAGACTATGAAGTAACATTTATTCAAGATTGATTAATCAATCATAAATATTAAATAAATATTTATTTACAAATTAATTATTTAATTAAATTAATGTATTATATTTATTTATCTCTTGTTATGTGTATCGTAATAAATAATTATTAATTCATTAATAAATAATTATTTAAATTATGTGAATATTTAATAAATATTTTTCATTAGACTGTGAATAGAATATTTATTTTATTTATTGAATGAATAATATTTTTTCAAATATTTATTCAAAAATTCAATAAATTATTAGATGGACAAACAAATTGAGTTTTTCATCCAATGATAAATATTTATTTACAAGACTGTATAATAATATTTTTCACTTTGTGGGTTTGCACACCCCATAACTAAAATAATAATATTATTATTATTTAAATGATATTGGGTTTATTGGGGATTAATTCATAGTTAAGGGACTTTTGGAAATTAATTAGAAATAAACCCTAACCCATGGTATATTTATAGACTCCTATGTCAATCAGAGAAATGTTAATCATTATACACAAAAATTTCTAATCAAGGCCTCCCTCCTCCTCTCTTCCTATAAATATTGAGAATAGAAAGATAAATTTCATTAATACTAAAGGAATGTGAACTAATCAAAATAAATAATGAAATATGGTGAATTAGTCATTCTAGCACCCAACATTTTATCAATGTTGTTAAGAGATTGGAGAATCATGTGTTGATTAAATCTAGAGGGGATCTACTTTGGGTCCTCGTGACGTAATGAAAATTCACTGATCATATTAAAATTATAACACTATAAATGAAGAATGATATTAATATGAAGGTAATATTTCTTCTTTTGTTTTAAATTAATTATAAATTTACATGAAAAGTTCCTCTCTCTTGGTTCCGAACAAATCATTTCTCAATATTCTTCAAAAACATTCTTTGGATATAGAATATGTGTCATAAACATTAAAAAATATTTATTGAATCCAAAAAAACAAGTTTTCTATAGGCCCACCAGGTTCCTCCACTGTATCTAGAACCAATAAGTGGTATCAGTGTTGTCATGTTCAATTATAATTATTTATTTATTTTTTGATTATTTACATATTTAAAAGTTAGATTTCATTTCAATAAATTTGTTCTTATAATAATATCATCAAGATCTCTTATTCCTCCTATAATTTATTTCTCATTTAATAAATATCTAATTAAATATTAATAAAAAACATTATAAGAACCCATTTAGAGGTGCATTGATTCTGATCGAATAACACAAGATTACACAGCATGCAACCCATAGGTGCACATTGTGTACTCGTTCTCAATGCACCACAATGACTCTTGAATTAATTTAGAGAATAATGCACTAAATACACATGAAATTCATTAAATCTATATCATGTGTTGACCAAGCTAGGATGGAACTTGGTTTGACGGACTATATGTTGTGTAACCCACTTTCACACTATACAATCTATGTATTTTTGCGCTAAAAATATGAGGTCCAAACCAATTCATTCATTTATTACATGATATAGAGATGGTAAAACATGTAATAAGGGGATTACATAGTTTGTACCATATGTACACATCATGTACCTCAGAAATGTTTGTAAAAAGATACTCATCCAATCTCTGGATGTGTATCAGGCATATATGATGAATAATATACATAACTTATATCTAGATATACATGTTTTTTACAGAACATATTTATGTAAAAAAATAAAATTAATTTATTACTACATAACCCCATCATTATGCGTTCTGTGTGCCATTTATTGACTTTTACATTCCATATGATAGATTTTGAATAATATTATTTTCTTAAGTAATTTATCTTTAAAATTTGAACTACATACCCTGTATTGTTATAATATGTCAACTTCTCTATCTGCATTAAAAGTATTACATGTTATGTTAATTAAAATTTATTTCGTGTCTCTATTATTGAATTGTACATGCCATGTAATTATGTGATAAAATGTATATGCTACATACCACATGAGTGGATTGTATATGATTTCAATACATACAGAGTAGTTTGAATAGGTACTCATTGAGTTACATCCAAGTACAATATGTGTACTTGTTTTCTTAAATTTTAAATAAAATTAATTTATTTAATTTATTTAAAATCACAATGGATGGGTTTCTCCAAGAAACATTGGATGAAGATTAAGAGAAATCTAATTAATTGACTAATAAAATAATTAATCAGATTAATCTATACATATTTTTTATTTATAAAATAACAAATAAAAATAAATGATAGATAGTTATTTTAAATATCATACTCATTGAACAAGTGTATGATCATGATCTTAGACTAATCAGTACATGTGTATGGTTTTTTTAATTTAATTATCTCATTTTTTTTATAATTATTTTATTAATTTAAATTAATGGCATGTGATTCATCCCTCCATCCTTATTATGTATGGACCTGTGTTACCATGGTTTCTTTTATATAACCCTCCCTTATTGTTCCCATCACCTTTATGTGAAGTAAATGAATTGTGAGGATGGAGATCTAAGGTGAAAAGAGTTTATTCAATATATAGTTGAGGTGAAACCAAAACCTTAGAGATACATCAGACAAAGGTGGAATGTTGTAACTCCAGACCAGAATAGATCAAGGAGTTTTTCCCACATATTCAATGGTTTGTTTATTGTATACCCAATAAATAAAAAGCTAGTTAATTATCATTATCATGCCATGTTTTATTTATTTTATTTATTTTTGATGCATGATTTATTTTATGAATGTAAGACTGTGATCACATAAATAAATAGATTAATATGTAAAGATGGAACTAAAATAATATTAATATAAAAGAATATTTTATCTATAAATAGTTAAAAATTAATTTAAATTTACTTAATATTAGTAAGACCTGTAAAATATTAAATTAGAAAATTTAGGCATAATCCAATAAAATCCCTCATAGATGAACCGATAGTTAAACTGTATGTTCAGACTCTTTTGAGGGAACTTTTAATTATCAAAAAGTATTAACTAAGATAGTGGATCTAATTAACAAGATATTTGTTGGGTTTAGTGGCCTTAGTCTATCCAATAACAATTTAGAGGCAAGTTTTGAGGAAATCCAATCCAGTATTTATGGATTGGATATACCACTTAGCAGAACAAAGAGAAGCCAGTTTTTAGTTTGCAAGATGGCCTACATAAATGATTTCTTATAATTTTAATGGTCCTTATATGGATTATAAGAAGGTAAATAGGGATCATTTCCAATAAAATTTCCTCATGATGGTACATTACATGTTTTATGGAGAGGTCCATTACGACTTGAAAAAACTGTGGGAGACTTAATAAAATTTAAATTATTATGTCTCGTGTAACATTAATCAAGAAAAGTACCAGTAATTTACTTTTATATTATAATATAATAATAAAACAAATTCAACCACATTATCCCTATGATAAATTTTTTAGAAAGACCACCTTTTAATTAGAATTAACTTCTAGGAATGGTTTATACACTTATAGGTTATATGATCCATGAATGGAATTACTAATGCAAGAATCCTCAATCCCTGGTCTTACTACTAAGAAGGTGAGTGATGTGGGGTTCATTATCTATGAAAAACACTTGAAAAATGAACTAGATGTTCAATTTTTAACATTTTTATCCAATTATAGATAACTTATAAAGTCACATGAGAATATGGATTCATATATCATGTTTCTACATCTTTGTGATCATTTTTGGGAGAGATAAATATTTGGGAAATTTGAGATATCCAAGGTTTTCTTCACAAGGAAACTTACATAAAGTGTGTCAGCTAGATCCCATGTAGTCAAAATCATTAGCTACATTGAGCACCTAGAGGTTACAGGCTTTAATTTTTTTGAAGAACTATACACTCGTTTCATTCTTTAAAAATGACCTATAGATTATTTTTTTTATGAATTTAAATATGAACAACATAAAGAAGCCACTCCCAGATCTTCTCAATCTAAATTTCCAAATTAAAAACGATATAAAGAGAGAAAAGGATTTTTTCCTTATGATGAATAAAAGTAAAGTCCAAGTAAATATCTTCAAGACTGACACCAAGTCAAAAGCTTCTTCCTAATGACCTTCCAAGAATAGGAGGATCAAGGGGAAATCAAGGGAACAAGATGGTGTCTGTTTTTCATGTTGCAAGAAGGGAATTTGGAAGAAAATTTACACTTGGACAAATAAGTAAGGGAAAGCTTCAAGTTCACTTTTTATTGATTATAATTTATCTGTTTCTACAAATAAGGTATTAGATACGGTTTGTGGTTCTCACATTTGTATTAAAATATAGGAACAAAGTTTATTTTTGAATATTTTCTAGGGTGGGGTGTATCTACAAGCATCCAATGAAGCTAGAATTTTTTATGTGTTTTTTAGAGATTACCACCTTACGTTATTGACTGGAATGGTCTTGGTTTTAAAAGATTGTAATTATTTTTTATCATTTACCCAAAAAATTATTTCCGTGTCCAAACTTGGTACATATGTATTTATTATCAAATTTGGGAATAATTGTTGCTTCATTTAAAAATAAATCATTTTTTATGGTAATTAATTTTTAAATAACGGTCTTTATGTATTGGATTACATGAACCAAGTAATGGAAATTGATATAAAAAATAGTTCACATAAATCATACCACACCCAACTATGGAATCACCAGTTAGGTCATGTAAACGAAGAGAGTTTGACCAGATTACACCAAGATAGATATTTGGATTTATTTGAACTAAATCCACTTGGTGTATGCCATAAATGTTTAAAAATTAAAATGACCAAATCCTTATTTAGTGGAAAAGGTATAAGGGACACAAAACTTCTTTAGTTAGTTAATATTGATGTGTGCGGACCATTTAAAGTTGAATAAAGGGGTGGATACTCATGCCTCATAAATTTACTGATGATTTAATAAATATAGATATATTTACTTAATGAGGTATAATTCAAATTCTTTTGATAAATTTAAAGAATACAATAATTAAGTTGAGAACTCTCTAGGTAAGAAGATTAAGAAATAACACTTATACTATGATGGAGAATATCTTGGTAAAAAATTTATTAATTATTTATAGGAATTTTGTATTCTATATTAAATAACTCATTATTATATAGAGTAGTGGAATGGTCTAAGTGAAAGGAGAAATGGAACCATATTATACATGGTGAGATAAATGATGAGTCATGTGAGCCTTCCATTATCCTTTTGGGGATACTCATTATAGAAAACAACACACATTTTAAACTGTATTCCAAAAAAATAGAAAAAATTATTCCATATGAACCTCGATATTGAAATAAACTCTTGTTTTTATATATATGAGTGTGAGGCTGATAATAATTTGTTAGGGAAATTTCTAGAATCCAAATTTCACCCTGAGTCACTAAGTGTATCTTTTTAGTATACCCTAAGTAAAAAAGGTGATATTACTTAGAAAAGTGATCGGATAAGAATTTTTTGGTTCACTGACATCCCACATTCCTTGAGAGTGATTATACCTCTAAAATATATAGTTGTATTGAGATAGAAATTTATAAAGTCATGGATCAAGATATACAAGAATTGGAATATGAATAGATTTCACAAATACACATGGAATATAAAAATATTTTTTAGGTGTACAATAGAGGTTAGAGATTCTAAAAGATATGGTTTTTTGATCACTCAATACGGGGACTCATTATTAGTATATAATAATGATTCTATAACCTACATGGAAGAAATTAGTGGCATAGAAGTTACCAATGAACAAGAATCAATGAGTTCTGAAATGGATTCCATGTAAAATAAATTGTTTGTATTTTAGTAGATCCTCTAGTGGATGTAAATATCATTGGTTTTAAATGGGTATTCAAAAATAAACTATACATGGATGGAACTGTTAGTACATATACATAATCACTGGTTACAAAAGGGTTCAAACAATTGAATAAATATACTAAAATTAAGCCTTTTATACTATTTTTATGCTAAAATTATTTTTATTTTTACCTTCCTTATTAGCTTACCATGACTCTAAGATTTGTTATATGGATGTAAAAATAGCTTTCCTTAATGGGAACCTTTAAGAAGATTTCTAATGACACAACCAAAAGGGTTAGTGACTCCAAAGGATTCAAAAAAAGTATAAATGTTATAGATATCCATTTATGGATTAAATAAATCATCCAAGTCATGGAGAGTTCAATTTGATGAGGCCATAGAATAATTTGGTTTCATAAATAATGAATGTGATAATTGTTTCTATATGAGGTTTAGTCAGAGTGTGGTCATTTTTCTAATAGTTTTTGAAATGAAATACTAATTATCTAGTCCATTAAGTCCTGTTTAAACACTTACTACTCCAAAAAGAAATTAGGTGAAGTATCATATATTCTTGGTATCAAGATACCTCATGATATATACAAGATGAATCTTGGACTAAATCAAAGTACATACATTGATAATATACTAAAGATATTTAGTATGGAATAATCTAATAGAGGGTTATTTCTAGTATAACATGGAATTCATCTTTATAAGAAAATGTGCCCCCTTACAGATGAGAAAATATATAGGATGGAAAGTATTCCCTATACATAAGTAATTGGATCATTCACACATGTTATGCTATATATGAGGCTAGATGTCACCTACACATTAAGAATAGTAATAATATATCAATCTGACCTATGTGATTGTCATTAGATGAAATTTGAGAGTATACTTAAGTATGTTTGGCATGCTGAGGATATTTTTTCTATTGAAGATATGAGGAACTAGTCATCAAGGTATATGAAGATGCTAGTTTCCAAATATATCAAGATGATCTAAAATCATAGTCATTATACATATTCACTCTAAAAACAGGTGTAGTGAGCTAGAAGTTCTCAAATAAATTCATGGTCACTGAATCTATAGTGGATTCTAAATACACTTCATCTTCTAAAGAATCTAAATAATCAGTTTGGGTGTGTAATTTCATCCAAGGTATTGATGTGGTTTAAAGCAATAAGGACCCTATTACACTTCATTATGATAATACTACAGCAGTGGCTCTATCAATGGATACAATGTCACATCATCTAACAACGAACACACTTTAGAAATATAATCTCTGGAGGTATTTTTCTCTGAGAAGTGACATTGTAGTAAGTTGAGTTTACATGGAAGAAAATGTTGCAGACCCCTTAACTAAACCCTTTACTCAAAAAAATATGATCATAATGTGAGATCCATTGGGATAAAAGTCAATGAGAGTTGGCTCTAGTCCAAGTGGGATTATATTAGAGTCGGTTCCCTAGAACCAATTATTTTTACTTTATATTTAATTTATATTTTAGGAATAGAATGATAATAATATATCTTGTTATATATTGTCCACTATTTTGCATGACTTTAATGTAACAATGTTCTAGAGTATTTTTTATATTCAAAAGGTCATATAAGTTCCCCACTATGATGAGAACCTTGAAATAAAATTATGATATTCGTATATATTATTCTATTGCTGGATAACATTCAATGATGGGACACATAGTATGTTTATGTTCAAGTGTGAGTACTCAGAAGCATATGATATTTCATCTCATGAAGCTATCACTTGGTAATCTATAAGATGATAGATTATGAAAATAAACCCACCAGTAGGAATTACACATGTTTGTGTGTCATTGGATACTAATTTTTGTGAGCATTTCCTCAGACTATAAGATTATTATTAATGAAATTCAGGAATCACACACTTGGATGTATTTACATAAACCATGATGAAATGTGTTTATAGTGAAATTAGGTATATTGGGTGTGTCACAAATGATATGTTATTAATGAATAAGTCAAGGAAAGACTTTTTTCATCTTCCTTGGTGGAATTTAATATCTTTCCCCGTTTATTGAAATGAAAGTGTCACATTAAATTTCATATTCATGGTGTATAAATGAGTTCAATTTAGACAGTCAAAGAAAGACATATCAAGCATATAGGTTGATGACATGGGTGTGTAACCTTCTTGATGTATATCATGAAAAAAGGATTATATTACATAGTGAGAATTCATAAGTTGTGGTTTTTATTGTGATATATATTCTTCCTCTTTCGGTGTCTTGACTCATTGTCAGAAAATAATCATAGAATTTAGGAAATATCACCTAATTCCAATGAGGAATAAACCTATAGGGTTACACAAAAAGACTTTCCTTTGATCTTAGTAAAATATTATTTATTTAATAGTTGGAATAAATATTATTATCTATACTGAGAAGTAATATTTATTCAGGTTAAATTAATCGATTGTAAATATTAAATATATATTTATTTTTAAGGTAATTGTTTAATTGTATGACTATATAATATTTATTTACCTCTTATTATTCACAAGGTAATGAATAATTACTTATTCATTAATAAATAATCTAATTAATTATGTGAATATTTAATAAATATTTATTCACCATACATTTAATATAATAATTATTTTATTTATTGAATGAATAATATTTGTTTATATATTTATTAGATAATTCCACAAAATATGAGGAGTTTGAACAAATCAGGTTTTGGGTCTAATGAAAAATAATTATATACCATATTATAAAATAATATTTTTCACTACATGGGTTTGTACACATCATAAGTAAAATAATAATATTATTATTTTTTATATGACATAGGGTTTATTAGGTACTAATTAATAGTTAATGGCCATTAGGAAACTAATTATAATTAAATCCTAACCTTAAATATATTTTCAGACTAATATATCAATTAGAGAAAGGTTAATAGTTGTGAAAAACAATTTCCTCTCAATATATTCCTTGTACTCTCTTCCTCTCAATACCAAGAAGAATAAGGGAAATTCCTTCTATATCAAAGGAATGTGGAGTGATCAAACTGATGAACACAACATGACCGGTCAGTCATGTTACCACCAGATGTTTCATCATCATTTTTTGAAGATCGAAAGAGCACATGCAGATCACCATTAAAGGAATTCTAATTTGGGTTCTCACTATACAATGATGATACACTGGTTGGATTAGAATGATCAACACCATTAATAAAGTAATATCTCAAGACTGAGGTAATCATTCCTCATGTGTTTTAAATTAATTATAAATTAACCAAAAAAGATCCTCTCTTTTGGTTATGGTAAAACCATTTGTCAATATTCTTTATAAAAAAATTCAATGGTTATAGTGTTCATGTCATTTAAATTGTGAATGATCTATTGAATCCAACAAAATTTGAGTTGGCTATAGACCCACCAGATTCTTCCGTTGTGTTTGAAACCAATAATTTGAATTTTAGAAGTCGCATTAAATTTATAATTATTTAATGTTTGTTGATGATTTATATATTTAAAAGTTATTTTTTATTTTAATAAATTAATTATTATAATATAATTGTTGATATATCTTATTCCTCCCTACATTTATCATTCATTTAATCTATTTAAATATTAACAAAGAACTTCTGAAGAACCCATCTAGAGGTGCTAAAAATTCCAATGAGATACCACAAGAGTAAAAAAATTGTATCCCGAAGGTACATGTTATGTAAACAAGTTAAATGTACCAAGATGAATCACAATGTAATTTGTAGTTTCATGCATTAAATACACACAACATGAATTAAATGCATGTCATTTGTTGACTGGGCCAGGATGGTGCCCGAATCTCTAGACTACATGCCATGTAACTATCTTACACACTATTTAGTCCACTTGTTTTGTGGATAAAAACATGAGGTCAAAGTCATATCATGCATTTATTACAAAAAAAGGGACTAGAAACCATGTAAAAAGGAGATTACATAATGTGTGCTAAATATACACACTGTGTTCCTTAAAAATTTCTATGCAGAGATACACATACAATTCCTAAACATGTATCATAGACATATGATGACTGATATACACATCATGTTACTAGATATACACTTAATTTAGCCAAACTATTTATGTTGAAAATTAAAATTAATTGATTCCTTTATAAACCTCATCATTATGTGATCTTTTTGTCATTTGTTAACTCATACATGCTATATGATAGGTTATATTTGATATTAAATTCTTAATTATTTTTTTAAAACATGAACTACATTCCATGCATAGTTATAATACATTGACTACTCTATGAATATTAAAATCATTGCACACTACTTTAATTAAAATTTGTTCTATGTGAAATTTATTGAATCATATACACCATATAAATTCTTGATAAAACATGTACTCTAAATATCGCATGAGCAGACTGTATACAATCTTAATGCATGTAGAATTATTTGAACAGTTACTCACCGAGTTTCTTCCATATAATTTTTTTTAATTATTTTATTATATTTTAAATAAAATCACTTTATTTAATTTATTTAAACACATAATGGATGGGTATCCTCGAGACAAATTAGATGAAGATTATGATAAATTGAATTAATTTATTGATCAACTAATTAATCCAATTGATTCTCTTGTGTTTCAACTTAATAAAATAATGAATTGAAATGAATTGTATCTAGTTATTTTAAATGAATACTCATTTTATAAGTGGATGATCATGTACTTAGACTGACCTCTGTATGTGTATGATTTATTTTAATTAAATTATTACATGGGGTTTTTTAATTATTTTATTAAATTAAATTGATGGCGTGCGAGTCATCCCGGCCTCCTTATTATACACCGGCATGCATGCCCATGGTTTCTCTTATAAAAATCCTCTATTATTAATCCCTTAACCTATTTATAAAGTAAATTCATTATAAGGATGAAGATTCCAAGTGCATGGATTTGGTTAAATATGGAGTGGAGGTGAAACCAAATCCTAGGAGATACATAGAACATAAATGGAGTGCAGAAAATTGATCCCAAAATGGATCGATGAGTTTTCCCCCAGGGTCAATGGTTTTTTTATTATCCACTCAATAAAAAACTAGTTGAATCTCATTATGATGACATATTTTATTTATTTTAGTTATTTCTGATGCATGATTTATTTTATCAGTGAAAGAGTGTGATGACATAGATAAAAATATTAATATGAAAAGATAGAATTAAAATAAAAGGATCATGCATGAATATTTTATTGGTGCATGGTTAAAAATTAAATAAAATACACTTAATATTAATAATAATTTTAAAATAAAAAATAAAAAATAATTATAATCAAATAAAATATCTCATTCAAATATTAAGTCAAATTAATCCTCCTACCATTTTAATTAATAAGAACTTATATTTAAAGTGATAGTTCAGCCTCCATCAGGGGAAATTTTAATTATTGGGAAGTATTAACTAATATAGTGGGTAAAATTAAATGATTTTTTATTGGGTTTAATGTTCATACTCTATACAATTAAAATTCGGAGTCAAATGTTGAGGAAATCCAAGTCAATATTTCTAGATAGGGGATTCCACTTAAAGGATCAAGGAGCTTCCAATTTGTAGTTGAAAAGATATACATGAACTTCATCTAGATTATATCAAGGGTAATAGTGATAATTTCCACTAGAATGTCCTCATGATGGGATATTAATAGTTTAATGGTGGGGGACATTTATACTTTATAAAATAATGGGAGACGTAATAAAACTAAAATTGGTGTGTCTCACATAACATGTAATCATGTAAAGTAATAATAATTAGATTTAATATTATTATAGAATAATGATAATTCCATAAACCACATTATCCCTAAATAAATTATGTATAAAGACCATATCCTAACTAGTAGTAACTTCTAGGAGTATTTTAGATACTTATGGGTTGAGATGCACAATGAACAAAAGTCTTACATGATTGAATCCTCAATCCCTAATACGCCTGCTATATAGGTGAGTGATGAAGAGTTCACTATCTATGAAAAACACCTAAATTATATACTATATGTTTAGTGTTCAATGTTGTCATCCATTTATAGAGAACTCACGAAGCTAAATGAGAACATGGTTTTATATACCATGCTCATGCATCTCCGTGATCTTTATCATGAGAGAGTATGAAAAGGATGTCTTGATATATCCAATGAACTCTTCATAAGAAAACTTGGATAAGGTATACCATATAGGCATCATGTAGTAAAAATCATTGGATACTTTTAATGACTAGAAGTTTTAGGGTTTAAGTTTCCTGAAGAAAAATGCATCAAACTTATTCATTCATAACTCCCTCGTATATTATCCAGTTTTGTTGTAAATATCAAGATGAACAAAAAAGGGATGTATCTGTAATATCTTCTCACTTTACTTCACCAAGTTTACAAGGATATAAAGTGGTAAATCCTTCTTTTATTATGGTGAATAAAATTAAATACCATGCAAATATTTCCAATACTAACTCCATGTCTAGAGAATCTTTACAACACCCTTCCAAGAAGAGGAGTATAAAGAGGAAAGAAAAGGAACAAGATATTATCTATTTCTCATGTGGAAATAAACACCACTTGAAGAAAAATTACACCAGTACAATGAATCAAAGGGAAGATTCATGTGCATTAGTTATCAAGTGAAAATTATCTATTTTTAAAAATTTACTATTAGATACAGCATGTGGTTCCCATATATGTATTCAAATATAGAAACCAATTATATTTAAAAATATTTCCTATTGTGATGTGGATCTATGAGAATCCAATATAACTAGACTTTCTATTATGGTTATTAGATATTACCACCTCACATTTCCAACTAAAATTATCTTAGTTTTGAAATATTTTTATTATGTGTAATCAATTAACAAAAACATTATTTCTATGTCTAGACTTAATATTGATGGGTTTATTTTACAATTTTTGGAATAAGTAATTCTTATTTTAAAAAAGAAAGAATTTATAATTATATTGAATATTTAAATAATGGTATTTATGTGTTGGATTACACAAACCAAGTAATGGTAATCGGTAACTAAAATAGTTCACATGACTCATATCAAACCCAACAAAGGAATGATCAAGTAAGTCATGTAAAAAAAGAATTTAACAATATTACACCATGATTGATATTTTTATTCATTTTAAATAAAACCACTTGGTATATGTCACACATGTTTACGAGGAAAAATAACCAAATCCCCATTTAATGGAAATGGTGAAAGGGATAAATAACTTCTTGAGTTGGTTCATACCAATGTGAGTATACCATTTCCAGTTGATGTAAGGGGTGGGTACTCATATTTCATAACTTTTACATATGATTTTAGTAGATATGGGTATGTCTGCTTAATGAGACATAAGTCATATTCTTTTGATAAATTCAAAGACTATAATAATGAAGTTGAGAACCAACTTGGTGAGAGTACTAAAAATTTATTCTCAAATTGTGGTGTAGAATATATTTATCAAAAATTCAATGATTATTTATAGTATTTTTTGATTTATCTCAACTCACTCCTTATACACCATAATTGAATATTATAATTGCATGGATAAATTGCACCTTACTAAACATGGTGAAATCAATAATGGTTAATGAAAGTCTTTTATTATCCTTTTAGTGATAAAAATTAAATATAGAATTATAGATTTTAAATTGATTACCAACTAAAGTATAAAATAGTGTTTCAGATTAACTTTTGTATGGAAATAAACCTCTATCGTTATATATACAAGTGTATTATTTTGAAGCATATGTTAAGGATATTTTTTGAAACAAAATTTCACACTGACGTACTAAGTGTATATTTATAAAATACCCCAAGTAAATAAGGGGATATTACTTATACAACCCCTCATATAAAATGGTTTTAGTTGAAAAGCGTACCACATTCCTTGAGAGGGGTCATATCTATAAAATTGATGGTGGAAGTGAGATAGAATTTTATGAAGTCATGGATCATGAAAAACAATAGTTTGAACATGTGTAGATTCCAAAAATCCTCATGTATGAGGAAGTTTCAGAGACACAAGTACCATATAAGAGTAAAATAGAGGTTAGAGAACCTGAAATATATTGTTTTCTAGTCACTGTGTACGATGCGTCATTATTAGTATATAATAATTAACTTGTAACCTACAAGGAGGTAGTAAGTGGAACAGAAGATACCATGTGGAAAGAAGATATGAGTTATAAAATGGATTATATGTACCAAAATTTCATTTGTATTCTAGTGGATCATCAAGTGGATGTAAAGCCCATTGGTTGAAAATGGGTATTGAAGAAAAAAACTTAACGTGGATGGATATGTTAGTTCCTATAAGGAATGACTAGTAAAAATAGGGATCAAATAGTGTCAAGGCATAGATTGTGTTGAAACCTTTTTTCCAGTTTCTATGTTAAAATAGATCAAAGTTATACTTTCCATAATAGATTACCATGACTATGGGATTTTTCTTATGGATGTCAAAATAATTTTCTTTAATAAGAAACTTTAGGAAGATTTCTATATGACACAACTAGAAGTTTTTGTGAATCAAAAGGATACCAATATATTATGTATGTTGTAAATATATATTTATGGATTAAAACGAGCATCTAAGTCATAGAAAATTTTATTTTATGAATCCATCTTGGAATTTTGTTTCATAATGAATGAATATGAGCCTTACATCTATAAGAGGTTTAGTGGTTGTGCGATCATTTTACTAATAGTGTGTGTAGATGAAATAATACTTATTGGAAATGAAATACCAATTCTACAATATGTCAAGGAATGGTTAAACACTTGATACTCTATAAAGGACTTTGGTGTAGAATTATATATTCTTTGGATCAATATCCATCCTGATAGATCCCAGAGGCTTATTTAACTAAGAAAAATTATGTACATTGATAAGATACTAAATAGATTCAGTATAGAACAATGCAAGAGGGGATTATGTCTAGTATCACATAGAAATTTTCTTTTTAGAAAATGTTTCCTTAGACACACGAGGAAAGATAAAGGATGATAATGATTCCATACACACCATCAATTAGGTTGGTCATGTATGTTATGATATGTATGAGGATAAATGTCACCTATGCTTTAAGTGTGGTAGGAAGATTTCAAGCTGACCCAGGTGACCTCCATCATATGGTATTAAAGATTATCCTTAAGTATTTAAGGAATGCTATGTTCCTAGTCTATGGAGGAGATAAGGACCTATTCATCAATGGATATGTTGAAACTTTATCTTAGATATTGACATGGTGTCTAATAGTAAATATCATATCACAATCCATTGTGATAATTCTACAATGGTGGATCTTGGAAAGGATCCAATTTCACATATTCATAAATATCATATCTTGAGGGGGGGTTCAAAGAGGTGATGTTATAGTAAGAGGATATTACATGGAAGACAATTTGGTAGACCACTTAACTAAAGCCTCAAATAAATAGAAACATGATCATCATATATGATCTAGTGGAATAAAACTTTTATCTATTGGTTCCAATCCCAATAGTATTCTATTGGAGTTGGTGTCCTAGAACCAAATTTTTTTAAATGATATTACATTTATATTTGAAGAAGAGAATATTAATAAAACATCTTATTACATATTGTTCATTGTTCTTCACAAATTTAATGTGATAATACCCTAGAGTATATGTCACATTGAAAAGGCCATAACAGATCCCCTCTATGATGAGAACCATGAAACACAATGATGATATTATTAAATATTGTTCTACAGTCAGATAAAATTATTGGATGGGACACATAGTATGTTCACTATTAGGTTTCATTTCTCATAATAGGATGATGATTCATCTCATGAATTTCTCCCTTGGTAATATCCAAGATAGGAGATTATGATAACATACCTTCAAGTAGGAATTACACATATTTGAGTGTCATAGGATATTATTTTATGTGAGCATGTGTAATGATCCTTCAACACTAAGATTATTATTAATACATTTCATGACTCGTGCACTAATATTTATTTCTTTACAACATGATTATATATTTCCAAGATGAAGTTGGGTACATTATGTGCATCACAAATGATGTGTTATTAATGAATAATTTGAGGTTGGATTTTTTTCATTTCATCTTTGTGGAAATTAATATCATGAACGTTTGATTAAAATAGAATTGTCTCATTAAATTCCATATTCATGGTGTATAGAAGAGTTAATTTAAGATTTTCAAAGACGGGTATATCAAGAATAAAGGTTAATGACACAGGTGTTCAACCTTCTTGATGAAATATCAAGACAAAGGGATTATATTACATAGTCAGTATTCAAATTTGGTTTTTGTTGTTGTGGAATATCTTCTTCTTTTATGGGTTCCATGACTTATTTATAGGCAGTAATCTTGGACATTAGAAATACTGCCTAATTCCATTGAGTAAGAGACCTATAAAGTCACACACAAATTTTATCCTTTGATCTTAGTTAAATATTATTTACTTGATATTAGAAAAATATTATTCTCCAGACTGAGAATTAATATTTATTCAAGATTAATTAATCAATAGTAAATATTTCAAAAATATTTATTCCCATGATAAATGTTTAAATAGATGGATATATAACATTTATTTATCACTTGTTATTCACAGTGTAAAAAATAATTATGGATTCATTAATAAATAAATTATTTAATTATGTTAATATCTAATAAATATTTATTCATCGGGCTGTGGATATAATATTTATTTTATTTATAGAATGAATAGAATTTTATAAAATATTTATTCAATAATTTAATAAAATATGATGAGGATAAACAAATCAAGTTTTGGGTCTAATGAAAAATATTTATTTACTGGCCTGTAAAATAATAATTTTCACTGTGTAGGTTCGTTCATGTCATAATTAAAATAATAATATTAGTAGTATTTACATGAGACGGGGTTTATTGAGGATTAACTCATAATTAAGTACCTTTAATAAATTAATTATAATTAAACCCTAACCATAGATCCATTTATATACTACTATATCAATCAAAGATAGGTTAATTTTTATGCACAAAAATTTCATATCACGATATCCATCATCCTCTCTTCTTATCCATACTGGTAATGAATAAGATAAATTCGTTCAAGATTGAAGAAACATGAAGGGATCAAGTCAAACGATGAAAGATAATTAGTTGTTCATGTTATAACCTTATCTTTCATCGAAGTTATTAGAATATCAAAGGAGCATGTGTGGATCACCACTAGAGGGGATCTTCTTTGGGTCCCCACTACGTTACGAAGATACATGGACCATGTTAGAATGATCAACACCATAAATAAAGAATGATATCAAGATCAAGGTAATATTTCTACTTTTTTATGTTAATTATAAATCAACATGAAAAGATTCTCTCTCTTGGTTACAATAAAATAATTTTTCAATATTATTCAAAAAAATCATTGGTCATGGTGTTCATGTCATGTATATTTCAAATGATCCATTGAATCTGATGAAAACTGAGTTCACCATAGGCCCACTAGGTTCTTATGTTGCATCAAGAACCAACACTGAGTTTATATTTTGAATTTGGTAATAAGAGTATCAAATTTTGAAGGTTCTCATGCTAAGAATCTCACAAACCTTAGGTAAGAATGATTTATAATATGAATACACCCCTAAGTATTTCTATAACTATGTAAGATTCTATGAGATATACTTTAACAAGTCAGTCTGAATAATAATTCTATAATTACTAACTCATGAATCTATTCTCCAAATATCATATACAAACCTTTTCAATTAGTATAAGAATATATTTAAGCTAATCTTAACATATCGTCACAACCCATAATAATCCATGATAATCATTGATTAGGGACAACTCAATGTTTTTACTTCGAGGGGATATTTATCATTTGAATATTTGTGTAAAATATATTATAGCACACATGAATGAATACTAAATAGAAATTTTCTTTATAATTACATGATATGTTTAAAACCATTAAAACAAATATCTTAAGTGTTTAATATCCTAAGATTCTACATGAATCTCATGTTGTTGTTTTGGAAATGGGTTTTTAAGAATAAATTAATATGTAATTACTATAATATCCCTATGTGACCATCTAATAAAATATTCTTACTAACCTCTTAGTGAGTAAAATTTATGAATTAATCTTGTTTGAATAATGGTGAGACTTAGAAATCACATTCCTAATGTTCAACTATTTGAACATATATTCGAACTCTTTTACTTCACAACATCAAATGTTACCATGCCATCTTATATTGCCTACAGAGAACTATTTCTATTTTTATCATCATCATCTTTTGGAACCTATTAGATAAAACCTTTTCATTAAAATAAATATAATTAGTTACATTTTTATTATTTAGAATATACTAAACTGTTAAAGGATAAGGTGAAATTCAATTAATTGTGGTATAAATATGTAACCATTTACATTATAAATTTATATTATGTCACGACCCATCTTCAGGGCCCGTGCCGTGACTACCCCAAGCCCGCCTTCCATAGGCCAGGGGCTGGCGACTAGCACCAAGGCGTAAATCCCGGTAAAGGGAAGGCATTGCCTTTGTAAACTAAACAAGCACCACAGAGTAAGAAAGCGGAAAAAGTAAATACTAAGTAAAAACTGGTACATCAGTAAGTGCGGAAAAGTAAGTGGGCCAGAATACAAACCCAAACTGAAAGTAAAGTATAACTTGAAAGGGAATACAGCAACTGAAAAGTAAAGCCGCAACATCGAGCCGTCCACTGGAAGTCCCACCTGAAGGGTGGGTACAGATAGCCTCCACTGCTCCTCAGGTCCAGCCGACCGCTCTGAGTACGTCCTGCCCAGTAGTCCACCTCTAGGTACCGTCCTGCTCCGCAAGGCTCCACCACGATCAGCGCTGTCCGTCGTCTACAACCAATACAACGTAGTGCGGACATACCCCGTGCAGGGGTGAGTATAAGATACTCAGTAGGGACCCCGAGACCCCCGAAGGTCTCCCAGAATCCACAAAGGATAAACCATAAAGGAAAGATAAAATCACGAAGTAACATCCGACACGGCTTGGGTATATGCCCATACATATACATAAGTCATCAATTCTCGCTCGGCTCCGACATCCGAGCTCAAGTACAACCCAGTCCACACAGGAAATCAAAACGTAAATCCACACAGGATAGCACAACACAATCCACATAGGAAAGCATAACATAAATCCTCACAGGATAGCACAACACAATCCACATAGGAAAGCAAAATAGGGTTTCAGCTCACACAGGTATATACTTCTTCGTAAGACGATAGAGATGATCAGATGTAGCCACTGATTCATCTAAGCCGTCGGACCCACAAAGGATCGGTAGGTACTAACCCCCGCAATGACCCACATAGGATCGATTATTAAGTTGAAACCATAGCTATTGGGAAAATCCTTCTCCACCAAGTACAGTGGTTATGCCGCTACAACCAAGCGCTTCCTTCTAACCTTGGACTGTTGTAGTACTCCACCTATCGAGTACTGTGGGCCTGCTGATACAACCAAGCGCTTCCCACCATGGGTCTGCTTCTACAACCAAGCGCTCCCCCTCATAGCCTATAGAGGTACTCCTTCTGTTGAGCACCACGGGTTAGCCGCTACAACCAAGCGCTCCTCCGTCGTGGGTCTGCCGCTACAACCAAGAGCTCCCCCTCATAGCCTCCAGAGGTACTCCTTCTGTTGAGTACTGCGGGTCTGCCACTACAACCAAGCGCTCCTCCGCCGTGGGTCTGCTGCTACAACCAAGCGCTTCCCATTGGGAAATCCGTAACACACCGAGTCGTTCGATCAGCAGTCGTCAAGTCTCAACCGGCTCTAGGTTTTCCGCACACAGCATGCTTGCTCCGGGAGGGTCCACTCCACGAGCCAAGAGTTCGATGCATCAACTAACATGTAGTCCAAAGTTGATGTATCCCAAGATGTACCGTAGTGGTTACTGCCGAAAACACGGAGGATTCCCATACTGTTTTCATCATCGTCGCAGTCGCAGCCATCTCTAGGGTTCCCGCACACAGCAAGCTTGTTCGGGAGGGTCCGCTCCACGAGCCGAGAGGCTGATACATCAACTAACACATAGTCCAGAGTTGATGTATCCAAAAGTTCCGTATCGTCAACAGGAACTCAACGTCGCAGACGGCGCGTCAATCGGACGCCCGGTCTGAGAGTTATTGGCTTTTTCGTCCCAGGGGCCCGGTTGGTTTTTAAGGAAAAACCAACCCGACCATACTCCACCTGCGTCCCAACCTCGGTCGGAGTAATCCAAAAGATCCGTCTCATTTGGAGGAATTCAACAAAGTCTAAGGCATGTCAATCGGACATCCGAAGCTCAAGATATGAGCGTTTCCGCTCCGAGAGCCCGGTTGGTTTCGTGTACGAACCAACCCGTCCGAACACAAAGTATTTCTAAACCTTGAGTGTGATATACCGAAACGACCTTCTTGATCCAAGGATCGCATCGCCGCTGACGGCGCGTCGTTCTGAGGCTCGTAGCTCAAGTTATGAGCAAAAGACCAAAAAGATCCGAAAACAGGGGGTCTGGGCCCCGACCGACCCGGCCCAACCCCCCCCCCCCCGGGTCGGCCTGAACCGGGTCGACCCGGGTCCTGGTCCGACCCGGTTTGGCGCGACCCGGCCCGGCTAGGGTGTCCCGGACCATCCTGGGCGCGACCCGGCCCAGCGGGTCGCCTCGGCTCGGCTCGGCCGAGCGGCCGAGCGAAGGAACTGCGGCCCCCACGCGGGGGCCACTCTGCGGTTCCCGGACGTGGCTTGAGCCGCGTCCCGCCTCCCGGTTCCGCGCGGCCGCGGAACTGTCTCGCCGCCGCGGCTTCAGCCGCAGCGGGTTATGCCGGCGGTGCGCCGGCAGAACCGGGAGGCGGGACACCGGATGCGCTCCAGTGCTCCGTTTTGCGTGCGGTCTTCGCCAGTCGTCCTCTCGGGATCCGATCTTCACTGAAAGGCCATCAAATCGCCCTTGTGGCCCCGTTTGCCTTCATCCGCCGTTCCGCACACCAACGAAAAACTGCGGAGGGTTGTCGGGCCGTGTTTGTTTGGCCCGCACCCTCCGCATTAGGTGATAACAAATGGAAAATAAAATATTCAACACATGAAAAACAACAAGGCACAATTTTAAATAAATTAAAATTGAACTTGATCTTTGTTTTAGATGAACAACCATGGGAATAAAATATTATCTTCAAATAAAATCCCTACCTCTCTGTAATCGTCGAGCGTGCGTTCTTCGTGGAATTGACCGTCGCGGGAGAAGGTGGTCGTCGTGTCGCGGAAGGGCGTCGCGTCGTCACGGGAGGGCGTCGCGTCGTCGCGGAAGGGCATCGCGTCGACGATCTCTGAGGGTTAAAGAAACACACAGATTTAATTATAACAATTAAATCCCTGCTGAGGATAGAAACCACAAAGGAATTTAAAAGATTTAAATCTCATACCTCAAGCAGTTGATCGAAGATTTGTCGCGGGGGAAGAACGTCGTGGAAGAAGCGTCGGCGTCGCGTCGATCTCCGGGGTCGGGAGTTCTTCGTTGCCTTTTGTCGAAGTCCGGTGTTCTTCGCGTTCTTCGCGTTCGTCGCGTTCTTCACGAAGGAGGATGGAGGACTTAAAGTTTCTGTCAAATCCTCTCAACGAACAACACTCAAGAAGAAAAGTGTTGGTCTTATTTTATTAACATGCCAACGGTTTGAAAACAGGTTAAGAAACAAACAAATCAATTCATAGAATTAATTTTAATGAATTAACCGCCCAATTAATAGAAGTGTTTAATAGTTTAAGAAACGCCCCAATTGACTTTCATTTAATGGGGGTTTTCGCGGGTGCGTTACTTAGCGGAAAAGAAACGGTGAGGCTCATGCGGGCCCCACCTCACAAATATCCTACCAAGAGGGTAGGATATTTTGAATTGTACTCTATCTACTTTAACTCAGATTAAGCAGCTTTAAGTGGCTTTCAAGTGGCTTTAAGTGAAATAAAATAAAGTTTCTGGTACCACACTATTATATTTCTTAACTTAAAGCCCAAAAATTAAAAACCACACCCGAGAAAACGCAACTCCGGAAGAGGCGTTTCTAAGCAAATATCGGCGCTACGATTCCATCGGTGCCCTCGGAATTCGATTCTGAGAACCGGTTCAAAAGTTAGAAAAACCCGCTCATTCGTTCACTGAACGTACCCGAGCCAAACTTCGGAAAATGATTCCGGGCACAACGGGCCTCGGAATCAGGTGCCGTCTGAAACTGCATTCTTGTAAAATTCCAAAGAAAATTAAGAAAAAAAAATTCGTTGAAATTTACGGGTCTTTACATTTCTCCCACCATAGGGCTTTACGTCCCCGTAAAGCTTCACCACAAACTTAGGGATACAAAAATGGTACTGAGCACGCATCTGAGCCTCCCGCTCCCAAGTGATCTCCTGGAGGTTCTCGTGCTGCCATCTGATGCGCACAAGAGGAATCGATCGTCCACGTAGGACCCGCTCCTGTCGATCCTCGATCTCCACCGGGACCTCTGCAAAGGTCGCCCCATCATAAACGTCCAGCTCCCCATGGTCAATGATGTGTGTCGGGTCGTGCACGTATCTCATTAGCCGAGATACGTGGAAGACGTCATGCACCCGGTGAAACTGAGGTGGTAGAGCCAGGCGATAAGCCACCTCGCCAATCCTGCTGAGGACCTGGAATGGTCCGATGAAGCGTGGAGACGACTTGCCGCCTCGGCCAAATCTCCGTAATCCACGTCGAGGTGAGACACGCCAGAAGACGTGGTCACCATCCTCGAACTCTAGTGGCCTCCGCCTTCTGTCAGTACAAGACTTTTTCCAGCTCTGAGCTGTCCTCATCCGCTCATGGATGACTTGGACCTTTCTGGTCCTACAAGAGCTGCTGAGATTTCTTCTTTGCCGATAAGAGAAATCTGGTCTCATCCCCTGGATGAACCAATTTCTTCACCTAATACATTCAATCCCGACATGGATGATGCTAATCCATACCAAGTATGACGTCGTAAGGCCTCGACGCTACTACCAAGAGATCCAACCGTTACTCTCGCCTCCAAGGGTTGAGTCACACTGTCGGCATCATTGTGTGGTAACTGGGTCTCCTCCAGTAGATGTCTCACAAGTGAGGGTCAAGTCAACAGTCTAAACTGGAACCTCTTAGTAACAACACAAAAAGAGGATAGGAATGAAAACATCACAAAGGTATGCATCTTTTTTTTTATTGCATCTCATAATACAAAGACACTACACAACAACAACAAGGAACTAGAAGTACAAAAGACGTATCCTCTAGTTCCGCTCCTGTCTATCTGCTCCCAGAGCTCCATGATTGAAGGCCTCAGCTGCTTGAAGTTGAGCACTCCCATTTCCACCAACTCCATGTGGTCGGGGTGGACCTCCTGGTGGTGGTGGTGGAAACACCTCGAAGCGTCGTCCACCTCCAGCTGCATGGCCAGCTCCCCTGCCACGGTCTCCTGCTCCATGCGATCCGCCTCGATCAAACCTCTGCCTCTGCCTGGGAGGTCCTTCGTTCATCTTCTGGTCATCCGTATGGCGGGTCGGACAGTCACGAGCCATGTGACCAACCCCGCCGCAGGAGTAACACTGTCCGCTCATGGTAAGTCGTTGTCCACCCCGGGTGCCTCGCACAATCGATCCTGTGTCATGCGGTCGACCACCAGTAGGTCTAGTCCTCTTGGACTCCTGCTTCATCTGTCTACTGCCCGCTGTAGAAGACTCTGCCGCATGCCGTCTAGTGGTGGGTCCTGCTGCTGGAGACTGCTCAGCAAGGAAACTCTCCACTAAGAGGGCTCGCTCCAACACTTATGTATGTGTCAGAATGCTGTGAGAAACAACTGAAGCTCTGATCTCTCACCTGAGCCCCTGCTCGAAGGTTCGGGCCCTGAAGAATGGGTCTCGTACCATGTCCGTGGAATAGCGCGAGAGATCGGTAAACCTCGCCGCGTACTGGGCTACTGTCATACTACACTGCCGCAGCTGTAGTAGCTCCTGGATGCGCACCGCTCGGAGGGTGGCTGGGATGAACACTGAGCGAAAAAGGCTCTCACAGTCCGTCCAAAGGAGTGATTCCTCATCGTGCACCTGGATCATCAAGCTCCACCATCTGCCTATTGCCGCATGCAGGAGGCTCGCTGCAAGGACCACCATAAGGTCTGCTGGTGTCCTCACTAACCGGAAAACTCGTACAACCGCCTCCAGCCAGTCCTCGGCTGCCTGGGGGTCCGTCTCCCCGCGGAACCTGGGCGGTCACTGGCACTGGAACTCATGCAGTGCACTAATGTGACATGTATCGTCAGCGGCCGGGGCTGGAAGCATCGGTGGCTCGGCGGGTAGTGGTACCACCGGTGCCTCTGCTATCAAAGGGCCATGTACCGAGGCCTCATCGCTCGGCGGGCTGTCGTCACGCTCAACTCTCGGAACCCTAGCTGGCTGCCGTCGTGGGGCCATCCTGAAAAGAAAACAGGTGTTCCTCGGTCAGAACAGTATACCTGGTCAGCTGATACAAAGTAATCACAAAGAAAACTTGAAACACACATGCAATCAATGTTTTCGTGCATCAAGTCAGAAATCAGAAGTCAGGGTCCTGGTGTACGGATATTTCGGTCACCGCACCAACACTAGGCTCCCTTGACTGATAACCACACTCAATACGCTTAACACTATTGCTTCACATAGAAAAGATCAGAGTCCGCGGTAGAACCGAACTCATCTGATACCAATTGTCACGACCCATCCTCGGGGCCCGTTTCGTGACTACCCCAAGCCCGCCTTCCATAGGCCAGGGGCTGGCGACTAGCACCAAGGCATAAATCCCGGTAAAGGGAAGACATTGCCTTTGTATAGTAAACAAGCACCATAGAGAAAGCAAGTAGAAAAAGTAAACACTAAGTAAAACCTGGTACATCAGTAAGTTCGGAAAAGTAAGTGGGCCAGAATACAAACCCTAACTGAAAGTAAAGTACAACTCGAAAGGGAAAAAAACAACTGAAAAGTAAAGTCGCAACGTAGAGTCGTCCACTGGAAGTCCCACCTGAAGGGTGGGTATAGATAGCCTCCACTCCTCCTCGGGTCCAGCCGACCGCTCCGAGTACGTCCCGCCCAGTAGTCCACCTCCAGGTACCATCCTGCTCCGCAAGCCTCCACCACGATCAGCGTTGTCCATCGTCTGCAACCAACACAACGTAGTGCAGGCATATCCCATGCAGGGGTGAGTATAAGCTACTCAGTAGGGACCCCGAGACCCCCGAAGGTCTCCCAGAATCCAGAAAGGATAAACCACAAAGGAATGATACAATCACGAATTAACATCCGACACGGCTTAGGTATATGCCCATACATATACCTAAGTCATCAATTCTCGCTCGGATCCAACATCCGAGCTCAAGTACAACCCAGTCCACACAGGAAAGCAAAACATAAATCCACACAAGATAGCACAACACAATCCACATAGGAAATCAAAACATAAATCCTCACAGGATATCACAACACAATCCACATAGGAAAGCAAAACAGGGTTTCATCTCACACAGGTATATACTTTTTCGTAAGACGATAGAGATGATCAGATGTAGCCCCTGATTCATCTAAGTCGTCGTACCCACAAAGGATCGGTAGGTACTACCCCCCGCAATGACCCACATAGGATTGATCATGAAGTTGAAACCATAGCTATTGGGAAACTCCTTCTCCATCAAGTACAGTGGTTATGCCGCTACAACCAAGCGCTTCCTTCTAACCTTGGACTGCTGTAGTACTCCACCTATCGAGTACTGTGGGCCTGCTGATACAACCAAGCTCTTCCCACCATGAGTCTACTATTACAACCAAGCGCTCCCCCTCATAGCATCTAGAGGTACTCCTTCTGTTGAGTACCACGGGTTAGCCGCTACAACCAAGCACTCCTTCGTCGTGGGTCTGCCGCTACAACCAAGCGCTCCCCCATGCTGCTACAACCAAGCGCTCCTCCGTCGTGGGTCTGCCACTACAACCAAGCGCTCCCCCTCAAAGCCTCCAAAGGTACTCCTTCTGATGAGTACCGCGGGTCTGCCGCTACAACCAAGCGCTCCTCCGCCGTGGGTCTGCTGCTACAACCAAGTGCTTCCCATTGGGCTATCCGTAACATACTGAGTCGTTCGATCAGCAGTCGTCAAGTCTCAACAAGCTCTAGGGTTTCCGCACTCAGCATGCTCGCTCCGGGAGGGTCCACTCCACGAGCCAAGAGGTCGATGCATCAACTGACATGTAGTCTGGAGTTGATGTATCCCAAGATGTACCGTAGTGGTTACTGCCGAAAACACGGAGGATTCCCGTACTGTTTTTATCATCGTCGCAGTCGCAGACAGCTCTAGGGTTCTTGCACACAGCAAGCTCGTTCGAGAGGGTCCGCTCCACGAGACGAGAGGCTGATACATCAACTGACACATAGTCCAGAGTTGATGTATCCAAAAGTTCTGTATCATCAACAGGAACTCAACGTCGCAGACGGAGCCTCAATCGGACGCCCGGTCTGAGAGTTATTGGCTTTTTCGTCCCAGGGGCCTGGTTGGTTTTTAAGGAAAAACCAACCCGACCATACTCCATCTGCATCCCAACCTCGGGCGGAGTAATCCAAAAGATCCCTCTCACTTGGAAGAATTCAACAAAGTCGACGACACGTCAATCGGACTTCTGAAGTTCAAGATATGAGCGTTTCTGCTCTGAGGGCCCGGTTGGTTTCGTGTACGAACCAACCTGGCCGAACCCAAAGTATTTAGAAACCTTGAGTGTGATATAAAGAAACGCCTGTCTCGATCCAAGGATCGCATCGCCGCTGATGGTGTGTCGTTCGGAGTCTCGTAGCTCAAGTTCTGAGAAAAAGACCAAAAAGATCCGGAAACGGGGGGGTCTGGGCCTGGACCGACCCGGCCCAACCCCACCCTTGGGTCGGCCCGAACCGGGTTGACCCGACTCGGGGTCCTGTTCCGACCCGGTTTGGCGCGACCCGGCCCGACCTGGGCGCGACCCGGCCCGACGGGTCGCCTCGGCTCGGCTCGGCCGAGCGGCCGAGCGAAGGAACCGCGGCCCCTGCGTGGGGGCCGCTCCGCGGTTCTCGGACACGGTTTGAGTCGCGTCCCGCCTCCCAGTTCCGCACGGCCGCGGAACCATCTCGCCACCGCGGCTGAAGCCGCGGCGGGTGTTGCCAGCGGCGCGCCGGCGGAAGCTTCCGCGGGCCACCGGACGCGCTTCGGTGGTCTGTTTTGCGTACGGTCTTCGCCAGTCGTCCTCTCGGGATCTGATCTTCACTGCAAGGCCCTAAAATCGCCCTTGCGGCCCCGTTTGCCGTTGTCCGCCATTCCTCACACCAACGAAAAACTACGGAGGGTTGTCGGGCCGTGTTTGTTTGGCCCGCACCCTCCGCGTAAGGTGATAACAAACGGAAAATAAAATATTCAACACATGAAAAACAACAAGGCACAATTTTAAATAAATTAAAATTGAACTTGATCTTTGTTTTAGATGAAAAACCATGGGAATAAAATATTATCTTCAAATAAAATCCCTACCTCGCCGTAGTCGTCGAGCGTGCGTTCTTCGTGGAATTGACCGTCGCGGGAGAAGGTGATCGTCGCGTCGCGGAAGGGCGTCGCGTCGTCGCGGAAGGGCGTCGCGTCGACAATCTCTGAGGGTTAAAGAAACACACGGATTTAATTATAACAATTAAATCCATGGTGAGGATAGAAACCACAAAGGAATTTAAAAGATTTAAATCTCCTACCTCAAGCAGTTGATCGAAGATTTGTCGCGGGGGAAGAACGTCACGGAAGAAGCATCGACGTCGCGTCGATCTCTGGGGTCGGGCGTTCTTCGTTGCCTTTCGGCGAAGGCCGGCGTTCTTCTTGTTCTTCGCGTTCTTCGTGTTCTTCGCGTTCTTCGCGAAGGAGGATGGAGGACTTAAAGTTTCTGTCAAATCCTCTCAACGAACAACACTCAAGAAGAAAATTGTTGGCCTTATTTTATTAACATGCCAACGGTTTGAAAACAGGTTAAGAAACGACCAAATAAATTCATAGAATTAATTTCAACAAATTAACCGCCCAATTAATAGAAGCATTTAATAGTTTAAGAAACACCCCAGTTGACTTTCATTTAATAGGGGTTTTCGCGGGTGCGTTACTTAGTGGAAAAGAAATGGTGGGGATCGTGTGGGCCCCACCTCACAAATATCCTACCAAGAGGGTAGGATATTTTGAATTGTACCCTATCCGCTTTAACTCAGCTTAAGCAGCTTTAAGTGGCTTTCAATTGGATTTAAGTGAAATAAAATAAAGTTTGTCGTACCACACTATTATATTTCTTAACTTAAAGCCCAAAAATTAAAAACCACACCCGAGCAAACGCAACTCCGGAAAAGGCGTTTCTAAGCAAATACTGGCGCTGCGATTCCATCAGTGCCCTTGGAATTCGATTCCGAGCACCGGTTCAAAAGTTAGAAAAACCTGCTCATTCGTTCACTGAACGTACCCGAGCCAAACTTCAGAAAATGATTTCGGGCACACCGGGCCTCGAAATCAGGTTCCGTCTGAACCTTCGTTCTTGTAAAATTCCAAAGAAAATTAAGAAAAAAATTTCCTTAAAATTTACGGGTCTTTAAATATTATACCATAAAATCTTTTAGGATATCATGTGTATTTTACATAGTAAATTGAATAGAATAATATTTTAAGAATTAGTGATATTTAATTTCTCATAGTAACTAAATGTAACTATTTGATGGGTTTTTTATGATCATCTAATGACCATTTTTAGTGGAAGGAAACCCAAAACACGGTAAAATATATTCTCAAGAAAAAATATGTAAATAATATTGAAAACAAAGTACTTGTAAATTAGGTATAGTACCGTATTTGATCTTCCTTCCATGTATATTATTTACAGAAGATTATAAGAAGCATTAAACAAAATCACCCTACCTCTAAGGGAGTGCATTGACCATTGAATCCATGATCATATCATGAAGATACCCAAACTTTGAAGGGGTGTTAGCATCTTATTAGATAAGATAAACACATATTTTGGAGGAAGAGAGTTTATTAGAGTCTCATACACATCACACACTCAATAGGAGAGGATCGTATCCTCTTATATAGCCAAATACTGAGGCATCTCATATTCATAACACATTGTATGTTTTTATAACTGTTTAGGATATTTATTTATTGAATTCATTATAATAAATAAATTTAAAGCATTTAATCCATTCATAATGGATTATAACTGATGGATAAAACATTTAAGATAAATATAATATATATATATATATCACATATATATATATATATTATTCATCCATCTGATGCATGAAAAATACATTCATCATATGCATTATAAAATGTATAGTATATATAAAATCATGTATTATATATATAATCCATGCATATATGCATATTTATATGCATCTCATGCATGAAATTTTAGTGCACATCCAACAATATTCCTCTTGCACTAAAATTATATAAGGAATTTATGAAAATCATCACAAATATTTGTGAATCTATCCAAACTCTTTTGGATATGGTCTTTCATCAAACTCTCTACATTTTTAAAAAAATAAATTTTCCAAAATTTTATCCTTATCTAAGGGTATAACTTTGTGACTCTACATGCCTTAGTAGTGTTGAAAACAACTATCAAATCCCCATTTCATAGATGTAATCAAAGAGTGGCCTCTAACAAAGAATATGTGTTCCTCAAGCTACTAAGGGGTATGGTGTTATCTCCATAAAACATACCCATATCTCTATATGAACTTGTCCAACAAAATATTTATCATATAAATCATATTTCTACCTCTATGATCCTTTTATATATGACATTGGGTGAACAATATACATTGAACATGTCAATCTAGTATATACAACTCATTTTTTCCCAATTCTCAGAAGTAGACTGACCAAATCAATGAATACACCACATGTCATTCATCTAACAGATACGTACATCACATGCCCCTCATCTAAGTAGCTAAACATACCTCTTGTGTTTAAACTAATCGTGAAAATGCATTTCTTAAGCCTAATTCTATCAAGGGCCATATGTACTTTATTTTCATATAAGTAGACAACTCCCATCTTGATTTCACTCGAACCAATGAAATGTGATCTGCAACATACCCAACCACCAATATAATATCTAAGTTCATATGTTGACTTGTGTAAGTAGGGTATAGAAGTATAAAGGTTCTAATTCTAGGTATCAAGCCAACCTCAGGTAAGAATTATTGATAATAATCATACACCCCTAAGTATATCTCTGATCGTATGACATTTTATGAGATATACTTTCACATATCAGTCAAAGTAATAAGTCTCCACTTAGTAACTAAATAATCTATTCTTCATATATTATATACAACCAATTGTAATAGATATAAGAATCTATTCAAGACAACCTTTACATGTCATCACATCCCATTATACTCCATGGTGATCATTGGTTAGGGACAACTCAATGTTTGTACTTTGAGGGGATATTTATCATTCAACCATTCATGTAAAGTTGAAGCACACGTGAATGAATAATAAATAGAGGTAACCTTTATTATAATTACATGATATTTTTACAACCATTACAACCAATCTCTTAAGTTTTTAATATTCAAAGATTCTACATGACTCTCATGTTGTTTTTACAGTAATATTTTTTGAACATTATGTATATGTGTAAATTTAATCGCATTCCTATGTGAACATATAATGAAATACTACCACTAAACTCTTAGTGAGTAAAATTAATGAATTAATATATTTTTAATAATTTTGGGACTTAGGAGTGTTTAGGGGGATAAAAAAGAGATGAGGAGGTGAGCATGTAAGAGTCATTGTCCCTCTTTCCTCTTTCACTAGGGTTCCCCTCAGCAGTGTTTTGGATGGGGAGGCATGTGTGCTCTTTAGTGGTGTCACCCCCGTCCACCTAATTTCCTTATTACCTATTATGATTTCCCTTGGATATTATCTCCCATTTTTCTGGTTATCTCTCATAAGTGGTGTTTCCTTATGTTCAGTTTTGTTTTTCTTCTTCCAGATTGGCGTTCTTCATTGGTTTGGCTTTAATCTACTAATGCTTGAATTTGTTTTTTCTTATAGTCACATCATTCTATTGAATATTTTTATGCCTCCTCCTCTTATCTTACCATATTTTTTTGTTCCAAACTACATTAGGTCCGGAGCACTGGTTATCTTGGATTGTTTGGGATTTGTTGGATGAGGCATAATAGAATTCCCTATAGGCATGGATTATAGCAGGTCGAGGCCCACTACTGCGAGTCTATCCCAATTAAGATCTTCTCTAGTTTCTTTCCCCATTGATCCTCCCCAGTTTAGTCTAGTTTGTTGGTTCTATGGAGGCTTTGGGATATAATGATTGGGTAGTAGATGGAATTTCAAGAGGCTCAACCTACGTTTGTTCCTCTTCTTACACTATGGTTTGGTTTGGATGGATCTTGGTGGTTTTTTTCTTTGGTATTTGGATCGGTTTTTTAAGTGGTTGGTTATTATTGTTTGGTGATGTAGGAATCCTTGATGTAGTCTCATCGGTGTACCATTTACACCAATGACTATATTATTGATGTTTTTATGTTGGCCCTAAAGGATTGTACTAACATTGTTCAGGTTTCATGGGTCCTTGAAGATAGAGATGAAGTTATTGTGAAGGCTTAAACCTCTTATGAGGCCTTCTACCACTCAACTCTACTCTGACGACATCATCCAATGCTCCCTTCCGAGTTAGTCTGGTGCAGTGGTCTCCAAGGTGGTTTTGGGATGTGTTGTTCAAGAAGACAATGATTTCTAGGATGCATGATCGGCGTAGGATTATCCCCCTTTGGGTCCCTATTAGTGATTCTTCTTGCAGTTTAATCGATGAATATGGGTTGTTAGGTAATGTTTGTAGTGGATTGATCTAATTGATTTTTATCAATGAAGATGTTTCATTTTTGAGATATTATGGTTTATGGGGAGCTTGTTTTTGGTTATCTTAAATGTCATCAGTGATCTCACCGGTGATGTGGTGATGTCCATGGGGTGCTCAGCATCTTGGGTTGTGGTTCAAAGACCAGATCTTGTGGCCTGAGGATGCTAGTGTAGGGATTGATGCATGATTTAATTTCATTTTTGAGTTTTTAATTTTCACCTGTTGATGGCTTGATTCTGGTGTTGATGTGGACAATAAATTGTATTGTTGTGGCGATAGTGATGGTGGAATAGTAGGATGGGATTTCATGGTTTTACGACATTTTCATTGGTATTATGTTTTGTAGTTGATTTATTTCTGGTGGATTTTATGTTGGGTTTTATTGGATCTAGTTTTTTTAGGGTTTACATTTAACTTGAAAAATTATTTTTAAAATAAAAAATATATGGATTTTTAGGATGTGAGACTTAGGATTCACATTCCTTTATTTCAACTCTTTGAACTTTTATTCAAACTCCTAAACTTCATAACATAAAATTTTATTTTTTTATCTTATATTTTCTACTTATAACTATTTATAAGTACATAGTCATCAACCTTGGAATCATTTCAATAAAAAAATTCCTTGAAATATTTTTTAAATAATGTAGCTATTTACATTATTACTTTACAAGAACATCCTAAATTGTTTTAGGATAAAGTTATGCCCACTTAGTTGTGGTAACTAAATGTAACTTTTTATGTTTTTTTACCATCACATATCCAAAATTTCTTTAGGATATTAAATGAAAAATCACTACAATATTATACTAGTATAATCCTGTAGTTAACAGTGATATTAAAACTCTCACAATAAATAAATGCAGCTATTTAAAATTTTCTCTATTTACACATATCCTAACACTTTTGGATATAAAGTGGAGAATAACTTAAACTTAAACTATTACAATGTCTTATTTGTTAAATTTGAACTTCTCTAAGTTCAAAAATACTCCCACTATCCTCTTAGACATTATATTCTCTTTAGAATAACATTATAAGGCTCGGTAAAAACTACTTTCTTTTGGGAAATAACACTAATTTAATTTTAGTAGGAATATACAAATAATAAATTATTGTTTACAAAACCGATATGAAATTATATGTGCTTAGAGTATTTTATTTTAAAAATAATATTTTATTCATTAAAATACATCCCTATGGGTTAGAATCGAACTCTATTATATTTTAAAAAATAACTGGATAAATTATTTATCATAGATAAACCACTTTTATCCATATCTTATTCTCAAAACATGTTATAGAACCTAATGAATCATAAACCCAATGTATAAAATTAAATATCTCATTTTGTTCATAAAAACTATTTTTTAACACCTCTCATCATATAAGTGAATTAACATGAAGATACATTTATTTTACTTAGATTCATCCAATATCGATAAACATTTAAATTTCTAATGTAGAAACTATTTACTACATCACTTCAATGTAAAATATAATCTCCTTCAATTTTTCCAATTACATTTAACTCCTATATATTTACAAAAACTATAAAACTTAGACTCTATTTCATATACCCTTAAAAATAAAATAATAAATTTCTATAACATTAATACCTAACATATAAATTACAAGGAGTTCAAAAACCCCTTTTGTTATTATAGATAATCTCATTATAGTAAATCATTACTCCTTTTTTATAATACCCTCAAGTTTAAAATAACCTTAACTAGATTCTTGATGAAATAATATTGGACTCTCTAACTTTATCACTTCTAGTTTTTAAACGTTTACCTCTCTATACTATGTGTACAGTACTAAAACATATACATCCTGTTCTTAATTCATTTATTATCAATGCTTTGAAAATAATAGGTAAAAATATCTAGAATTCATTTATCTCACTTTAAAGTTTCCATATATGAAAATATAATGAATCACTTAACTAGAATAATCCTTATAGGAATTCTTCATTCTCTCTGAGAATGTCTAATCATATTGAATATCATTGACATGTGAAATCATATTGATTATATGAGACTAGAATTCTTTAGGTCAATTTTTATTAAATCCATTTTAAACCTTCAATGAATCATTCCATGCTTCCATAAGAATCTAGCTTCACTTTTTGAACAATTTTATCCATTGGTTACCTAGGAAGAAACTATTATAACACATAGAATATTTCTATTACTTAACAGCTTTTCTTAATCCACTATTCTTAGGAGTTTTGTAATTTAAGCTTCTCATTTCAAGAATTAATTTCAAAGTTTAGTTTAATGATGATTATGATTTATCTACAATTTAAATTTTATCATATGAATATCATGTCTTATATCTTTAAATTAAGTAATTTTAATGATAGTTCTCCCAATAAAATATATGACATGAACATATTATTTATTTAGTGAGACAGGATCCATATTTCACTAAGAAATGAGCCTTTATTGTTATGAAACTCCTTGATTTAGTTATTTAGGTGGGTATTCATCATAATCACAATAGTTTTTGTAACAACCCGAGATTTTATGAGAAATATTTTTTTAATTACTTTGATGTCTTTTGTTGTACGCTACACCAAGATTATCTTGTACAATACGCACACCGTATTAGCTTGCAGTATATGCAACACTATTCTTGGCTCCTGTTACACACAATTTCAAGTTCGTTTTGTGGAAATTATTCTACACAACATTAAGTATAGATTTTGTTTAATGTATAAATGAAATAAGTTTTGATTATGTTATATGCAACACAAAATGGATCTTTCACTACACACATCCCTGACTTGGCTTGCATTACACGCAATCAAGACCTTCTTCGATAGCGTGTCTAGTACGTAATACCAAGTTTCACTAAACGAGATATTATTATAATATTATTATGAACTAGCCGTTATGAATAGTAATACCCACTTTTTGAAATTTTACCTTTCAAAATGGACTTAATTTTTGGATTCGGAATATCGAAATTAGCCAAGAGTGAATTTTTGGTATTTTTCTGAAAACTTTCAATTTTTTTGAATAGTGAAAACACTGGGTTACTATTTAAAAGCCAACTTTTAATTTAAATAATTATTTATTTTATTTAAATTTACTTTAGGTCAAAATTGATACATAATGCCTATATAAGTTCAATATAATTCATTGGAGTCATTTTATAATAATTTTAAATATATAAAAATTTTATTGAACTTTTGACAGTCTTTTACCCACCTCCTAGGATAATTTTCAAATTTACATAAAACTTAATTTTCACGCTTATGTGAGTGGAATTTCAAAAATCTGAGAGACATGGTTGATGACAGTATGTAAAATGTGGTTCAATGAGATGAGAATATTTTTTTGTGAATAGTAACTTTTTACTTTTATTTACCACGGTTAAAAGTCAATTGGGTAATTAAGGGTAAAAATGATATTATTATTACATTGACACATGTCCTAATTCTATTCGATAAATGTAATTAGACCAAAAACAACCATAGGAATAAAATATGACCATTTAGGTCCACTTGGATTAGATTAGCACATTTATTATTATTTTATTTAAAAAAAGAGTTAAAATAGTTAAAATCAATGTTTAATAACTAAAACATTTTTAATATAGGGTTATACATAAGATAAATTAGACTATAAATATTAATTAGAAAGATAAAACGATTTCCTACATAATGGTATTTTATTTATAATTTTAGACATTAAATAAGTTAATTTATTTATGACACAATGATGATGCAGTAATTACCTAATTAATGAAATATTAACATAATTGATGTTATAAATACCCAAATAAATGTAATTTTAGACTTTTAATGAATTACACTAATTTTCTAGGTTAATATGACATGTTAGGATTTATTTAATTAACATTTTTTGAACTAATCATGTTGTTATGATTTTAACAAAAATCAATTACCAAATAGTGTCAAAATTGACATAAAATAGTTTTTAAAACAAATATTATATTATAAATTGTTATTTTATTCCTAAAAATCTAAGGTTCGGCCAAATGACTTAGATAAGGTTATATATATTAATAATTAACAATTTGGGGTTCGTTTTTCTGGTTATTGTAAGTTTATTAAACTTATAGTGTAAGAAAACAAGAAGACACGGTAAAAGTGAAATTATTTAACTTAAAGTTATATCTAAATTATAAGGTTAAAATAGTAACCTAAACTTGTCCAAATTCTATTGGATGAGAGGATTTGGACCCATCCCCACCTTAGATTTTAAATAAATCAATTTTGAGCTATTAAAAACCGAATATGACTTTATAATAAAATAATAGTTTTAGTTTCTCCAAAGGTGCCCCTCTCCTCCCTTATAAAAGGGCACCACCTCCCTCTCCTCCTCACACAACTTTGAGCCATCAATCTCGGACAACCCCTACCAATATCACTTATCCACTTTCCTAGAAACATCCTAGAGGTCCTGGTCTTCTTTAAAGACTGACTCTAGTGACCTAAGAGGAGGTTAAGAAGAGGCGCGTCAAAGAAGAGGTAATATCCATTACCGATCCTTTCCAATTTCTTTCTTCTTCAACTTCTTATTCTTTAGTTGTTTCATTATAAATTAATAACATTAGTATTACTTATATACTGATATGTTATTATAGATATTAAACAACCCCATTTCACCTCTTATCCATCCAACGGAAAATGAAATCACCGCGCGTGCGTACGTACGGAATACCGTCTCCACGCCGTGGTGTAATCTGTTTTTCCACCACCACATTACTTGGATGGGTATAATGCTATAAATAATAAATATATATAGTTATTATAACATCATACTGATTATGAGATATTATATCATCCACTCTAATTCCATTCAAAAAAAAATTATGGGATTGGTATCATCACTCGTGCGTACGTACGGATTACCGTCTCCACGACGCGATGAGATTCAATCTCCATGTTAACCATTAAAATATGATTATAAAGTATATATAATGAATAATAATGGTATATATAACATAATAATGCTACTGGATTTATTTATATGTTATTTAATAAATTCCATTCAAGTCAATAAGGAAAGGAAAACAGCGTTCATGCGTACGTACGGCCTACCGTCTCCATAAACGGTGTATTTCATTTCATTTATCTATCTATTATATATACATATATATATACTGAATATATATGATATATAAATCATTATTTACATTATATAAGTAATTAAATCATGATATAAGTAATAATAATATCAAGAACAACAAGTCTAAACAAGTACGATAAATAAAACAATTTTACCCAAAACATTGCTTTAACATGGAATTTACAAAAGAACAGATAATATAAAGTCATAAGTGAACCATATATGATATAATAAAAATGAATCTGATACTGTAATAAGTAAATGACATTATTTAAATCATTATACAGGAGTTTCGGATACGTACGAAGCATATTAGACCTAAGGTAAGGGATAATTATTCCAATCTCATTTCTTATCCGAGATTGTTTATTCGTAAGTATTTACTAGGGTTATGTTTATCATCCATGTCCATGTTTTCTATGAATGTTTTCATAAAATTTTTAATATTCTTCCTTGTATTTTTAAAGTCATTTTTACCCCTTTTTGACTTTTACCACAAGGTACAGAAGGAATCTTTCTTTTATGATGTACTTTTTGACATTTCTGGAAAAAGTACAAGGAGAATGTTTTTTTAACTTATACGGAGTGAACGGATTTTTACGGTTTCATAACGCCTCTTTTCATGAAGCTTCCTCTACAAGATTTTATAATTATTTTCAACAAAATCCTTTTCTTTTAAAATTGAATGGAATTTTGTGAAAATAAAATGATTTTGAAGAAGAAAGGATATTTTCCTCAAGAATTCATTTAAGTGTTTTATCAAAACCATTTTCCATCTAAGATGAAATTATTTCATATGTGTATGTTTCAAGTATAATGTCTCGATGATTTACATGGTTTCATTTTTCTTATGATAAAATGATATCCATTTGTATTTATTGGATTATGTGATGATGAAATGATGTTTATTAAACTCATTTTATTCTTTGGGTTATGATGAATGACTTATGTTTATTTTGTGGCACAAGTAAGAATGATTTTATTATGAGATGGGTGGGACCTATATCTCCCTCCAATGCATTAGGTAAAGATTTATATCTCAATGTTACATGATTGAAACGAGGAGTGAACCCGATTCAGAAAGGGACTTTGTCCACTAAGATGGTCTTGGCAGCAATGCCTTGGATACCATGGAAATAATATCATGTGCTTAATGTTTTTCCACAATTACAAGTTTTATTTCCAAGTCATTTTATCATGATTTATGTTCCATTATGATCTATGCCTTATGTACTTCCATGTTAGTCATTGCTCAATATTTAGATGTTTAAACATTATGTTTATGTTTTTATGTTCAAATATATATGGTTTGTTTTATTTTATCCATGCTTACCCTTACTGATCATTTGAGTCACCCTTTATATGTTTTATTTTCCCCTGGATATAGAGAAAGGTTTTAGGTAAGAAAACAAAAGGGGAAGATCTTATGGGAGATGTTGAAGATATTTCACCACGATTAGAAGATTATTTTTCGAGTTTCCAAAGACACTAAACTATTACGGTCCTTTGGTGTCTGTTTTTGTTATGTATTAAGTATTCCGCAAAAGTAATGTAATGTCTATCTACGTCAAGCTTTGGGTCTCTACAGTTGGTATCAGAGGAAAGGTTTAGTTAACCTTTGGAAACTAGGATGCAAAAACTTTAGTGAGATCCCAAGAGATATTTCTAAGGTATGTCTAGGGATGTCCCTAAGGTTATGTATAAGTATAGGTTATAGTCCTAGAATTACAGTAACGATATTATAATTAAACCTAAGATGTTAGATATTGAAGTTACTCCCCATTGATTATGATTTTGGCCTCTCACACTATTCTTTTTGGGTTTTAGAAAATGGATGGAAACAAGAAGATTCACGATAATGGAGGATATGATGGACAATGGAATGATATTATTCATGAGAAACGAAATGAAATTGGATCTGGAATTCAACATATCATTATTATGCCTAATCATCAATCTCATATAATGATCAATAATCTCAACTTTGGTAATTTTCCTGACTCAGATAATAAGAGAAAGATGGAGTTTCATGATGATCATAGAGGAAGGAAAGTTCAATTTCCCTCATGTAAATCATGTGGGAAGAGGCATCAAGGAGATTGTTTCAAAGGAACTGGAAGATGCTTTGGGTGTGGAAAAGAAGGACACAAAGCCAGTAAGTGAAAAGGAAGAGGTTCAGTTAACACCATGGACAAGGATAATGGTATCGCTACGACATCAACAATGATTAAATGTTTTCAATGTGGAATGTATGGGCATTATGCAAACCAATGCCCTAAGGGAAAGTCTCGTGAAGAAAATCAGCATGGTCATATGGGGAGTATTTATGTTGATGATGATGAAGAGACTACAAATGATATGTGAGATGAAAGAATTTTGGAATCTCGGTCAATGGTTTAAGAACATAGTGGAATGATTTTATGTTTATCAAGAGTAATTTTGTATAGGTAAAGGTACTATGGAATAAAGAAACATCTAAGGATTGTGACACTATTGTTTTTCCTAAAGTATTTGAAAGTATATGTTGAATGGTACCGGTAACCTTGAAAGTTTATTCAGATATTTTTAGAAAGAAGATGATAAACGCATAATGAAGGGATAAATAGATAATGAAATGTTTGATAGTATTCATGAGCTCAGGACTGATATAAGGACAAAGTTATATCATGGTCTATGTATATAGAAATTTTGGGATTTTGGTATGTGGAAATAGTTAACTTTTGACAGCATTCATGTTTTCACTAAGGTTCAATGGGTATTCAATTTTCAAGAGAATACATGATTAAGGTATTCACATGTTTGGAATGTGACCAACAAGATATCTCAAATGATATATGGGGGATAAATGATGGTATTCATATGCTCGGTAAATGAAATTTCTTGTAATTATTTTCTTTATACTATGAGCTTGGACAGAAGAACTTTAGATAAGCCTAAAGATTGTAAGGGATTATGTTTGACATAAGTTAGTAATGTTTAGGGCTAGAACTTTTTGATATTGTTTTTTTGAAATGTTATAATAGTACAGTTTTAGAAAAAGGACAACCTACAGGATGGGTGACAACCCATTGCATCGGACAAGGTTGTGGGAATCGAACCCACAACCGAAGTGCAACAGGGCTTTATCGCCTACCACTGGCCTATAAGAAGTCCCTGGTTAGTAGAAACTAGTTTTATTATATTAAGCGGTATAATATATGAAGTATAAGTCCATTTTAGGAACCATATATGATTAATCTCACTATAGATGGACTTATTTATATTTGATAACTTTTGCTAACCTTTTGTTTGAGACAGATGGAATGACCCATCATTCTATCACATGATCTGCTAACACTTCAAGAATGAAAAATTCAAATTCATTTCTTTAAGAGATGAAGTGGAAATTGTTCAAGGCACGAACAAAGGTGAGATTGTACCGAAATACAGTAAGTATTGCTTCTAATTCAAATACTTCAACTTTAGGGAAATGATCTTGAAAACAAAAAATGTTGTCCTAGTGCCCTTATATCTGAGGAATTAGATGGTACCTTAGATCATCACAAATTTATGGCTTTTTGATTGTTGGATTTTTCATAGCCAGGTCCTCCACCACTCTCCATCAGAACTTGATGGTTATATTTTTCTTCCATATCCATATTTCCACCTATGTTATCCTATGTGGAAACCCAGTGATGAGTTAATCTGGGTAACCGTTACATTTCTAAATTTCCTTTTCAAAATTAAATTTTAGTATTCCTTTTTATAATGTGGGTTCCTATGAATGAAACTTTCAAGTAGTAAACCATTTATAAACCTGACGAATTTCGAGGGAGAAATTCATTTTAAGGGGGGTAGAATGTAACAGCCCGAGATTTTATGAGAAATATTATTTCTAATTACTTTGATGTCTTGTTTTTTATGCTACACCATTATTAGCTTGTACTATATGCAACACCGTATTAGCTTCCAATATACGCAACACTATTCTTGGCTCCTGTTACACACAATTTCAAGTTCGTTTTGTGAAAATTATTCTACGCAACATTAAGTATAGATTTTGTTTAATATATAAATGAAATAAGTTTTGATTATGTTATACGCAACACCAAACGGAACTTTCACTACACGTAGCCCGGACTTGGCTTGCATTACACGCAATCAAGACCTTCTTCGATAGTGTGTGTAGTATGTAATACCAAGTTTCACTAAACGAGATATTATTATAATATTATTATAAACTAGCCGTTATGAATAGTAATAATCACTTTTTGAAATTTTATCTTTCAAAATGGACTTCATTTTTGGATTCGGAATATCGAAATTAGCCTAGGGTGAATTTTTGGTATTTTTCTGAAAACTTTCAATTTTTGATGAATAGTGAAAACATTGGGTTACTATTTAAAAGCCGACTTTTTATTTAAATAATTATTTATTTTATTTAAATTTACTTTAGGTCAAAATTTATACATAATTCCTATATAAGTTCAATGTAATTCATTGGAGTCATTTTATAATAATTTTAGATATATAAAAATTTTATTGAACTTTTGACCGTCTTTTACCCACACCCTAGGAGAATTTTCAAATTTACATAAAACTTAATTTTCACGCTTCGATGGGTATAATTTCAAAATTCTGAGAGACACGGTTGATGACAGTATGTAAAATGTGGTTCAATGAGATGAAAATAATTTTTTCTGAATAGTAACTTTTTACTTTTATTTACCACGGTTAAAAGTAAATAGGGTAATTAAGGGTAAAAATGATATTATTATTACCCTGACACATGTCCTAATTCTATTAGATAAGTTTAATTAGACCAAAAACAACCTTAGGAATAAAATATGACCATTTAGGTCCACTTGGATTAGATTATCACATTTATTATTATTTTATTTAAAAAAAGAGTTAAAATAGTTAAAATCAATGTTTAATAACTAAAACATTTTTAATATAGGGTTATACATAAGATAAATTTGACTATAAATATTAATTATAAAGATAAAACTATTTCCTAAATAATGGTGTTTTATTTATAATTTTTAGACATTAAATAATTTAATTTATTTATGACACAATGATGATGCAGTAATTACCTTATTAATGAAATATAAACATAATTGATGTTATAAATACCCAAATAAATGTAATTTTAGACTTTTAATGAATTCAACTAATTTTCTAGGTTAATATGACATGTTAGTATTGATTTAAGTAAATTTTTTAGAACTAATCAGGTTGTTATGATTTTCACAAAAATCAATTACCAAATATTGTCAAAATTGACATAAAATAGTTTTTAAAACAAATATTTTATTATTAATTGTTATTTTATTCCTAAAAATATAAGGTTCGGAAAAATTACTTAGATAAGGTTATATATATTAATAATTAACAACTTGGGGTTCTTTTGGCTTGTTATAGTAAGTTTATTAACCTTATAGTGTAAGAAAACAAGAATCCACGGTAAAAGTGAAATTATTTAACTTAAAGTTAAATCTAAATGATAAGGTTAAAATAGTAACCTAAACTTATCAAAATTCTATTGGATGAAATTATTTCGACCCATCCCCACCTTATCTTATAAATAAATCAATTTTGAGCTATTAAAAACCGAATATGACTTTATAATAAAATAATATTTTTAGTTTTTCCAAAGGTGCCCCTCTCCTCCCTTATAAAAGGGCACCTCCTCCCTCTCCTCCTCACACCACTTTGAGCCATAAAGCTCGGCCAACCCCTGAACATTTATCTCCTAAACTTTCCTAGAAACATCCTATAGGTCCTGGTATTCTTCAAATACCAACTCTAGTGCCCTAAGAGGAGGTTAAGAAGAGGCGCATCAAAGAAGAGGTAATATCCATTACCGATCCTTTCCAATTTCTTTCTTCTTAAACTTCTTCTTCTTTAGTTGTTTCATTATAAAGTAATAACATCAGTATTAATTATATAATTTTATTTTATTATAAATATTAAACAACCACATTTCACCTTCTATCCATCCTACGGAAAACGAAATCATCGCGCGTGCGTACGTACGGAATACCGTCTCCACGTCGTGGTGTAATCTATTTTTCCACTACCACCTTACTTGGATGGGTATAATTCTATAAAGAATAACTATATATGGTTATTATAACATCATAATTATTATTAGATATTATATCATCCACTCCAATTCCATTCAAAAAAAATTATGGGAATGATATCATCGCTCGTGCGTACGTACAGATTACCGTCTCCACGACGCGATGAGATTCAATCTCCATGTTAACCATTAAAAGATGATTATAAAGTATATATAATTAATAATAATGGTATATATAACATAATAATGCTAATTTATTGATTTATATGTTATTTACTTAATTCCATTCAAGTCAATAAGGAAAGGAAAACAGTGTTCATGCGTACGTACGGCCTACCGTCTCCATGAACGGTGTATTTCATTTCATTTATCTATCTATTATATATATATACACTAAATATATATGATATATAAATCATGATTTACATTATAGAAGTAATTAAATCATGATATAAGTAATAATAATATCAAGAACAACAAGTCCAAACAAGTACGATAAATAAAACGATTTTACCCAAAACACTGCTTTAACATGGAATTTACAAAAGAACGGATAATATAAAGTCATAAGTGAACCATATATGATATAATAACAATGAATATGATTCTGTAATAAGTAAATGACATTATCTAAATCATTATACAGGAGTTTTGGATACGTACGAAGCATATCAGACCTAAGGTAAGGGATAATTATTCGAATCTCGTTTCTTATCCGAGATTGTTTATTTATAAGTATTTATTGGGGTTATGTTTATCATCCATGTCCATGTTTTCCCAAAATGTTTTCATAAAATGTTTAATATTATTCCTTGTATGTTTAAATTCATTTTTACCCCTTTTTTAATTTTACCAAAAGGTACGGAAGGAATCTTTCTTTTACGATGTACTTTTTGACATTTCTGGCAAAAGTACGAGGAGAATGTTTTTTTAACTTATACAGCGTGAATAGATTTTTACGGTTTCATAACGCCTCATTTTCATGAATCTTCCTCTACAATATTTTATGATTATTTTCAAAAAAATACTTTTCTTTTAAAATTTAATGGCATTTTGTGAAAAGAAAATTATTTTTAAGAAGAAAGGATATTTTCCTCAAGAATTCATTTAAGTGTTTTATCATAACCATTTTCCATCTAAGATGAAATTATTTAATATGTGTATGTTTCAAGTATAATGTCTATATGATTTACATGGTTTCATTTTTCTTATGATTAAATGATATCCATTTGTATTTATTGGATTATGTGATGATGGGATGATGTTTATGAAACTCGGTTTATTCTTTGGGTTATGATGAATGAGTTATGTTTATTTTGTGCCACAAGTAAGAATGATTTCATTATGATATGGGTGGGACCTATATCTCCCTCTAATACATTGGGTAAAGATTTATATCTCATGATATAGACATGGCTGTAACAGTAAGTTAATCTAGTTTAGTGTTACAGGACTGAAACGAGGAGTGAACTCGATTCAGAAAGGGACTTTGTCCACTAAGATGGTCTTGGAAGCAATTCCTTGGCTACCATGGAAATCATATCATGTGCTTAATGTTTTGACACAATTATAAGTTTTATTTCCAAGCTATTTTATCATGATTGATGTTCCATTATGATCTATGCCTTACGTACTGCCATGTTTTATGTCATTGCTCAAGATTTCGATGTTTAAACATTATGTTCATGTTTTTATGTTCAAATGTATATGGTTTGTTTTATTTTATCCATGCTTACCCTTACTGAGCATTTGAGATCACCTTTTATATGTTTTATTTTCCCCAGGATATAGATAAAGGTTTTAGGTAAGAAAAAAAAGGGGAAGATCTTATGGGAGATGTTGAAGATATTTCACCACGATTAGAAGATTATTTTCTGAGTCTCCAAAGATACTAAACTATTACGGTCCTTTGGTCTCTGTTTTTGTTATGTATTAAGTATTCTGCAAAAGTAATGTAATGTCTATGTACGTCAAGCTTTGGGTCTCTACAGTTTTTATTCTAGTATATTTTATCGGATTACTCTTTATCAAAATACATCATATGGATTCTGTCAACTCTATTCCTCTGGTATCCCAAATCTTAGGATTTCCCAACTAAGTGTAACCCAAAGAAAACATCAAAAAAAATCTGACACAAGACAATCTATGGGAACCCCACTTTGGCATGAAACTACCTTTTGAATAATCCTGAGTCACTCATTACTTGTTTTCCTTACACAATATAATATAAAGTCACCCCACTTTGGCATGAAACTGCCTAGTTAGATGATCGAGGTCTTGATAAGTGTTTCTTTGGAACGAATCTCACACTTAATATCTATGGGGTTTTCTTTTAAAGTATCACCCATTTAATATACATCATATGAATATTAAATTCATAACTATTACATCCTATGTAATAATTTCCTTTTCATGATTTATTCATTTTTATGAGTTCATGCTTATATTGATTTAGTTTTGGAATCCCAATTCCAATCGTCTAATTAATGTGTTTACTCCATATTAATGATTAAATCATTACACAACCCAAAAGTTTGTGTTGATCACCCAAAAATAAAATTCCGGTATATTCATAAAAATATAAATTAATCATATGCATAAGGTACATAAACGCTTCATGTAAAGGCATAACTTTATATGAGATTGAAAAAATCAACATGAGTAAGATCGGAGAGACAAATAGACAACCCCATTCACTTTCTCAGCTACGGAAATACTCCAAGAAAGTAAGTGGTTACACCCCAAGCCCCTAAACCATGTAAGACTTTATTCAAGACATAATTCAACTCAAAAAACTCTAACACCTAATATGCAAAAACTAAGCCCAACAATTATTCTCAAGCTCAAAACTAAAATAAAAATTGAGGTCAAGGTTAATAATAACTAAATTTTATTATATCAAACCTATAATGATATACAAGTATTTATCTTGGAAGGAATTTATCATATAAATTTTAATACACAATATTCATCTTTCATACACAATTTACTAAACAATAATATTAAAGGAATTTGAAAAATAAATAAAAAATTAATTTATTTTCTAAAAACAATGAGACATTTTTGAACTTTTCATAAATAAATACTAATTATAAACATTTTATAAATTATTATGAATATAAAAATTTTATATTCTCTCCAATATGAACCCCTGTATATTTTATATTAAATGGAATTCATTTTATATTTCATTAATTTTAAACACTTTCTAATCAAATTTCTATTATATACACATTTTATATAATCTAAATATCATATATATTTTAATTTATAAATACTTTATAAATCTTCCTTTATGATTTCTAAATAAATCTTTTAGTTCGAGATCATAAAGCATGATATTTAATTTGTCAAAAGGTATTTAAAATATTAACCTTTAATGTAGGGGAAAATGTTTCATAAACATTTATTTAATTTATTATAAATAATTTATAAATAATTTGCTTATTTATAAAATTTATTCCCAAAATACCTTATAATACACCTCATAAAAAATTTATAATCCACTAAAAGCATTTAATATGTTAAAAAACAATTTTTAACAATTTTTTATTTACCCTTAGGAATAATCTCTATTTTGAAACCACTGTGTAAAGATAATATGTAAAGATAATACACAGATTATCTTTATAAAACTCCCTCCCTAAAGGTATTACCCTTACCCAACTCCTTTCCATAAGGGTGTTTTCAATGTTTCATATGTTTCATAAAGGTAAACATCATGGACCTTTACATAGTATCTCTAATACCTTTACATGCGAGGGTAAAGTTCCAATGATCCTTACGTAATCCCCTTTGAATAATGGTACTACCTTTACACATCCCATTTTCATAAATTTAATAATGGGGTTACTCTTATATAGACCTTCTATGTAAGGGCATCACATAAGGGTAAAGGAATATCTACCTTTACATAACAGATCACGTAAGGGTATAACCTTTGCATAGCCTACCTTTGTAAGGTTAAATCATATTTACCCTTACATAGATCGCATAAGTATATGTAATCATCCTCTAATTTAATGGAAAAAATCATCTTTCTTTGAAAACCTGTGATCAAAACACATTTAATTCTTGAATAACCTACTTTGATACCATTGATTGGTTAGGTATGATCATATAAGGACTATTTTTAGTAAAAGAAAAACCAAAAAATGAGTATATTTATCTTCAAGAAACATGTAAATAATATTGAAAAATAGAGTACATGTAAACCATGTATAGAAGCAAAATCTATCTTCCTTATGTGGAGAGAGTTTGAGGAAGATTATGTGAAGTAAAGAAAAAAATCACCCTACCTCAAAGAGAGTATACCGACCATTAGATCCATAATAGTATCTTGAGGATACATGAAATACAAAGGGTACTAGAGACTTTTGAGATGATATAAACATAGTTTTGGGGGGAATAGAGTTTAGTAGAGTCTCATACACATCACACAACAAAGATGGGAGGATCTTATCCTCTTATATATCCAAATCCTAAGTCATATCATATTCATAATTCATCATATGCATATCAGACTTTTGGGCTATTTATTTATTGAATTCATTACAATAAATAAATAAAAAGTAATTAATCCAATTATAATGGATTATAACTATTAATAAACCATTCAGGATAAATAAATAATATATATATATATATTATATTCATACATCGCATTCATGAAAAATACATGTATCGTATGCATTATATAATTTAAATTATGTATATATATAATATCATATTATATATATATATATACTCTATACATCATATGTATATGTACATTCATATCATTCATGACCATATTGGTGTAAATCAAACACTATTTACATTTTTTATTACAATAACATATCCTAATAAACTTTTGGATATTAAGTGAAGAATCACTATAATCTGGTACAGTATTTTATTTGTTAAATTTGAACTTCTATAAGTTTAAACATACTCCCACAATCCTCTTAGACATTAATTTACCTCATATAATATTTTTCTAAGATTCAACACAAACTTCTTTGTGCTTGGAAATAACACATATTTTCTATTAGTAGGAATATTTAAAAAATAAAATATAATATCAATGTCTCAAGAGGTATTTTATGTAACACACCCAAATGATAAAGGGTTAAATGACTAAATGATATGACTAATGTTAGTAAGTGCACCTTCCTTTTTGGGAGCCTGTCTGATTAGAACTCCAGAGTTAAGCATGTTTGGCCTAGATTAGTGATCAAGATGGGTGACCTTCTGGGAAGTTTCCCAGAGTGTGTGTGAGTGAGGACAAAACACACTGGAAAGGACATGTGTTGGCCTGTGGGGACTGTCATTAGTCAGATGACCCATTCAGGCATGTTGGTGGACCCTTGGGTGGGGACCACGTGTCTGCGGGGCAACTGGTGGTACCTGGCGGGCTAGGACCCGATGACTGTTAAGGTGGGGTGTATGTGCTATCACGAGGACCCAGTTGTTACATTTGGTATCATAGGCAGTACCCGGCCTTAAGTGTGTTGCACTATCTGGGTTGAGATGTAGGGCCCACAATGAGGACGTTGTGCTCTAAATGGGGGGATTGTAACACCCCCAAATAATAAAGGGGTAAATGAGTAAATGATATGACTCATGTCAACAAGGTGCACCTTCCATTTCGAGATTAGAACTCTACAATTAAGTGTGCTTGGAGGGAGTAGTTATTAGGGTGGGTGACCTTCTGGGAAGTTTCTCAGGGTGTGTGTGAGTGAGGACCAAACACACTAGAGAGGACATGTGTTGGAATGCGTGGACTTTCATTAGTCAGATGACCCGTTCATACATGTGGCTGGACCCTTGGGTGGGGACCACATGTCTGCGGGGAAACTGGTCGAACCTGGCGGGCCAGGACCCAACGACCATGTTAAGTCAGGGTGTTTGTGCTATCACCGGGACCCAGTTGTTACATTTGGTATCATAGGCGGTCCCTAGCCATAAGTGCGTTGCACTGCCTGGTTTGAGATGTAGGGTCCACAATGAGGACGTTGTGCTCTAAAGGGGGGGGGGATTGTAACACCCCCAAATGATAAAGTGATAAATGACTAAATGATATGACTCAGGTCAACAAGATGCACCTTCCTTTTTGAGAGCCTGTTTAATTAGAATTCCATAGCGCTATCACCAGGACCCAGTTGTTAAGTGCGTTGCACTTCCTGGGTTGAGATGTAGGGCCCACAACGAGGACGTTGTGCTATAAAGGGGGGATTATAACACCCCCAAAGGATAAAGTGATAAATGAATAAATGATATGACTCATGAAAACAAGGTGCACCTTCATTTTTGAGATCCTATCTGATTAGAACTCCACAGTTAAGCATGCTTGTCCTGGAGTAGTGATTAGGGTTAGTGACCTTCTGGGAAGTTTCCCAGGGTGTGTATCAGTGAGGAAAAAACATACTAAAAAGGACATGTGTTGGCCTATGAGGACTATCATTAGTCAGATGACCTGTTCAGGCATGTTGGTGGACCCTTGGGTGGGGACCACATGTCTGCGGGGCAACTTGTGGTACCTGGCGGGCTAGGACCCAACGACCATGTTAAGGTGGGGTGTATGTGCTATCATGAGGACCTAGTTGTTATATTTGGTATCAGAGGCAGTACCCAGCCTTAAGTGCATTGCACTATCTGGTTTGAGATGTAGAGCCCACAGTGAGGACGTTGTGCTCTAAAGGGGGGGATTATAACACCCCCAAATAATAAAGGGGTAAATGATTAAATGATATGACTCATGTAAAAAAGGTGAACCTTCCTTTTCGAGAGCCTGTCAGATTAGAACTCTATAGTTAAGCGTGCTTGGTGGGAGTAGTGATTAGGGTGGGTGACCTTCTGGGATGTTTCCCAGGGTGTGTGTGAGTGAGGACCAAACACACTAGAGAAGACATGTGTTTTCCTGTGTGAACTTTCATTAGTCATATGACCCGTTCAGACATGTGGGTGTACCCTTGGGTGGGGACCACGTGTCTACGGGGCAACTGGTGGTACCTGGCGGGCCAGGACCCAACGACCATGTTAAGGAAGGGTGTATGTGATATCACCAGGACCCAGTTGTTACATTTGGTATCAGAGGCGGTACCCAGCCTTAAGTGTGTTGCACTGCCTGGGATGAGATGTAGGGCCCACAATGAAGACGTTGTGCTCTAAAGGGGGGGATTGTAACACCCCCAAATGATAAAGTGATAAATGAATAAATGATATTACTCATGTCAACAAGGTTCACCTTCCTTTTTGAGAGCCTGTCTGATTAGAATTCCACAGTTCTATCACCGGGACCCAGTTGTTAAGTGCGTTGCACTTCCTGGGTTGAGATATAGGGCCCACAACAAGGATGTTGTTCTCTAAAGGGGGGATTGTAACACCCCCAAATGATAAAGTGATAAATGAATAAATGATATGACTCATGTCAACAAGGTGCACCTTCCTTTTTGAGAGCCTGTCTGATTAGAACTCCACAGTTAAGCATGCTTGGCCTGGAGTAGTGATTAGGGTTAGTGACCTTATGGGAAGTTTCCCAGGGTGTGTGTGAGTGAGGAAAAAACACACTAGAAAGGACATGTGTTGGCCTGTGGGGAATGTCATTAGTCATATGACCCATTCAGACATGTGGGTGGACCCTTGGGTGGGGACCCCATATTTGTGGGGCAATTGGTGGTACCTGGCGGGCCAGGACCTGACGACCATGTTAAGGCGGGGTGTATGTGCTATCATCGGGACCCAGTTGTTACATTTGGTATTAGAGGTAGTACCCAGCCTTAAGTTCATTGCACTACCTGGGTTGAGATGTAGGGACCACAACAAGGACATTGTTCCCTAAGGGGGGGATTGTAACACCCCCAAATTATAAAGTGATAAATGACTAAATGATATGAATCATGTCAACAAGGTGCACCTTCCTTTTTGAGAGCCTGTCTGATTAGAACTTCACAGTTAAGCATGCTTGGCTTGGAGTAGTGATTACGGTTAGTGACATTCTGGGAAGTTTCCCAGGGTGTGTGTGTGAGAGGAAAAAACACACTGGAAAGGACATGTATTGGCCTATGGGGACTGTCATTAGTTATATGACTCGTTCAGACATGTGGGTGGACCCTTGGGTGGGGACCACATATCTGCAGGGTAACTGGTGGTACCTGGCGGGCCAGGACCCGATGGCCATGTTAAGGCGGGGTGTCTGTGCTATCACCAGGAGTAGTGATTAGGGTTGGTGACCTTATGGGAAGTTTCCCAGGGTGTGTGTGAGTGAGGAAAAAACACATTGTAGATGACATGTGTTGACCTGTGGGGACTTTCATTAGTCAGATAACCCGTTCAGACATGTGGGTGGACCCTTGGGTGGGTACCACGTGTCTGCGGGGCAACTGGTGGTACCTGGCGGGCCAAGACCCGACGGTCATGTTAAGGTGGGGTGTATGTTCTATCACCGGGACTCATTTTTTACATTTGGTATCTGAGGCAGTACCCAGCCTTAAGTGTGTTGCACTGACTGGGTTGAGATTTACGGCCCACAATGAGGATGTTTTTCTCTAAAGGGGTGGAGATTGTAACACCCCCAAATGATAAAGGGATAAATGATTAGGGTGGGTGATTAGGGGGTGACCTTCTGGGAAGTTTCCCAGGGTGTGTGTGAGTGAGGAAAAAACATGATGGAAAGGACATGTGTTGGCCTCTAGGGAATGTCATTAGTCAGATGACCTGTTCAGACATGTGGGTGGACCCTTGGGTGGGGACCACATGTTTGCGGGGAAACTGCTGGTACCTGGCGGGCCAGGACACGATGTCCATGTTAAGGCGGGGTGTCTGTGCTATCATCGGGACCCAGTTGTTACATTTTATATGTTAGAAAAAAAATATTTTCCAAATAACATTTTATTAAAATATATCATTTATGGGTGGAAAGAATATATTCCCTCAAATTTTAATAATCTATATAAACTCTTTATCCCTGATAAAACACTTTTTCCATATATTCCCTTTAAGATATGTTAAAGTAAATGATTAATCATAAACCATTTTTATTCAATTAATCATCTCATTCTTTTCATAACAACTCTTTGTTAACTAAAAACATCATTTATCAAATAAAAGTAATGAGATGAACATACACATTCTTTACTTAGACTCAATTGAGCTTAACACATTCATTTACATTAAAATCCTTGATGTAGCAACTTCTTACATCATCTGTTGGATGTAAATTTAATTCTCAATTAATTATTCCAATAATTTTGAATGCATGTATATTTACAACACTTTTAAAGTATACATTTGGTATCACATTCCCTTAAAAATAAAATAATAAATTTTTACAACATTTATACCTAGAATTTATATTCAATGGAGTTCACAAACCCATTCAGGTATTCTATATAATCCCATCATATGGAATTGTTACTCATTCCTGATAATTCCCTTAGGTTTAAAATAATCTTACCTGACTTATTGAAGAAATATTGTTGGACTTTCTAACTTTACCTCTTTTTACCTCCTTGCATTGTTTGTACAGTACCATAACTTACACATTGTATGCATACTTAATTTATTCTAAACATTTTTAGAATATTTGGTGAACTTTTATTAAACTCATTCATATTATCATAATATTCCCATAAATAAAAATAGGGTAATTTAATTAACTAAATAATCATTATAGTAATTCTTTAGTCTCTCCAATAATATTCAATCATATTGAATATTATTGATATACCCAGTCATATTAAGAATATGAGACTATAATTAATTAGGTCAATTATAATCTAGTTCCTTTGAAACATTAAATAAATCATTCCATGATTAGATAAGAATATTTATTTTATTGTTAGACAACTTCAACACTTGGTTACTTAGGAAGGAACTAATATAACATATAAAATATTTATCTTTCTCAAGAACTTTTCTTAAGTTACTAGTCTTGGGAGTGGCTTACTTTAAGCTTCTCATTTCAATGATTAATTTCAAATTTTTTATCTTGATAATGATGAAACATTTATATGTAACATAAATTTTGATAAGATAAATAGAATTTATTTTATTTTTTCATTATTGGATTTTAATGATAATGTTCACACTAAAATTTATGACCTTATTCATCAAACCTTTTAGTAAGAAAACATCCATATTTCATGAAGTTGTGATTCTGCTTTAGATTTCCTCTCGCCACTTAGTTATGTAGGTAGGGTATCATCCCAATCAAAATAATTTTGATTATTAAATAGTTTAGTGGATAACTATTTATTTAGATCCATCATATTGATAATCTAACCATCATTCCTCTGGTATCCTATATTTTTCCTAGCTAAGTGTCACCCAAAAAACTTCCAAGAAAAATCTAACAAAGGACAATCAAGGGGAACCCTACCTTAGAAAAATGTACCCAAGGATGTTCCAGTATCACTTATTACTTGTCTTTATTACACAATATAATTCAAAGGCACCCTTATTTAGTATAATCTACCCTATTAAACTCTTAATGAACTCTTCATGTAAAGTTATAGAGATATATGACATTGAAAATCTTAACATGAGTAATCCATGAGCGAAAAATATCCATTGCCATCAACCTTTCTAGAACAAGGCATAAGCTTCTAGGCTAGTAGGTGGTCTGACACCAAGTACCTCTCCCCTGAGAGAATTTACTCATGTGATGATTCAATTCATGATAAATTTAACACCTGATATGTATAAATCATTCCTAACAACTAAATTCAAACAAATAACTTCAATTAAATATCAATGTCACGGTAAATGAAAATTAAATTTTATAGAGTTGTGCCTAGCATGCAATGCAAGGGTATATCTCCTAGAATACATTTAAATAACATATTTAAATAATATTTATAGATATTTTCACCTTTTAATTTGAAAAAATCATAATTATAAATATAATAACGTTTTATATTTTTACCTTATTTAAAAGACATATAATATCTTTTTAAAAAAATTACAATCATTGAATAAAATCTTTTTTAAAGTTTACAAAGATTCCACATAATTTAAGTAAAAAAGTTTTAATACCCTCTGATTTTATAAATAATATTAATGTGAAAATTATATTCCTAGAATTAACTCTTTAATTTTAAATTATTATTTGTAATTAATTTTTTTTAAAAAAATTAATCCATTAATCAATAAAATTTTATTGAAAATTAATTTATTAAATACCCTTTTATAAATTTTTTAAAAATTCCATAAAACATTTTAATTATTTATAAACAATTTATAAATAATATATTTCAATTCTTCATTAACTTTTCTTTATAAATAAACAATTTATTTATTTACCAAAATATTTTTGATAATTTCTCAAAATAAGGACCCTTTTAATTTAATAACTTAAAATTAATTGTTTATGAATAGTTTATAATTTTAAATATACAATTATTTATATTTTGGGACTATTTTATAATTTATAACCCTTTATAAATTACCACATAGGATTTATAAATAAAAAAATCTAGATCATAAGGAATAACAATTAATTTGGGGATAGGTATTTTAAATACTAACATTTAATATTTAGAATATTTTATTGATAAAATATTCATAAAAAATTATATAATTAATTATAAAAAAAAATTAATGAATTAATTTATAAACATTTTATAAATTAAAATATTCCCCAAATACCATATTCTCTGAATTGTAAACATTTTATAAATCCTAAGAAAAAAAATTCAAGAGATAAAATTTTTGAAAATTTTCCCATTATCCTTATGAGAAATCCCTATTTTTCATAAGGATAATCTAATACTACCATTATAAAAACACTCATTTATTTTAATATCTCATGTAAGGGTAGTGATTTATATAAATAAATTTTTATTTTTGAAAATTAGTGATTTAAAAATGATCAGAACTTAAGAAATTTTTTTAATTCAATCAAGTTAATAGATTAACTCAATCATTTTGATAAATTAAATAATTTATTCCAAATTTTTATCATAGAACAAAATATCAACCAAAACAAACCACTAACATAACATATATCATGTTTTTCATAAATAGAGATAAATTCATGTTGATTCGATGAGGAAGCTCATTAGGTTACCACTATTAGGTTGTGAGGATCATCGAATGATCTTTTGGAAGTAGAATAATACCCAAACTTGCTAGAACTATCCTCAAACAGAGGCAACATGCATCATAAATAAAAATAAATAAATAACATAGCATACCTAGTTCTTGTTTTCAATTCCTTTCTTCTTCTTTAATGTAGGGATAATAATTGAGAATGATCATTGAACCAGCAAACAGAGATTTCTTACCTCTGAGGGGAAAACACCAGCCGCTGGATCCTGATCTCAATCAGAGGACTCATGTACACTTGAAGAGGTTCTAGCATCTTCACTGATGGTGGTGAACAAGCCGCGTGAAGGTAGAGAGTTAGATAAGGGTATTATCTATTTATATATCCATCTTTGATGCATTTTATTTAATGAAAAATATAATCCATATTCAACATATTGACGTATGTTAATTCTCATTATCACTTATTCATTGAACTCATTTAATGAATATTCAAACCATTTAATCCATTCATAATGTATTATTACCAATGAAACCATGTGAAAGATAAATAAACCTAAATTTCAATATTCCTTTAAATATTTTAGTGCACATTCAGTTGTTTTACCCAATCATCTCTGCAAGATACATTTGAGCCCGAGGGATTGGTACATCCATGAGGTAACAAGCTATACCTGGAAGAACATAGGTTATACATGAGTCTAGAAAGGGTTCTATTTAAAAAAATATTATTAAAAAATATTATTAATTATTTAAAATTTTTTAAAATTATTTTTAATTATTCATTAATTATTATTATATTTTATTATTAACCTTTATTTATTGTTTATTATTAATTTTAAATTATATTTGAAATTAATTAATTATAAGAAATTTATATTAGTTAATAAAATATTTAAATGAAATATATATTTTTTATAATTAAGGCATGGTATGAGACCGTTCTTTCACACTAAATTGAGAAGGCATGGTATCAAATCGATCCTTAACACCTTATTTCAGTAAATACCTCACAAGGCACATCATTTTTGGATCAACAACACCTCCATTTGAGAGCCTCAATTTTATATAAATCCCCTGTTATGATGCGAACACACCGCTAATAAAATACCAACCATCCACCATTTTTCCAATAAAATAAATAATTATATTATAATTTCTACACTGCCTTCACACCCCATGCGTTATAATCACAACCCCTATTGATATTCTCTCTCCTTCATGCAACCTTTTTTTCCACAAATAAACTATTATCTTATATTATTTTCAAATTATATAGAACTTTCAATTCATCTATACCAATGAAATCATTATATCAATAAGAATAACTCTGGTCACATATATGATATGTTATTTTGAACTTTAAATATTTCATATATAGGTACTTATTTTCACTAGAAATATACAATGTATCTCTTACTGGGTATTTTTTATAAAAAAATACACTAGAAAAATTACATATAGAAGTTTTTTTATAGAAAATAATGAGTATAAACATAAATATATACATTATTTAAGATATAGGGGGATTAAAAACGAGTGTGTGTGTGTGTGTGTACAAGTACATACATGAATACATATTACTATAATTATTTGAAAATATACATATATATAGGTATATACAACTATATGTATGTACATACATGATTCCATGCATATATATAATTAAGTACTTATAAATACAATTATTTACAAGTATATATTAATAGAAATATATACATACTTACATACATACATCAAATAAAAATATTTATATATACATAAACATAAATTTTATAGTATAAAATTTATAGTGTATTTTCTATATACATTATATTTACTAATTAATTTTTTTATACCTACATGTAGATAAATATATATAATTTTTTTTGATCACACCTGTATATATAAGAATCAATGAATATATATATATATATAATGTATCTCTGCATAAGTATGTGCACACAATGAAAATCTATTGTGCAAAAGGACACTCCAAATCCTGCAGTAGAAATTCATAGTATATTCTTTGTATACACTACAAATGAAAATAACATTTTTTATACTTACATATAGGTAAATCTATTAAACAATTAATGGGTATATAAACATTTAAAAACTATATATATTTATATATAAATATATAAAAAATAATGAGTGTTTGTATACATACATATAAGTTTTTTTAAGTATATGACTACATACATACATACATATATATTAATACACACATAGAAGCATTTATAAATTCAATTAATATAATCATATACATACATACTTAAATACATATATATATAAATATATATACATACAAAAATACGTGCATAAATATATATTAATATAAGTACGTAAACATATATTAATACAATTATATGAAAATATAAGTAATTAAATTATTTAAAAATATAAGTACACACATTCTTGTATGCATACATATATATTAGTACATAAAACTATAAATATTTTTAAGTGTGTTTTAATAGATATACATGCATACATGTAAATATTATTATATGAACATTCATTGTAGTTGGGGTGGTTCCTGAGTGGTAAACATCCTATAATCCTACCTAAGAAATATGAGATCAAATCTGTGTGGGTGATAATTTTCGAAGTTACTATAAAGGTATCATAGAAGGAACTATAGAAATATTGTAGCGGTGGTAATAATCACTTGAATTGGTCTTTCAACCATAGAATTAGGCCTATAGTTCACAAAGCCTCTTGGGCATCAAAGGCCTTTGGGATAGAAGTCCTTTATGCCATAATTAGTAAGGAATTTGATCCATAGGACCTCTAGTCCATCATCAATGAGAATTGGGTAAAATTTCAGGATCAAATGAATAACTTGGGGCAATAGGTAAGCGGTACAACTTGGTGACATGAAAGAACTTCAGGGTGGGTGACCTCAAAAGGGGGATTGGTGTACTGACTCCTATCAACCTGTATTTTATCCCCATGGATTTTCAATTTGGGAAAAATGGGTGCACTAACACGTGACTATCAAATGCGGTGGGGTCAGTTAGATGGAATGACACAACATAAAGGAGATGCAGTGGTGAACCACACAGGCATCGTCGATTGGGTGACTCGAAAGAGAGATGAATGTGCTAGAACCTATCATTAGATCATATACCCACATGGTTCTCTTATGTGGTATAGTTGGGTAGTCTTCCATGGTGCATCAGAGGCCAACATGATGAAAATATTCTTTCCAAGTGGCGATGAAACTTTCAAACTAGTAAGATAGTGTGATGACTATTAACAAGGGGATATGAGGCGTAATACTGGTGAAATGTTATGAAGTATAATTCTCATTAAAGGAAAACCCATGTATCTGGCCTTTGGGACAATGGGACTTCAGGCCACCCATGTTCTAAGGTATCTGTTCCTATAGTCCTGTAGGACATATATTAGGATATAATGTGTTTAGAGGGTGCTTTTCATTCCATGTTGGGAGGGATAAGGCATTAACCATCAAGGTGTCTAGGTATGTGTTGTTTGGTTTCTTGTAATCCCATATACCTATAATAATATTATTATTATAAAAATACATATAATCATACATACATATAAATATAAGAACATACAATATAAATTTTAGATTATAAATTTAAAGTGTATTTTTTATACAATGTATATACTAATTAAGTTTTTTATACCTACATATAGATAAATATATCTAAAAAATATTGATCACACACACATATATATATAAATAAATGAATATATATATAATTTATTCCCATTTTTTTCTTTGGCTTATTTTGTATCATGCCTCCCTAAAGACCTCATGTACAGCCACATAAGGAGGCCAGAGAGAATTATTCATTGGATAACCCACTAATTAATTAAAGAGCTATAGTGGCAGTGGTTTAGGGTGTCTGAACCATAAATGAGTGAGTGTTCTTAGGTCCTAATCAAGTTAGGGAAGTTGAACCAGGTCCAGAGAAGGATAGGTCCTAGTAGTTCCAAAATCATAATCCCCTATCTTTTTAGGTAATTATGGATCCAAGGGGAGTAGAAGATTGGGTGGAGAAATTTGAGAGGATATTTGAGTTCATTGAAACTCATGAAGCCATTAAAGTGAAGTGTGTTTCGTTTTTGTTGTAAGTCCCCAATCACAGGTGGTGAGAGATTGTGGTTCATTCTGGGTAGCATGAGCAGAGTGGATGGAAGGACCTTAAGGTAGTTTTTATCAAGTTGTTCTTCCATGATACCTTGGCCCTCTCCAAGTAATAATATTTTCTTTCCCTTCACCATGGGGACCATTCAGCGTTGGAATAAACCAACCACATTATAGAGAAATTTCAATTTTCTCTTAAGATAATCACCAGCAGCAAGAGAAAGGATTGATGATTTGAAATGGGGATTTGGAAAGATATATGATCTCAGGTATTTTTTTAACTAAATACCTATGTATATGTGGTTAATCAGAAATATGATGGTGGAGATCAACTTGGAAGGTATGTTAGTTCTAACCAGGATTCTTATAGTGTTAGTCCAGAGTAATATTATCTCATATAAAATGAAGATGAAGTGGGAAGATAAAGGAAATAAGGGTAGTGTTAGCTCCAAATACCTTCCTTGACTACCTTCATCTGTAGATAGAGGTGGTGTAAATATTGTGTTCCATTAGTGTGGAAGGTCCAGGAAAATGCAGTCCACATGTCCTGTCTCACCCAAGTCATGAAATCTTTATTGACACATGGGACATTTTTAAAGGTTTTTAGGAATTCCCCTCATCAGATTATCATGGGATCTATAACTCCACAGGGAACTGTATCTTAGTATGATGCTTCAAGGGATATTGGATCTCATTCTAGTGTATGTGGTGGAAAGGTCGGATCTTCATATGGGTAGAGTCATCTTAATGAAAATTCAGAGGTTATTAGTCAAAATCGGGCTCATATAGATATGAATCATCTGCATGCTATAGATTACGAACTTGTGGAATCTGATACAGGCCTCATGACAATCAGAGGTGATTTCTTTATTATGTATTCCATAGTGATTTCTTTATTTGATATAGGTACTTCACACTATTTCATATCAACTCATCTTGTTGACTTGATAAAACTTTTGACTAATCTTGTGTCGTATTTGATGGAGCTGGTTATGCCTCTTGGGAAGAGGAGGGGGATGGATTTCAGTGCTTGTCTTACATTTTCTCTTTTTTATAAGTTGAGATAAAGTGAAATTTCCTTGTCCTAAATATGTACCTATATGATATGATCCTTGGGGTGGATTGTGTTGATTTTTTCAAGGTCTTTATTTATTTCTATAATCAAATTATGACCTTCATATCCCCTGATGGGAGTACTCATGATTTTTAGGGAGAATGGGATCTAGGTTCAGGATGAGAAGGGCCTCCAATACCGAAGTTATGTAGGCTTAATTGTCAAGTATCCTCCCTTTTAATGGAATAATATGGGGAAGGTTCAGAGAGTAGGTTGACTTACATGGTCAGTGAGTTCCTACAAGTTTTATTAGTGGATGTTTTGGATTTAACACTAAAACGGGATGTGGAATTCACCATTGATATGATACTAAGGAAACAACTGATATCTACTCCTTTATATCATATGTTCCCCACTTAATTTAAGGAGTTAAATATTTAGCTAGGTGATTTATACTCCAAAGGATTCATTCAAATGAGTGTTTCTATATGGTAACATCCATTATAATTTTCCAAGAAAGCTAATGGATCTCTCCAATTGTGTATTGACTATAAAAAGTTAAACTAGGTCTCGATCAATAATAAATTCATATTTCCTTGTATTAATGATCTATTTGACCAAATCAAAGGGGTAAGATATTTTTCAAAGATTGAACTCTGTCTAGGTTATCACTAGGTCAAGATAAAAGAATATTATTTTCTCAAATGACTTTTTTAAGTAGGTATAGCCACATTGAATACTGTAAATTCCTTTCAGATTAACGGATTCACCCACAGTTTTCATGGACCTTATGAATCAAGTGATCCATAAGTACCTAGGTTTTTTTAATGGTTTTTGAGGATGAAATTAATGTTTAACTAAAATCTGAAGATGATTATAGAAAAAATTTGAATATCATTCAAGGGATGTTATGATATTATCACATGTATGAAAATTTGTCAAAATTCAGTTTCTCGATTCAGGAAGTCAAGTTTTTGGGTCATGTGATATCAAAACATGAGGTTTTAATTGATCTAGAGAAGGTCAAGGTGGTTATTTCAATGGAAGAGTTGAGGATTTTTTTAGATCAGAATATTTTTAGTCTGGTTGGTTATTACAGGTAGTTTGTTATAAACTCCTCTCAAATCACATTTCCCATAATAAAGCTTACCCATGAGGTGGTAAAGTTCTCTTGGATCCTATAATTTCAAGTGCATATTGAATATCTCAATAAATGGTTTACTACCACCCCTATATTGATTTTACCCAAATCTTGATAGGGTTATATGGTCTACTATGATTATTTTGGTATAGTTTGGGATGTGTGCTTATATTGGGAGACCATGTGGTGGTGTATGGGCCTTTAAAACTCTATACACATGATAAGAATTACCCAAACCATGTCCTTGAGCTTACAGTAGATATGAATTACATCAAGTACTAGAATCAATATCTTTTTGGGGGAATGGTTTATGATCTACTCAGGTCATAAAATTTTGATCTATATCTTCTCCCAAAAATACTTAAACCTAAGGTAGAGATTATGGATAGATTTTCTCTAAGGTTTTGATGTTGACATCATCTATACACTGGGAAAAGGTAACATAGTCACTGATTCATTGAGTAGTAATTCTAAAACTCATGCTCTGAAGGAGTCGAATTGTGAGTGGGGTCTTATGGGGATTTTTTTCCAGATGAACCTGGAAGCCAAATAAGAGAAAGAGGGTATGTTTTTTGTCAGTGTGTAGTTTATTTCTTCTCTTATAGAGCTGATCTAATAAGAATATATAAAATATGAGTTGTTTCAGTGCTCTAGTAAGTTCCTAAATAGTAGAGAGGTTACTAGTGAATGGTATTTGTATTATGGAAGAGAAATTTTCTCTTAGGGTCATGTTGTTGTGCCATTGTATCTAAGGAAGTTGTTGATATAGGAATGTCACCAGTATCAATGGGCCTTTCATCTTGGTGCCACTAAAATGTTCTATGATGTGAGATGCTGGTTTTGGTGGCCAATTATAAGACATAACATCACTGAATTTGTTTCTCGATATTATTCCTATCAGCAAGTTAAATCTAAAAACAAAATGCCATCGGTCTTACTTTAGCATCTTCATGTTTTTATTTGGAAGTGGGAAGAGAAATCCATAGATTTTATCATTTGGTTACCCAATACACCCCGGGGGAGGAATTATATTAAGGTAGTCATCAATAAATTAACCAAATCTACCCATTTCATCTCAATTTAGGATACCAAAAAAGTAGAGGTTCTAGGAATGTTTTATGTTCAAGAGATCATGAGGCTACATGGTGTACCTCCTACTAGTTTTTCTGAAAGATACCCTCATCATACCTCTCGTTTTTAGGAAGGACGTAAAAAAGAAATGGGGTTGTAGGTAAATCTTAGAATAAAAACCCAACCCTAAAAAGATGTCCAAATGGAGTGGGAATACTTGATTCTGGAAGATATAATTCATTCTTGCATGTTAGATTTTAGTGGTTTTTGGAATAACCATATGGTATTTTTGAAATTTTCCTATAATAATATTTACCAATACTCAATCAAAATGGCCCCCTTTTAGACCCTTTATGGTCGGTCATGCTAGTACCCTTTTTACTGGATGGAAGTGGGTGAGACATCTTTAGTGGGACCAAGCATTATGAAAGAAATGACCAATAGAATTAAAATGAATAGAAAAAATTTGATGATAGATCAGATTTTTTAAAAGTATTATTCCAATAGTTGAAGTTGATCCTCAGAATTTGTAATGGGTAACTAGGTGCTTCTAAAGGAAACACCTCGTTTGTTTCATTTTCAACTTGATAAGCAAGGAATGCTTACTCTGAGATATGTTAGTCTTTTTAAAATTATTGATAGGATCGAAAAGGTTTCATAAAACATAGAATTTCCTTCACAATTGATGTTGAACCATGAGGTTTTTCACATATCTCTATTTAAAAGGTATAATTTGGGTCCTTCCCATGGGTTTAGTTTGGAAGATCTTGACATGGAACATGATTTGTCAATGAATCGGTAGTTGATTTAGATTATTGTTTCCCAAGTAAATGTTCTTCAAGGGAAATTTGTTCTAACAGTTCAAGTCACAGGGAAACATCGGAATGATGGGTGTGAAATTTGGGAATAGATGTCTTGGTTGGAAGATAAGTGTCCTCATTTAATTTTTTATCAAACTATGGATTTACTTTATAAGGGTAAAAATTGACATGGTGTGATGAATTTTTACACCCAAAGTTCCATTTTTAGGTATTTATAATTTATTTATTCTATTTAACTCCATATAATATTTTATAGGGCCTTTTCCTTTGAAATATTATGTTTTTAGGGATACATAGGTTGGAACATGGTTGTAACGTGGTTAGGGGAAACTACGCATCAACCTCTACAAACTATGTGAGTTCAGATAGTGTCTCTAGACCTCCCATGTGTTTAGGAACATGGTTAGGTTTATAGTTATGGAAAACCATGAAACTAAACCATGTGTCGCCAACTAATAGAGCTAGAGGCACCCACATAGTTGGCACACGGTTTAGAAAACCATGCAGCCAAACCATACATTCTTCATAGTTTTAAAAATTCTTCAAATTCAAAAACTACCCCTCTCTTATTTAACACCTCTCGCCCTTCATGTTTACCTATTCATGACTCCTCCATCTCTTTTCATGATTTCCATATTCCTATCTCTCTCTTTGGATTAATTTTTAGGTGGTTTGTCATTTTTTATTCCAATAAACTCCATGTAAGTGACTCCCCTCTTATCTCCTTAGTTTATCCCCTTTTAATTCTTGATTTCTTCCATCTCTATGGTTTTGGTGAATTAGGCTTTCTCTAATATGAACTGCATAGAATGGGTTTTGATATTTATGGTTTATTCGTGCTTCTATAGGATCTATTTTCTTCTTGGATTGCATTTTCCATTTACTTGTTGGTGGTTTTTCATGTTATTACATTATTTGACAATTTAATTATACTTACCTCTAAATCCAATGATTTTATAAATGGTTCATTTGTGTAAATGGGTGTTTTAAAAGGTTTTATTATGTTTTTTAAATGTTTATAAAATGAATTTCCCCTATGGATATGGTTGGAAATGTTTTTCTTTGGAACGTGATGGTTGACTTGTGTTGAAAGAGGATTTGTGTGGTTTGATAAAGGGGATAAAGCCCATGGGAATGATAGTTATATAGGATGGAATACTAGTACAAGTACAAGAGTAATGCCACTCCCTACCTAGTAGGATATAACACCAACTAAACTATTGATGATTATGTGGTTTGGTGATGGATCGATCATGGGAACAGACCTTCACATCCATGGTATAATCACTAAGAGTATGAGGATCCTAGGTCCCCACTAACCCTATCTAATTAGGGATTTATCATGGTGATTAGATTTTACTCTTACCTTCATTAGTTATTCCTATTTTATTTACTTTTCTTTCAAAGCTAAATCATGTTTTAAATTCAAATAGTTTTCTCCCTTTCTTTTGAAAATTGGAACCTTTATTTGTCTTATAGTATCTATGTATGGAACACCTGGTGGTATCCTTATGATAATGTGATATTTCACCCTACATGCACCCAATGGGTTTATAATGTAATTGTTCTGTCTAAATCAAGTAAAGGTAAGGCCTTGTATAGTGGCAGTGGATACTCATTCTAGTGGTTTTTTCTTGGGACATGTGTTGGTGGTGACATGATGGGTGGTTGGCCCTCGTGTCATGAGAATGTTTTGTATATTTTTTTCCCTTACCTATTTATCATTTTTTTACCTATCCTTTTATGTAACCATTAATCTAATGTATATTCCTTTTATTTTTTTTTATTTTTTTTATATGGTTTATATCATTATTTATGATTATGTTGATAATTATGATAGGTGAAATAATTTTTAAAGGAGTTCCTTGATGCCCAGAAACTACTTACTAGCCTATGGGGATTGAGAATTACCCTCAATCCATACCACAAGCTGGTTCGGGTGTCGAGCTGTATAAAACCATGGGCTATTTTGTGACATAGTAAGGTGTGTGGGGTTTAGTGAAAATCCACTTATATTACAACCAGTTGATGGTAAGTGAAAATCTAGAGATTGGTTTTCCACTACGAAAAGACTCCGGAATATGCTCTTTTAGTGGAATAACATGAGAGAATATAGTGGTATAATCAAAAGAAAAATGAAATTTTTTTGCAAGATGTCTTCCCCAATTAATGGTATTAAAGAATGGTTTAGATTTCATAGGTTTAAAAAAATATCAATTTAGGTATGGTATCAAATGAAGGGAATATCTAGATCAATAAATTCAATTAAACAAATTTTGGATTCTGTAAAATGCATACCGAAGACTGTCTAATTTAGAAAAAAATATAAGTTACATTATCTAGGTTAATATTAGTGCCAATGGAGAAATATTAAAGGGATTTCTTGGATAAAAAGACACTATCTCTGGTGAGAATGTATCTTACAAGTAATGTTACATTCAATATTCAATAGAAGAAGATTATAAAAATTTTATAAAGGAATTAGTGGATATATATAAAAATCAATGACCCTTAACAAAGTATTTTTGTTGTGATAGTTGTTCAAATCATGGTTTTTAGAAGGAATACTAGCGGTAATTCATGTAAATGAATTCAACATGATCCATGGGAAGCTCCAATCGGTAAGGGTGGATTTTTCTAATGTTGTGTGGGTTTTTTTACTATTATTTTCACTTTTGAAGAGATAGGATGTAATGGTTTCTATTGTTAGTAACTAAATTGGGAGACTTGGTATTCAATGCTATCAATAATATGATACTCAATGATGAACTTCAATGAGGAACTTCAGTGAAGGTAAGTTCAAGTTACATTTATAAGTGTACTTAATACCGATAGAAGGGGAAGATCACCTCATCGAAAACTATTCTATCATAAGAAACCAAAGGGAGAAAAATATAATGAAAGAAGTTGAGGTAAGTTGGTAGATCCTGGTCTAACCTTCATGAAATGTGGGGAAAAAGGACACATCAAGAAACACTTATAGGAAAAGGAAAATTCAAAATTATTGGTATAGGCTGAAGAACCATTTTTATAGCCTATACCAACAGTTATCTAAAATTTTGGGTATATTTCCATGCATATTGACCTATACCAAAAGTTATTTATAAATAATTAGTATAGGTCACCCGGATTTACACTATACCAAGAGTTCTTTAAACCATTTGTATAGAATTCCCTAACTTTACAATATACCAATGGTTTAATGAAACTCTTGTTATATCATTACCTTAACTTGGAAGCTATAATCCCCCCACCTTAGTCTAAAACCTACAAACATCAAAACACTTGCACTTGAAAACACCAAAACACCTTCACCCAAACCACAACCAGCCAATATAAAAAGTTCAAGAAACTAATTAGTGTATTCAGGCAGTGATAACACACATTTAAAACATCAAATATATTCATTCACATCCAATAATAAAACATAATGTGTCATAAATATCAGTCAAAAAATTTATCATATAAATATCATCACTATCGTCATTATCATCATCATCATCACCATCATCCTCAGCATCATGATCACCATCACCATCACTATCACCATAGCAAAGAAAGTCATCATACCAACCACCACGAGGAACATCATCACCATCGCCTGATGCATCATATAACTAACATGTATTCAATATGTATTTATGAAAAACCATGATGTTATCTAGTGTAATTTATGGAAACAAGGTTACAATAACTTTTATAAACTGCTCGTTAAGTTTTTCACTCCATTCATGCTCCTGTATGGATATGTTTTGTATTATGATACATCTTTACAAGAATTTTCTACCTATGAAAGATCTATTTCTAACTTGGTGATACTAGAACTAGAACCTAAAGTGGGACAATATCTGGTGGATACAATACTCTTCTCTATCCATTAGCATACTCTCCCATGGTTCTCAACTCCTAATACCTAGGGAAAATGATCATTCAGCCCAAAGTTTCTAGCTTCATATGAATCAAGGTCATCCAAATCACATTGTTTAAAATATAAATGAAGTATTATTTACAAAATTGATATTAAAATATGAAATTGAAAAGGTAAAACTTAGAATTATTTGTTTTTTCTATTCATTTACCATGCTTCTACTTTCTTCTTTCTACTCGAGAAAAATAATTTTTCTCAAATAATTCATCCTTTAATATCAATACCACCCTATTCAATGAAATTCAATTTCAAAAAAATCATTAATAAAAAATTCTATATTTTTGAAAATATTAAGTCATTGTAACCAATATTTTTTGAAAATTAATAAAAAACTTGATTAAATTAAATTTCACAGAAATTTATTGTATTATCACCAACTGTGTGAAACTATAATCAATCAAATTGAAATTAATGGGGATTATAGATAATAATATATACCCCTAATAAATTTTATATGAAAGGGGAAGATAATTAAATGAAATTTATAGATGATAATAACATTTCATTTTATTTACAAAGGATGATTGAGTAGAATTCACTATAAATCAATACATCACTTTTAATAAATTTTCATTAAAAGGAGGCATGTTATTTATAGTAGTATTTTAAATAAAATCCCAGGGGGGGGGGATATTGAAAAAAAGATTTTATGTGTTGGATTATATTACATAGTAGTTAGATTTATTGATAAGGAAATGTATGATGATATTAGAAGACATGGTGAATCACAAGGTGAAGAGGATGGTTACCAGACACCTGGGATCCCCATTTAGATTATTAAATATTTATAGAAATGATGTATTTGGGATTTTATAGATGTTTGTAGGTTTCAAAATAAATATTATTGAAAGTAAATATGTTAATAATGTGGATGTTTTGAAGTCAATTATGGTGGTGGAAGTGAATTTTGTTCATGAAGTTGTATGTTTTATAAATTTTCTTAGAGTAGGAGAAAATATTTTTTTCTTAGAGAATTTGAATCATGGATCTATCTTCAATACATATTTGTTTCCTTGATTCTCTATGTTTTTTAGATTTTAGTGGGGTGTGAGTTTATGGTTGGAAGATAAATATTTATATTGTGACTAGATTCCAAGAAAAGTGAAACTATTTCCTATTTTAGGTGTTTGTGAAGTTATTTTTTTAAAAGGTTCATGGTTCATGTCTGGGTTAGAAGTTTTATTTTGGTGGATTTACTTTCTAAAATTGGATAAAACCATGTCATGGTTTATTTTCAAGGTTAAAAAAATAATAGGGTTTAGTGGAAGTTATTTTGGTTTCATCAAATGGATTAAATGAAATTTTAGAAAACTAGGAATTGGTTTATTCATCCATGTCATGGTTTTTATCAAAATGTGCTAAACTAAAATATAAACAACCATATATATCTTACGGGATAGAGATTTATATATCACAGTTTTATGATTTTCCTTTAACAGATCAAACCACAACATGGTTTATGGAACCACATCATGGTTTTTTATCACCATTTAATTATGAATTTTAATACTCCTCTCTCTTTTTTATTGGTTTTTAACTCTACCTTAATGAATCTTTATGACATCGACATTCTTCTAAGGTTTTTTTAGTTATGTTTTATATATATCCTTTAATATGGAATGAATGAATGAATAGACTAAATAAGTGGTATGGCATGGGGTTATTTTGATAAAATAAATCAATAAATGAAGTTAAAAAAATAATTAATTATTGTGGTAGTTAATATATATGGTAAATTTTAATTGATAAATAAGTGGGTGTAATTTTTTGGATAATTGATAAAGTTAAATTGTGTGATTTTTGGGATCAATTCTATAGGGAATACAATGGTATAGATGGTAGTTGGGTGGAAGTGAAAAATTACACAATGATACGATTATATAATTGAAAATTATAGGATATAGAACCTTGGATTAGACTTGTTTGAAATTATATATCATTATATATTTATTTTTTAATACATGAGACCAATTAAGTCAAGTAAACTAAGCTATAAATATATGAGGTTTTGGGTACCAGGTAAATCCCCAACATCCATGATATTATAGATATGGATAATTAAATAATCTCCATGTACTGTTCTACCTTCTATCCATGATTTTAGTTATAGTTATGGTTATGTGATCATGAGGTTTTGGTATGAGTTGGGATATGATATGGTTGTGTTATTAGGAGTTTATGGTCTTGGTATGATGTGGTGTGTTGATAAGGAAAGGATTGTTATGCCAGTACATGTGTTGTTTTGATATGAGTGTGACTAGATTAGGGGAAGTGGCTTGGTGGTACCTTCCTAGTTAAACTTACTTGATTTATTTTTATTTATACCATATACTCAGATTTTGGAGAGTGTATTTGTGGTGATATGGGTTTATATATTTATATAGGAAAATATAATGTGTTAATTTTAGTATTTATTCATAGAATATTTAGTATGGGTTTTCCACATTGACATGAGAGTTCCTTGAGAGAAACCATCTAAGTATATTTATATTATCACCCATAATTATATATACTACTATTTTATATTTTTCATGAAAGTGTTGGAGATCATGTTTTACCTTACTAGATCATAATCTTAGTGGTTGGTGGATGTTGGAGGAGTTGTTTCTTTCAGTTGGGGTTGTTGATTATATACATATTGACTATTTTATATATCTTATTTTATGGTTTTGTGAGATATAACACACATTTTATATTTATTTTGATTGTTGGGATAATTTTATTTGTGGTTTTTAGGTGTTTATTAGTGGTTTCATTTTATTAATGGGAGTAAAGTGTGTGATTCCACCTATGATTCATTTTACATAACCTATTAGAGGTGGTCATCGAGGGTCAAAAACTACATCATTCCTAACACTAGAGGAATTCATGTGGAATAAAATCCTAACAATTTTGTCCTTTACAATACATTGGGTTTTTAATATTTTTTATCAATTTTAATACTTTATAATTAATTTATGTCACTTGAAATTATTTTAATATAAAACACACCATTATCAATTAGAACCCTAAAAAATGTAGTTATTTTTTAGTATAAACCTTTTAATCTATACAGCTAAGACAACTAGGCTTTATTATTTATCTAATGAAACTTCATTGAAGTAATAAAATAAATAAATCTTTAAAAGGTAGATATTATTGGGTATGGATATTGATTTTTATTAGTTGAAAACAAGGAATTTTTTGTTGAAGAAGTTCTCCAATTTTAGAAATAAAAATATTTTTATGCTAAAAAATATAAATAATTATATGAAAGGAACATGAAGAACTTTAGATCAATATGAAATTTGAGTGTGGTTATATAGAAGAAATATGTAAATAAAATGAAAGGGTAAATTCATTTTTTCTTACAACTATTGAAATGAGTGATATTATTCATGTTTCTCATGGAGTAATTTTTTTAATAAAAAACTTGTAGATGATGATGATGACATAAAATATCAAGATTTTATATTTTTCCTATTTGTAAATTTTCTCAAATAAAATATTTTTTTAGATAATTTAACTCCAAAACACAAGGTTATGGGAATGTTTTTATTGAATAATATTTCTTGAAATTTTGTTGAGTTTAATAAGGTTATATTCTAAGACATTGATTTAATGTACATGTTGGTCAATGAAAATCCTGTTAATTTAATTCAATTAATGGTAAAGGTTATGTATCCATTTATCATTGGTATAATAATATTGAATTGTTCTCTATTTATAATAAATTAATATTTTTTAATGAAGGAAGAATCATTAAATAAAGAGGATTATAATAAACCAAAAAATCAGAAAAAAAATCTTTTTGGAGGAGTTCTCAATAAAATTGGCGTACAAGGAGGGTACCATTGAATAAGTTAGCAATTAATGAAGCTAAAGAGTAGAATTATTCATAACTAATGTGTAATAAAAAAAAATATGTGACATGACTTAATTAAAAAATGAAAATTGTTAAACCAAATAAAGGATATGTAGTGACATAACATTATCATGTTATATTTAGTAACATTAATATCAAAACATAAAAGTTGTTTCATATAAAAATAAAAACGTTATAACTATCATGTTTTTCATGGGTATGATATAGTTTTCTTCTTCTATTTTCAATTCGATCCAATTCAGTTTTATGTCATTTGGTTAATTTGGGTCAATTGATTAGGTCATTTGTCCATTTTTTAGGTAAGTTAATTTTCTTCATATTTTGGGTAAGTTCATTTGGCCATTTTTTCGGTTTGTTCATTAATTTTATTAGTTTTTATTTTAATTATAATTATTTTAATATGTTTCGATTCAATTCATCTTTTTTTTATAATTATATTTTTTATCTTTTATTTTTGGGTTTTTTGGGTTCTAATATAATTCAATTCAATATTAGAAAATGAAACTCAAAGAAAAATGTAACCAATTTATATTGAAAATGCATATGATGGTCAAGTTTAATACAAAATAATTGTAACCAAAATTAATGAAATTTGAATAGTACCAACCAAAATAACCCAAGTCGAACTAAACCAAAATAACTAAGAACACATATGGATGATTCTACATGTTATCCACCACAACTTCAGATTCACAATCAACTTTTACAATTGAACTATTAGAGTCGACATAAGTAAAAAATTGACCAGGTCCAATGGGGGTAGTGATGGTATCAATTTCATACCCACTATCATCAAAAATATGTCTTGGTATTACTTTAATAATGACACCAAATTCAGGTCATGGATGATCTTTCATATTAAACAAATTCCCATTAATGCTAATATCGATGGCTCATCAGTAGTAAGAATGTGTGTCATTTCAATAACTCAAAATCCATAGTCATCAATAAATTTTCCATTTCTCATCATAAAATCAAACCACTTGCATTTTATCATAGAGACTCAACCATGAGAGTAATAATCCAATATTAGTATTTTCTCAATAACTACATAGTCTGATACATTTTTAAATCGAGGTCTAATATATGATGCAATAGAATAAAAGTGTGTTTTGGTAGTTACCATAACACCATAATGTTGTGTTCTCATGTTCATTTATCATTTAATGATAATATATTTGTACCCATTTATCATAATTGACTTTTATTCATGAACCAAAAAAATAGGACCAAAAGACAAATCTCTTATTTCCTTGGTGATAGAGTCAGTAGGTAAAATAAATACCTAAAATATAAATTAATATTAAAATTAATTGAATATTCTTTTTATTGTATTATTATATTAATAATTATACCTTCAATTTTAACCAATTAGAAAACTCGTTTATATGAAAAGTATCTCTCCTTATCAAAGATAAAGAATGACCATTTATATTTATAATTTTTTTATGATCCCTACCTAATAAAACAGAATATATAAAAACATATGTACAATTATATGGGATGATATAACATATACATGTTTAATTTACTTACTTGATATAGTCATCTAACAAATCAGAGTTAAAAAAACTATGTGATGTTCCATCTCCCGCTCTTTAAGTATTAATGAATTCAATGTATATGATCTAAGAATTACACCTATTTGGGGAAGTGATATAAAACTGGGTTCAATTTCATCATACACCACTTATTTATTTCTCACTGGTGAGTTCCATCTTGTGGTCACATCAAACAAATACATTGAACATAAATTCATACATTCTTGAGTCAAGTAACCTTTCACAATGGAACCTTTAGAATGATTCATGTTCTAGACATAATACTTCAATGTGTGTATATTTCTTTCATCTAGATACAACAACAAAAATAAACAGGCCCCCAAGAAGTATTTTAGTTGGAAGGTGGAAAAATAGATGCAGCATATGTGTGAAAAATGATGGAGGAAACATTTTCTCTAACTCATATAAAATTAATCGTTCCTCCTCCTACAGTTTTTATAAGAATGACTTGGAAAAAAATAGCACAGAGATCTCTATAAAAATGGATCAATCGAATAACTACCACCCTTAAATTATTGGACAGTAGATAAAAGATTGAAATTAGAATCAACTCATTAAGGAGGATGCGACAATCAACAGTCTTCAAATATTTCATATTTAACTTTATTCTATTGAACCATTTTGATATATTCCTTGAATAGCCATTAGAAGCATTGATAGTCTCTAGTAATTATATGAATTGATTTTTTTATAGGTTTTATCACATAAGAAACACACAAAACATTCCATTTATTTTTGTTGATACACACAGGTTTCAATTATGCTCCGATACCCCAATATACCAAGTTACACCAAGATAATAAATCATCTTTTGCCTTACTATTTACATTTAGAATAATTTAAAGAAACATTTCATATATATTTTTATCAATGTGAATTACATAAAAACAATGGTGTGACAAATTGGTTAACCAATAAGGCAACTCAAAGAAGATAATTTTCTTCTTCCAATTGTAATTATATTTAGTGGAAACATTATTCCTATTTATATATTTCATTTTACCTTCTTAAATAAAATACTTACATCTTGAAATTCCTTAAGAAAATTAATTATAGACATACAATGAGGTGGATTTTTTGTCTCTATGGTATTGTAAAATCTTTGAAAATTATTCCTATATAGATGATCTATTGGAAACAATCATCGATGTCCCATAAAACTAAAACTACAGTAATATTTAACTCTTATAGACCATTTATTCTTTATAAAAAAGAACATAAAAGTTTTCCCTTCATGCTCCAGAAAAACATCATTGTATATGAAAGAAAATCATGTATCATCTATATAAGTATAGAACACATATGAAATATTTCTTTCAAATAAGCACTGTATGTGTGCACACCCACATTAAAAAGTTGATTCCACTCTTTTATTAAAGATTTGGTGTATACATCTATATCATTTATATGATCAAAATTTACATATATGAGTATACTCATGAAAGTGAAAGGTTTTTTCATACACCTAGATGGAGTTAGGTTATAAATGTGTATGGAAACCATCTATGTGATATGTGAATTAATAATATGATAAAACAGACTAAAATGTTGCATGATTGAACCAAAATCACATTATACACTTTATCTGAAAAATCAAGATATCAAGCATCAAATTTCTACCATACTAATCCATCTGCAGGATTATTGAACTCATCATTATCCTTATTTATATTAGTATCATTCCATTTCATATTTATTTATATTTTATCAGAAATTAAAAGATATTGGATTCTGGGAATCAATGGAAACTACCACATTAACTTTTGTGGTTCATGAGATGGTGTTCCATCAGTATTTGGCTTCGATACAGGTATTCCACATTTTATACAATCATATCAGTCAATAGTTTCCTACCAGAATATGATGTAATCTTTTAGGAAATCACAAATTTTGTATTTAGAACATCCATGTTCATCAACTAAATTCCATTTTCATATAGTGGTTCGATGTAATATTTACATAATCTATAAGTTAAGTACTTTAAAAATGTAAGAATATAATCGATGTCTGAATTAGAAATCCCAAACATGTTTTCCCATGAAATATTTGTATTTAAAAATTCTATTTTTTTCATTTTACCACATTGTCAGTATACTGGATTCATGGAAGCATCATTCCATTTTTTCACCCTATCAACATCATCATTTTCATTACATGCATCATCTGTACTCATATCATTGTCTTATTGGATTTTCATCCTTTATTTTACATAATGATAACTAAACAGAAACTATTCATATAATAAATTATCCAATCCAGTCCTCTCATTCAGATTATAAAAATTTTGGTATTTACTTTTCTCTTTATTGTGAAAATAGACATAATAGTTTTTTTGAAAAACATATTTGGTTATATGGTAGCTAACTTATTCACAGTTTAACTAAGTTCTTCCAACACGATTATAACATGGGTAGGGTATACAACCTCTATCTAAATCATTTTTAAATAGAAAATCCAAAAAACTCCCCAACTTGTTTTAAAAACTAATTGAGATCTTATCAGTTTTATACATCCAACTTCTATCCATTATATAAAAATGTTATATTTCATGTCATAAAATAAATGAAATAAGGTTTAAGTCAAATCAAAAAAATATAAATGATAATTGGTCACTTTATATCAAACCATAATTGAAAAACTATTCTATATATCAATTATAATATAAAAGACAAAATAATATAATATATAAAACAAAATAATATATATATAACACCATGATATTGAATTCCATTATATCAATTTATAATAAATATACATAATACTACACAAATTTGTATTTATTATTGTTGTTTTTAGTTTTTCTATTATTCTATTCACTTTTGAACATATGTTATTCTTATTCTATAAATTCATGTATAAAAGATTACTATTTATAGGTAAGAATCATCTAAAACACATATAAATTATGATTTTAGGTTGGATTGAGACATAATTAGCAGTTTCTCGTATTGAGGGATGTCAAAGTGATTCATTCTAAGATCTACTAATCATACCCCATGACTGCATTTTTTTCTTTCAATAATTTGGTATAAACCCCCTTTATGATGAATTTAGTATCCTTTTTCATGATTTTCAGCGGTACTGTGATATTTTTAATAACCACTTTTTGTACAAAATGAATTTTTAGACATATTTTTATGTTTTAGTCTAAAAACACTAATATGTATTTTGAATATGTATTTTCAATATGCTTGCTTCAATATAATATGAAATCAGTAATCTTTTAATGTTTAGTTTTAATATTCTTACATTTAACTATGAAGTTTTACCATGTATTATTGCATGATTCTATATAACATAAATTGAAAATTTTCAAGTGGAATTTTTATTATGGATAATTATGGAAACACAAAATATTAGTGGAAGTGTATGAGATAATGAGTGAAAGTATGATTGAGGTGAAAAAATAGATAAAAAGTAAAATAATAGTGGTAGAACTAAATTAAAAGTGTTTGTGACACAAAATGTGGGAAGAAATAGGAAAGTATGAGCAATGGGTTTATGATATAAAATAGTGAATAAGTGATAGAGATAATGAAAATATGATTAAAATCAATGAAATTATTATAATGGGGGTATATTTTATTTGGGTTAATTGATTTTTTTTCTAGACATAAGTTTTTATTATAGGATAACCAAGACTTTTCTAAAGTATTAGTGGTATCCATCAGGAGTCATCAAACAGTCACTAACTTTCCATGAACTTTTACAAAAAAATTAGTAACTAGTAATAATAATTTAATTTATCTAAAAAGGCCAACACAATTCTATATTGTCATATGAAATTAGTGTAGTTCGACTCACTAGTGAACTATTGGCCAAATTGTCAATTTATTACTCAAGTAGAAAACATTTTCATTATTTGAAAATTTTATTTTCTCAAACTTCATTTTTCAGTGAAAATATGAAAATAAAAAATTACAAGTGAAAAAAGTTACCAAGATAGTAAAATTAGGTTCCACATATAAAAAACACATGGCTGGTAATTATAGTAAGAAACCCATCACTAAATAAGTACCCTAGAGGGATTGAGCTCAAAAAATAATCCACTTAAAAACTAAAATTAAATAATTAGTAGTAGTGCATGTAGAAAAAAAGAGAAATAAATAGATTTAATAAGTATAAAATTAAGAAATTATCCTTTAATAAAATTATATAAAAACCTTGTTTTGGGATCACACAAGCAGTAAAACTTCTCCAAAATCAAAGTAGATGTCATAGAAAATTATACCCATCCTAGAAACTTATACCAACCTATAGAGTGATAGAAACTTATAAAAATAAGAAAATACACTATACCACATCATTCATAAATTAACCATGTCCAACCACTTCAACTAAAATAAACACATCAGCATTCAAATTATAAAATAGTTACATATATCCAATAAAACTCTAATAATAGTAAGGAAAACCATAACAAAAACATAGAATAAAAAATTAATCACTACAATCCATGACTACCATTACTAACCCTTGTTCAATGAATTTGGAATAATTCTAGCATGAAAAAACTTATTTAGTGTTTTAAACCTAGAAAAAAAAAAGAAAATTATATTTTGCTGAAGATATGGAGTATTTGGAACACACCAATTTGATGTTCAAGAATAACCAAATGAAAACAAAAACTGAGGATAGATCACCATGGTTGGGGAATAAAATGGAAGGCTCTTATAGGTTTCAATATATGTGGGAGTTATATGTGAGGAGATGGAGGCCTTATGGATATAATTTTTACAGGATACTATATGAATGATTTGTTCAAGCTATTGATATAGACTACTCTATATAAATAGTTTACAAAAATTATCGGCATAGCCTTCACATAATCAAGTTATACCAATGGTTACTGAGAACTATTAGTATAAAGAGACATATACCAAAAGTTTAAAAAAATATGTATAGATCTATTGGTATATATCTCTTTTCCACTAGCGAATGATTTAAAACATCCCAATAAGAACACCATAAAAATGTCAATAATCAATAGTTCATATTATATTAACACAATATAAGATAGAATGAATTACTTGTTAAGAACTTCCACTATGATATAAGATTGGGTGATTAACTCTAGATCCACATATCATTAAACCGGTGATCAATATTTTATAATAAACTATGAATCAAGGAAGTTTGGTAAAGTCTATCTGGTGGACAATGACGCCCTGAAAGTTGTTGGAGAAGGATAGGTCAACATCTAGATGAAGAATGAAGGATTCTTGAATATATCAAAAGTTCACCACATTCTTGTTCTATAGAAGAATATTATTTCCATAGAAAAATTATATGACGAACATTTTTCCACTACCTTTGAAAATGGGGTTTGGAATGTGACTTGGGGATCCATGGTGATTTCAAAAGGAGTAAAGGATGGGACCCTTTACTTGATTGAAAATTCAAACAAAACTGAAATGGTCAGAAGTTCAAATTATGATGACATAGATATATGGAATTTTAGGTATAGTAATCTAATTAATAATAACATGAAGATTCTAAAGGCTAAGGGAATATTGAATCTTGATCACATAAAAATAGTAAAGTGTGAAAGTTGTGTGTTTGGAAAGAAGAAAAGAGTGTCTTTCAACTTATAACATTACAAGCCTGAGTACCTGAAGTTAGAGCTTGTACACTAAAATATTTTGGGACATATCCCTATTTATTCCTATGGTGGTTTTATTTTATTTATTACTTTCATGGATTATTCTATGATGAAATTATTGATTTACTTCTTGAATCATAATTCGGATGTATTTTAGGTGTTTATTCATTGGAAAATATTGTTAGAAAGGAAGTGCAACTGGAAGTTGAAGTGTATCCGAATGAAAAACGGTGGTGAGTAGTGATGAGAATATTACCTAAAGATTTATATATATAACCTATATGTCATATTTCATAGAAATTGATTGGATATATTATTTGTGTTTCGGACACCCGAATTATTCTCTATCTAGGCTATCATTAAAATAAATTTTTCATAAGATAAAAAAATTTGGAGTTAAAAAAAATTCATGCATATGATTCATGAATTTACTAAGAAATTAAATCATGTGTTATAAATGGATGAATTAATTTTGAGGCCACCCAGGAGCATCCACAGATTCTATATAAACCTTACTTCCATATGGTGGTAGTGTGGATGGATATTTGGCCAATGACTCCTATAAACCCAAAGATATATTTAATTTTTATCCTTTGCATATAGAGGTTCTATAAAACCAAGGATAAAAGGTGAATATATTGGTTTTAGTTTTATGAAATCTAGTGTGAAATCATGCATGAAATGTAGAAGAAACTACAAAAACATAGCAGTGTTTCATTTTTTGGAATTTTGGTTTAATAAAGGGTTTAACCTTTTGTAGTTGGTAAATATAAAGGTAACCAGGGGATTACCCTTATGATGTTGAGGTGTGTAAGGGTAACCAATGGGTTACTCTAATGTAGTTGAGGTGTGTAAGGGTAACCAAGATATTATCCTTATTCATATTGGTCTGTGTAATGGTCGTATTGCCTTAACCTTATATATATTGGTTAGTGTAAGGGTCATTGTAACTTACCTTTATGAAAAGTAACAGTTTTGTAAAGGCGGATGAGTTTTTTAAAAATGTTTTTTAAAGGTGATTGATTTCATATTACCCTTACACAAGGAAGTTTTAATAAAGGTTATACCCTTAAGCATAATGTGTGTATAATGGTAACCTCTTTGTTACCTTTATGAAAATGGTTTGTGTAAAGATAATATCCTAATGAAGCAGTTCCATAAGGCCTCATAAAGTTAAATAAAGACTTGCCCTTAAGTAAAGCATTCATATAAAGATAATAGATGTTGTACCCTTACGCAGAATAAGAAGAATAAATGTAATATTTGTATTATATTTACATAGCACATTATATTTAAGTTGTGTAAAGGTAAGTAGTGACTTACCTCTATACAATGGCTTCCAGATGGGCAGTGTAAGGGTGGAAGTCTTTACCCTTAAATAGGAATACCCAAATGCATAAGGGTAGTCAACATTATTTTAAAATTGTTGAAAAATGTTTTTTAACATTTAAAATGATTTAGATAGTTTAAAAAATGTTTATAAATTAATATAAAATATATTTTTGGATATTTAAATTTATAAAATGTTTATAAATTAATTGATTTATGAAACAATTTTCCCTAAATATTCAATGTTAATATTTTAAATAACTTTTAAAAAATTATATGGAAATTATTATGATATAGAAATAAAAGTGGTTATTTATAAATAATAAGAAATAATTTATAAAGGGTTATAAATTTTTAAATAAGTCCAAAATATAATTTTTTTATTTTTAAATTATAAATTTTTTATAATTAATTATTTTTAATTTCATAAAATAAAAGTGGACCTTATTTGGATATTATTTAAAACACATCAAAAATTTCTAGATGATTAATTTGATCAAGGTTTAAATAATTATTATTTTTATGATATTTAGATTATTTAAAATGTTTACATAATAGAAATTGAATTGTAATTTAAGATCTGATGTTTTTTATGGGTTGAAATTTCTAAAGTATTTTGAGTTTTTCATTTGGTGGATGGTCCAAATAATAAACCAAGATTTAGATTGTAATTATGAGAGTTATAAAACTTAAATGTGTTTTTTAGTATGATTTTAAGTCTTGGGGGGTGTATCATGTGTTAATATGAGTTTTAGAAGCGTCGATCTCCATAAACTTAGTTTTGGAAGATACCAAAATTGGTGCATGGTTAGTGTTAACAGTGTAGCCCAAACTGTGTGTCATGTTTGTATAAGGACATGGTTTCAGGAAACTGTGCGGAACCCAGGGGAAACTGTGTGACTTTGTACAGGTGTGCAGAGGAACCACATATGGATGAATCATGGTTTACCTAACTATTTTTTTCAACTGTGTGGGGTAGGGTTGTGCCTGGGTTTTAGTATTGCACTATTGGTAAACCGTGTGATTCAACTGTGTGTCTTGGAGGCGATTTGGATATAGGAACCACATAGTTGGCACAAGGTTTTCATAACCATGTGGCCTAACTGTGTGCCTCATAAAAAGTGGAAAATTACCATTTTTTCCTCCCACCTTAAAAGGGATTTCACCCCTTTTCACCCTCTTTTGGCCAAGAGGCTCCCCCATTCATGCCCTATTCTCCCTCTCTTACTCTATGGTGTTTCTCCATCAATTTTGTTCTGGTTCAATCATTTTTTTGGTGTTTTGTAAATTCAATGGTAAGTCGATGACTTCTCTTTCCTCTTTTATCAATTTCTCTTCTCACTTTTATTATAATAATTTTGTGAGCTAATATATCCTATTTCCAAGGAGTTTTTCAATTCTTCTGATTTCTCTCATTTTGAATCAAATCAAAGACTAATAATGAATGAGAGAGGTATATTTGTTGTAAGGTAGGTGTTATATATCTTTCCCTTAAAGTATAATATGTTTATTAAATATGTCGTTGTACAGTGAGCTGGACATTCCGAGCATCTCCCTTTAAACACAACACTAATTAAGTAAATACCAATGCCTTAAATTAGTTAATCCCTATGCACTAAATCACACCATTGGAAGAAATATAGCTTAACTCGAATCACCCCTTGGGATGTTTTGAAAATATTCTAAACCACTTATGCTTTATCTTTGGAAATAAAATCACCTATGTGGCATGTTAACCTTTTTTCTTCAAATGAAATGGTTAAATGGAATTAAATGAACTATAAGTGGTGTCAATGACTTACTTAGATTATGATCATTATTTATATTATGCTATATCCATATTTTATAAAAGAAATGAACAATTGTAATTGAGTGGGATATTTAAGGATAATATTTATCCTTGGACATGACCAATTTGTTAAATGTGATTCTTGACTTATCACACATGGTAAATCAATTATGATTAATTGTCTTGTGTAATGTGTACTTGCATTCCCTTCTTAATTCCTTATAATTGAGTTGTAAAACAAAATGATCATAAAGAATTGTACCTAAATTAGAATTGATAATTCTCATTTCCTATCATATACCTTTTTACATGTATGGTGTTGACTGCTAATGGAAAGTTCACCTATACCTTATTACTCTTTACCTTATTCTTGGGTTACCCTTTATAAATGAAATAGTTTGATTTTATAGTGGTATGGATGTTCCCATGGCCTGTTTAAATATTAAAATTCAATGTGAAATGATTTACACTATTCCTTGATAGAAACTTGGATTCCAAAGTAGGAATACCTTGGATAGGCTCAAAGGTCTTATGGGTTACATTTCACTTTGTGCGATGTCGGGTTCCTATTTACAGAAAACCTTGGTTAAGGTTTCATAGGGAATGCTGGACCACTTTATGCACAACTATATTATTTATTCACTATTATATTATAATAACTAAACACTAATATATTTTATATTAACGGGCTAGATTTAATTAGATACCATAGGTGGTGGCCTACTAAGTTTATCTCACACACTATTCAGGCCACTGTTTGGTACATGGAAAGACCTTCCAGGTTAGTACTTGGATTGAGCCACTAATTGTTGTATTATTTAGTCTAGGACTTGTCTTGGGAGTAGTTTTTGAGCATATTCTTAGGATTCCCTATGGAGTTGGAGAATCTTATTTATTTATTCATTTTATAGGCTAGACCGTGTATATGTATCTTATTATATATTTTTCGTCTTCCTATATTTTGATTCAGTATGTTCATGCATGGTAATTTATTTATTATTTACTGATTGTAAGTTTTTCATTATATTTTGATGAGATATTATATATTATGTTTCCTATATATGTGATATTGATCTAGATGGTATATTATCTCTACTATACCTCCATTATACCCTCTCTTCTAGTTAGAAGCCTTTGGAATATGGAGAGGCACACTTGAGGCCATGTGACCAACCGATCCAGCTACTGTTGTAGATTAGACTGGGGAAAGACATTACAAAGTGGTATTAGAGCTTATTTTCCTTTTTTATTACTATTTTGGGATGATAAAAAGGAGACTAGTAATGTGTTGATAGTTGGTAAATAACCTTTTTCTGGGTCTATCCAACCCATGCATAATGGAAATATCAAGTTTCCAGGGATGTGACTTTTTTTCATGTCATTTTTTATTATAGTTGATTATTATTTCACCTTGAATGATTGATATACTTATACTAGTTTATAACCTATGATATTTACCATTTTCCATGTATGGAAAGAAATTATTTTCACATGAATCATTTTAATCACATATATATTCACATTCTATGCATACGCCATGCCATGAAGATTGCATTGCTTGAAATCCTAATACTTTTTGGACATGCCTTGTGTAATTATTAATCATGCATATCTATAAACTCTATTTTTTCTATGATTACCTATATTCTCTTATTTTGTAGTATATTTTCATGAATACTATTATTCATTGCTCTATTATATCATGACTTGTTATAATTATGATATGTGATTGGTTATTAAATTTTCTATATTAACCTAAATAGTTTTTTCACATATATCTTGATGGTGGAACCTAAATTAACCATTTATGACATATTGATCCATGGACCATTGGTAACATGGGATGAAAATTTTATGGTTATGATTAAATGGGTTCCAATAACAATTTATAGTATGGGCCTTTATAAATTGGGAAGGGTAACCCATATAGTCAAACCATCATATATGAACTTGTTATATATTTTGAGACCGAAGGTGAAAAACTTATCGTGGTATATAAATTCCAATTGTAACTTATAAAATAAATTTACTTTATAACATGGGAATGGAAATTCATCTAACTGGACCATTCTATAGATATAAAATGTTGTTAATGATCTGACTCATAAAGTGTTTTTATTACCTACGAGATAAACTATACTCATCCAAAATATTCCATTCTTGAGATGATATTATTATTTGATAAACCCACTATGGATGTAATTAATCTTTAATAAAACAACTATTGTTTTGTTTCATTTAGATGGACCCGAGTTGGTAGACGGGACCCTCATAGGTCACCTTTATCTTCATATTCCTTGGTACTTAACCCCATGGGGGATGGGCTTGTGATAAATATGGGATGGTTATTTAAGGCGTCAAAAACCACTTATATGATTTTACGTATAAATTTATGGTGGAATCATACTAAACCAATACCCTTAAAATTATAAAATACCTTTTATCTACTCTTTAGTTTTATTATTAATAGGATTTCATTAATTAAAATTTCAATTACAACCTAAAGGGTGTTTTCATCTATAGCTTGGAAAATGACATTTTCTTTAACTAATCCAATTATAAGGAATTATAGATGACTAAAATGGTTAAAAAGAAATTATGAGATATTTTTGTCTTTTATGGTGAAAGGAGTCATATAAATAAAGTGCTCAGTATTGTTTGAAAAAAAATCATTTGTAATTGGTAATTTCCCTTCTGATATATCTTATCCTTTTTCAAATTTATAATAAATGTGAATCAATTAATGGCTTAAATAAAACTTTAATGTGGTGTTATTAGTTTCAACCCTCGATTAAGGGTAGTTTAAAAATTGTTACCTTGTATGGAAACATGGATATTTCTCATAGGTCTCAGTTGATATATTTCATTTACAGTAAGCTTGGAAGATAGGTAGGTAAGCTTAGTGATCTTCTTAGCATGACCTGGTTATATGGTCAGTGCTTTGTGCCTTATTAAGGGGCTATCCCAGGTGAGGTAGCACCCTAAAAGGTAAATTAGAATTATTAAATTATTTTATAGAGTTTCTAGTGAGAGGTACCATTCAGGTTCTATTTGAGTTCGGTAGAACTCTTTGTTTATAGAGTAACACCTAGGTTGATGGTTGGTTATGTGTTGCGTTGAGCCTTATTAAGGACTTGAGCATCATGTAATGCTCAGGTTTGGTGGGTTAGATATACCTTAAGCATGGTCAGTTTCCTTGATGAATGTGTGATCCTTTCTCTTGTATGATATACAACTTGGTGGATCATTGACTAGGTTAATAGTTATATAGGTAAATACAAATCTGGTATATATAAGGCTGATGGGCCTATAAATTAAAAGTGATGGAATCACCTGTTGCATTTTTTTATCACAGTAGCACTTTTTTTTTTACACGTGGTGCCTATTGAGTTAAGAAGTTTCATGTTAAATCATATGAAGTTTGATCACCAAGGTCTCATAATACTTTAAACCGTGTAGTTTCATGATTTCTTGGAAAGAGTCACGAGTAAATGAAGGGTATATTCATGGGTCATCTATGAAGTAGAGTGGCCTAAGATTAAGATAAATTGAGTTATCCCACTAATGGGGTATGTCATTGGATAAATTAGTTGGTGTTCTAAAACCATTTATCACAGTTGGTTTTGGATTTTAAGTTTAGTCTAGTGTACTTTTTAGCCACTGTTTTTTTTATTCTCTTCATTTGGAACTTTGTATAAGCATGTTAGCCACATCTGTAACCTATGTTCATTGGTGGATGGAGAGTTTTTCATGGGAAGATTTCCCATTCTCAAGTAATGATGAATAGGATACTCCAATAGTGGTGAGTGAAAAATCGAATGTTTTTAATCATTTCCTTATGAGTAAAGGGATCACAACCAAAAAGGACTAGTTGGAAATGGTTAGAATAACTTTTTGAATCCCAAGAGGCTAGTGAACTCTAGTTTTGTAGTCCTACAGATGATGCTCGATATAAAACCATGTTATAGGTTGGGATGGATTCTAATCACTAGATTCAGGCTCTATACAAATAGGCAACCTAGGAGCTGAGAGGTCATTAATACATCTATACTTGAAAGGTAGCATGAAGGATAGATAGTTTGTCGAGTACCTAACTATTGAGGAATTTCAAGAGTCGGGAGAGACTTCAGTGGTTGTTTAGAATGATTACAGGTACCTTTGGATTTAAGGATAAGTGACCAATCCTTCCAAATCCCAAGTTTTCTATTAAGCTAAATGTTTCATAATATGTCAGTCTAGAATGGATCGACTAATGCCTTGATATTTAAATCTCGGTGGAGGCCTCAGGCTGTCAAATTGCATCACATTCAGTATGAAACACTTGTTTGACGCGTGACCCTTACAGTTATACCAAAATAGGTATGATCATAGTTTTAGGGTGTCATGGGGTGGTTAACCCATAGTTGGCCATGGTCACACATCATTGGTATATGTGGTGTTAGGGGTTCTTTCACAAAAATTATAGCCTCTTTTTATGGAGTGTGGATTTGAAGATATATACACGCTTATCGATTGTAATCCTAGATAACATATTGGTGTACTCCTAGATTATATATGATTATTTCCCTTATCTTTGCATCATCCTGAGTACATTGGGATAACGTTGAATATACCCTAAGCTAATAAAATGACTTTCTAATTTGATGGATAAACCCTCATGTGAGAGGAGTATATCTTGAGATCAGCCTTTGGATAGTTATTTTTGGGCACCCAGTGTGCCATTAGAAGAATGGAATTGGGGATGACTAGATTCCTAGGTGAATTCTAGGTATAGGTTTGTATACAAACTTTTCAGAGTGTACTCAAAATTATCTTGGTGTGCTTTGGTTAAAGGCATTGACATATAGTTTTGATAATGCGATGGATCTTAAAGACAATTTTTTAAAATATAGTCATTCAAAACTATCTTTACATTTGTTCTCTTGTTAGGATGAATTTTTTCAGTTGAGGAACCACATTGGGAATGTCATTAGAGGAGATGAGTGTAGTACAAGAGTCGATCGGGGATTTTCAAGGAAAATATTGCACGAACAGTTAAGTGTGATCGATTGAAATTTGATTATTTTGAGATAAACAAGGACCTAGATTAGATTCCTCATGTCTTGACAGGTTTTTTGGTAATCATTCTAGAATAATCATTAGGATGTTAGGGTTATTTTTTAATATCCAATTCTGACGGGGGATTATCAGGGCTCTAAATTGGATATGTAATGTTAGATCTTGTGGTGGGGGTCCCATAAGATGAATGATGAAAGATAAAAAAACTTTATCATCTCTCAGTTTAAATGGGATTGGGTAAGCACCATCTTACTGTTTCGGTTTTGAATGTGAGGGTTGGATTGAGTTTTATCAGGTTGTGTTTTGTGTGTTTAAAGTAGCGCTCGAAGGTGTGTTGGTTATGGGAAATGCAACATGGCCATTTGAGTGAGAATTCATAAATTAAGTAGGGTAGGTGATGTTTTTATTGTTAAAAAAGGATTATTGTTGATGATAAGTTAGAAGGTGCGGAGGTTGTAATGTCCCATGTTTTTTAAGAGTTGAAATTTCCAAAGGATTTTGAGTTTTTCATTTGGTGGAAGGGACAGATCTTAAACTAAGATTTGGAATGTAATTATGAGAGTTGTATCAGTTATATGTGTTGTTTTTAGATGGGGTTTAAGGATTAAAAGGTATCTTGGGTAGTTAGATGAGTTTTAGAAGCATTGGTATCTGAAAAATTAGTTTTTGATATATATAGATAGGGGTGCATGGTTGGCCCAGGGTTAGTGATAACTGTGTGGCCCAAACTATACGACCTATTTGTATAGGGACATGGTTTTATGAAACTATGTGGAACCTATGTGAAATAATGTGACATGGTGTAGGTGTTTAGATGAACCACACATAGTCAAAGCACATTTTACCTAATTGTGGGCTACAACTATCTGGGGTAGGGGTGTGCTTGGTTAGTAGCACTGCATGGTTGGCACACAATTTGTAAACCATGTGATTCAACCATGTAGCTTGGAGGTTCTTTGGATAGAGGCACCAAACTGTGGGATCATGGTTTGTCTAACCATGAAACCTAACCATGATCCTCTTAAAAAGGGGAAATTGCCATTTTTTCCCTCTAACCTTAAAATGGATTTCACCCCTTTTTCACCCTCTTTTGGCTAAGAGGCTCCCTCATGCACACCCTCTTCTCCCTATCCTCCTTTATAGTATTTCTCTCTCATTCTTGGTCTGATTCAATAATTTTTGAGTGTTTTGGAAGCATAAAAGTGAATATATGACTCTTAATGCATCTTTTATTAGTTTCTCTTATTTCTTTTGATGTGATCATTGTGAGATCTCATATACCCTATTTCTAGGGTGTTTTTATATTATTCATATTACTCTCATTCCAAATTGAATCAAATCCTGGTAATGTATGAGTGAGGAATCATTGGTGTAAGGTAGGTTTTCTATATATTTTCCCTTAAATTATATAATGTTTTTGAAATAATTCATTGTGTAATGAATTAGAATTTCTAAGAATCTCCCTTTTGAACATGATATTAATTAAGTAAATACTTATTCCTTAAATTATTTAATCCTTATACATTAAATTTAACTATTTTATGTCATCTATGTCAACTCGAATCACCCATTGGGGTGTGTTTCTAATATTTCATACCCCTCATGATTTATATTTGGGATTTAAATCACCTTTGTCGCATGTTAACTTTATTTTTTAAATTAAATGGTTAAATGGAATTAAATGAAATATTAGTGGTGTGGAAGAATCACTTAGATTATGATCATTATTTATATTATTCTAGAGACATCTTTCATAAAAGAAATGTCCAATTAGAATCAAGTTGTATGTTCAAGGCTAGGATTTATCCTTTTCCATGAACAATTTTTTAAATGTAATACTTGACTTATCACACGTGATAAATTAATTGTAATGAATTTTATTATGGAATGTGTACTTTCATGGCCTTATTAATTCATTATAATTTATTTTTCAAATAGAATTATCATGATGAACATATCTAAATTGGAATGGGTAATTATCACAACCTATCATATACCTTTTTACATTTATAGTGTTGACAGCTTATAAATAGTTCACATGGTGATGAGAAAAAATCATATATATATTTTGATGTCATTTTATTAAGTATTATCCATGTTTTACTCAATAATGAACTGTGTATTAGTTAATTATTTTAGGAAATATGTCTCTAATATTTCAAAATAAAATCTGGAGAAAATGAAAAAAAAAATTAGCATTACGTGTCATGAAACCCACTTACATGATGTGTAGCCATCTTTCGCAGCATATGAAAAGTCATGAAGCAAGTCATGAAAGAATTACAATCCATGAAGAGATTTAACAGTATGGTTTACCAATAAATTTTTTGTAGTTTTCTAATCTAAATGTGGCATCCCGCCTTTTTATAACATAAAATTTCATTACATTACACTAAACTGAGGATCTTTAAGGTTTAGTGTCTTGGAAACCAGGAACATAATACATGAAAACAACATAAAAAATTATTCTTAAACAATTGGAAGGCTTCTCCTTATGTTCATCCTAGGTTCATTACTTAATCTCATAACCTAGGGACATACATCAAAAGAAAGGGTGAGCAGAAGGCCTAGTAAGGGAAACAAGAGAAACATTTTACATCTGAACTTGAGATACTTCAATAAGGTCATGAAAAGAACTTTAAGGCATGAGAAAGAAATAATGAGGCATATCATAATAAAAATAATGTTTTTAATAACTTGAAGATGTGGCTATAACATTTAATATTGACAATCATTTCTGTTTCACCAAGGTCCATCCCCAAGGTGTCATTAAAAATTACCAAGGTTATTCACCAAGGCGTCGTTAAAAATAGTCATCTCTAGAGATTAAGTCTTTACCCAATGCATTGGAGCGCTATCAGGGCTCACCCTTGACATGTATTTATTATCATGTGAGCCACATATATCATCATAAATCATTTCATAAACAACCCATATAGAAAAAAAGGAATGGGTTTCATTTCATAATCATAACGTTTTAGAAACTTCTATAAATACATGATCTTTATGTTACTTTAAACCCACAGAAAGGGAGAGCGGGTCTCATGTATGTAAATCCCAGAATTTAAAAAAAGAAAAAATTGGTATATATGTTAATAACACTATAGAAGAGAGATATTTGAGTATTCACTTAATAAAATAAAATAACTTTAGAAAAAGAGAGATAAATTTTGAGACGGAAATTCTGCAGCATAACGGCTATGTTTCAGGGTTTTAGAAAACATTGAAAAGGGAGGGGAAATGGGTCAAAAAATCATAAATGACCCATAAAACAGTAGAGGGACCGAATATGAAGAATATATGAACATGGTAATGAAATTTAAAGGACATACCATTTGAAATGAAAAACATGGAAGGAAGACAAAAATTAGATTTCTCTTATGAAAATTCGGCAACCTAACGGTGTCACTTAAACTTCAACAAAAAATGAATTTACAAGATAAAATATGGTATCTAATCATATGAACATAATAGTTCATTATGATAGATATAGAGATCATAACCCAACATAATAAAAAGGAACTTGAAAGACTTGATATGAAAATAGATCTTGAAAACGAGAAGGGTGAAAGAATCCCTTAAAAATCCGGCAGCCTAACGACGCCACTTAAAACTTTAAAATACTAAATTGAAAAGATAAAATAGGGTCTCTCATCATATGAACATAAAATATCAATATGATAGATATATAGATCATACCCCAACATAAAAAATGAACTTGAAAGACTTGACATGAAAATAGATCTTTGAAAAATGAGAAAGGTGAACGAGTCCCTTAAAAATTCGGCAGCCTAACGGCGCCACTTAAAACTTTAAAATACTAAATCTAATAGATCAAATAGGGTCTCTCATAATATGAAAATAAGAGTTCGGTATGATAGATATAGATATCATACCCCAACATAATAAAAAGGAACTTGAAAGACTTGACATTAAAGTAGAACTTTGAAAAATGAGAAAGGTGAACGAATCCCTTACAAATTCGGCAGCCAAACGACACCACTTAAAACTTAAAAATAATGAATTGAAGAGATAAAATAGGGTCTATAATCATATAAAAATAAGAGTTCAGTATGATAGATTTAGAGATCATACCCCAACATGAAAAAAAAGGAACTTGAAAGACTTGACATGAAAGTAGAACTTTGAAAAATGAGAAAGGTGAACGAATCCCTTAAAAATTCGACAGCCTAACGGCGCCATTTAAACATTCTTAAAACGAATTGATGAGAGAAAGAGGGGGTATCTCATCATATGAAAATTAAAAGGGCAGTAAGATGAATATAAAATAACATCCTCCAACATAAGAACATGGAGCATAAATGAAATGACATAAAAGAGATTACTTGAAATGAAAGAGAGAGGTCGGATCCCTTACCTTAAAACGTAACTCTTAAAACTCAATGGTTGGGACCTTGAGGGCTTGGGGGAACCTTGTAAGGACTCCTTGGGAGGTAATGAGACCATAGATTTGTTGGGGTAGAGTTGGGAGTTGAATGGATAAGAGGATGCCTTGGTATTTATAGGGAAAGTGAGGGGACAAGGAATTAATGGCCAAGGGACACTTCATTAGTGGTTTTGGAAATACCATGGGCCTGACCATGGTATTTTCCCATGGTATTGGCCACTTGGGACACCTCATACCTTATCTTACTATTCATAATTCGACCATATTGATTACATACTGAATACATAATTTAATGATGTCATTAAACACCCGTAACTTAAAACTGTATTTTAACTATTCATCGAAAATTCAACTTTCTCAGAAAAATCCCAAAATTTCACCTTAACCAAATATCGATGCTCTGATTTCAAAAATGAACTCCATTTTATAAAAATAATTTTCTAAATATTTTTAATTTAATTTTTCAATAAATACACTATTCACCAAAAATTCATTTTTTTCAGAAAAATCCCCAAAATTTACTTTAACATAATATAGATGCTCTGAGTTCAAAAATGAAATCCATTTTATAAAAATAATTTTCTAAATATTTTTAATTAAATTTTTAATTAAAAAACACTATTCACCTGAAAAAACTAATACTTGACTAATTATTTATGAAACCGTTATTTAACCATTTTATTGAATCACATTACTTAATCAAGGTGCCTAGATTATATTAATAATTTCTTTAAGTGAGATTACTAATCCATTTGGTCACATTACTAATCCTAAGCATAAAATCACTATTCATAATTTACTATTCATCAAAAATTAATTTGATCTTATTAGACTCAAAATTTCATACTGAACATAATTGTAGAAGACCATTTTTTGAAAATCATTACACATAATTAGTTATCTAAGGTTTACATAATTATTTTCAAATATCCTTTTTCTAGAATTCATCAAAAATATGCATACTATATTTATCCGGACATTTGAAAATTCATAAACTTCATCATAAGAAGAAATCAAAATTTTTATTTAAAACAAAGGATTACACAAGGCAGTTACGGTCTCCTTATATATCCCCTTATCACACCAGCATATGACCTAAGTGTAAGGTGTGCTAAGGTGTGCTAAGGTGAGATAATCTGAGGGAGGCTCAGCCAACATCGCACGATTAGTAATTTCTATCAGTTTGAACTTCTCACGAAGGAGATTCCATTCTAGCTTCATACGATGAAGTTTGGCTTGGGTTTAGTCTAGAGAAAATCCCATTGGTGCTACCTCCTTCCCAAGTTCTATTAGATGGGCTTCGATCGGTCCAAGACTACTGGGTGAGGCATCAAATCTTCTTTCTATATTAATTAACCAAGATCACTTGTATTTAGAGAAAAATATCGAAATTTTTAGTTTCCAGTGGTCATATTGACCAATGGTCATATAACAATCAAAACCCAATAGTCTCATTTTAATTATACTCATGTTATCCAATGAAACAGTTTTGTTGAGTATAAAAAAATAAAATAACACAAAAAATTAGGAAACAAGATTTATTCAAAATTTTGGGTCGTTACACTAAATTCCCACTTTGAATATATATAACAAAGGAAGATACATTTCATGAAGACCCATTACATGTTTGTTTCATCTTGTGGGATGTTGAGCTTGGGATGAGATTAGTCCAATGGGGACTGGGCAATGTGTCCTTTTTATCTTGTGAAGAAGGTTCTATAGTCAAGTGTATCATGTCAGGATTACCACTTATTTCTTGACATAAATCACATCATGATCCTGAGGGGTGATTTTAGTGGGTTGAGTATTTGTGAAAACAATCCACATCAGGTAAGATGACCTCAGATGGTCACCAATAGGTTTATTCACGGATTTAGAAATACCCAATGGATCTGTGATCCATGATTCATAGACCTAATTTCAAAAGGTAGGTTCTCGTTGGATGATGATTTTTCTAACGACACTTAAGGACACACATTGGTTGAGATGATGGGAGTTCAGGCTCATCGAACCCTTTTTGGGGGAATTGTTTCCCACTTCAGGACTCTCTCATATATTTAAGAAAAGTTCATATGTTCATGAATCCTTGGTTCCTTCCCAAGCATGTTTCCTCAGATTACTCTTGGGTTACACGATAAATCATAAATACATGAGGTTATGGAATAATTTGTATGTATCTGAGGTTATCTATCAATGAGGATACCCTTTTGTGGATAGATCATGAATTTATTTACTGTTTATAGAGAAAATGCAGGTTTAAGCCATGTGATGAGGCACTCTGGATTTTATCATCATCTAGGGGAGATGGTAATTGTTTTGATGTTGGGGTTAAACCCATAATATGGTATTCTTATGTATACTCAAGAGAGTAATCAGATCCCACGTAGTTCGTTGCCACTTATCTGGACACATCACCTTGTAAGGTCAGGTGATGAGGACTTATCCATGCAATTTAATGTCATGTGGCAAGGATATCTGGGTGGAAGGTCACTAGTCAAGATTTAATATGGGGATTATGTAGAGGCAGTCTGAGGTACCTTGAAGTAATGTGGTCTTTAGGGTAAAGAGGGACCCTATCAAGAATATGGACAGGAAAACATTAGGGTGAGTTTTTATGTTAGGTTTGGACCTCAGGGAGGCTTCCTACGTATCCTAGTTGGTCAGGAATCAAATCTATAGAGACCCTGCCTTTTATTAAATTACTATTACATCATTTTAAAGATAAAAAACATAATAGTATTACACATAGAGCATCCAAAGGTTTAGTGTCTTGGGAAAACTATGAACATACATAACAGTTACAACATCAAGCATAAACATTTATTTAATTTCTTCTTCTCTAGCTTCTTATTGGCACTTGTCCTCTCCTTAATACATGTAGACACTTGAGAATATACATAAAAATGGGTGATCTAGAAGCCCAGTAAGAGTATAGATAAGAAAAATATAGCATGGGGTGAGAATAATCACAACATGGGAAAAAGATCATGAACATGAGAGGAATCATAAATATAAGACTTGAAATGTGGCAATGCATAAAAATGAAAAATCATGTCTTAGTGGTTAACTACCACACAAACTTGTGAACCAAGATATAATCTTGTTCACACATAATTTCACATTTAATCATGAGATTAATCACTTTAACCAATTCATTGGAGCGCTATATAATTCTGGGCGCACCCGTCACATTTAAACATTCATATTGCGCTATATAATTTCAGGCGCACCCATCACATCATAACATTATCATTTATCATGCATGCCACAATGAACATATAACATAAATTAAAATAACTAACCCATGAAAAGTAATGGGTTTCATCTCATAAGAACACATTCATAAACTTTGGGTTCCCAAAAAAAAGAGGAAACAACATACTTGATACAAGAACCATCAACCTTGAATGAGAGGTAAAATGTGAGTTCTTAAAAGAATGGTTCTTTAGGAAAACATTTTGATTGACATAAACTTTATTAGAAAACATTTATATCCCAGAAAAGTTAATTTAATTATGAACAAATGATCCTTATGGAGTAACCATATCAAAAATGGTGTGAAAGAGGGAGAACCCGAAGGATGAAAGTTGGGTTCAAGAATTTCCCCTTACCTTGTACCTGAATGCTTCCTTCTCTTTAATGTCATGTATAATGAAATTATATTCATTAATTAGAAATCCAGAACCATATGTACATTAATATGGTTCCTTATGGTTTCATTATGTCATATTATGTTCCTTTGGATGACTTAGAGTTTAAAAACATTGTTCGGGGATGTTTGTTTTTAAGGTTTTTTTTCTTGGGTGGTTCACTTGTATTCTTAAATTAAAGTTTGGGTAGAACATGAGTAAACATATAGAAATGATATTACATTTAATTAATGATATTACAGGAGTTTTAATGATATTATAATTAATTATATTATATCCATTTGGATAAATAATTAGATAAGAATTAAATGATGGTTATTTGGGTCAATTTGGGCAGTTTTGGGATCACAACGAACTTCTTTTAAATTATCACTTAGTAATATGGCCATAGGTTATTTCAATAACTTTAAATAGAACATAATACATATAAAATATTCTGGTTCAACCATAAAAAGGTTTCATGACAAGATCTGAAGGTAGAAATGGAAGAAGAAAGCATGTCGTTCTTGAAGGTGATAAATTAACACCTCACAAACAACGTTCTCTTTAATAAAATAAAAGGAAGAGGGAAAGGGGGTTGGATGATATAATATCCCATTAGAATCATAAAATTACATTATATGTATAATAATAGAGTTAAAATACAATGTTGATGAAGATAGGTGGTTAGAGATCAAGAAATGAACTTGAACTTGAAAGGAAATTAAAGGAGAAGAGGGAGGGAAATAACCTCTAGAATCCTCCTCTTGAGAACCTCCTAAAGGGCCTAATCTTGGTCTTTTAATGAGACCAGAAGCTATTAAAAGTGGGGGAGAGGATAGGGAAGGAGTTTGGGTAGAGTTTAGAGATGTTTTGGAGCTTGAGAGGTGTGAGGAAATGAGGGTGTGAAGGGTGGCTTTATAGTGGAGGGGAGAGGGGTTTCCTTAATATAAAATTCATTAGTTTATTAATTTCCCCCAAGACAAGGAATAGCGAGTCTTGAATGACCTAGAATAGTAATTTTATCATGTCATCCCGAACCAAGTGGGATTACATCAGCAGATCATCATCGATGACTCAATTAATCCATTATTTAGCATTTATTGAAAATTATCAGATTCTACTATTCATCAAAAATTCAAGTATCTCAGAAAAATCCCAAAAAATTACCCCAACCATTTTTTGACGTTTAGAATCCAAAAATTAATTCCATTTTTCAAAAATAGTTTTCTAAATATTATTAATTGAATATTTAATTAAAATCATAATTTACTTAAAAAACAGTTTTTAAGATTAAAACTGATTTTATAGTACTTTCAAAAATTATGTAGGGTCTTATAAAATTATCTAAAAACTATAATACATTGATTCAATAATTTATGAATAAAATTTAGGGAAATAAATATTCTTTTAAATTAATTAATTAATTATAATTATTTATTTATGACTTACAAAATACCAAAATGTTTACTAAGGTCAAATTATCACTTTCTAAGATGTATAAATTTTATTTAATTATTCATAGGTAATGTTACTCTTATGTTGGATGATTTTATATTCATAGGGGTCATATTACTATTCATAAGGGTATGTTACTATTCATAAGGGTAGGTCACTATTCACCAAAAATTATTTGTGTTTCATTAGAATCCAAAAATCATTTTGAACACAGCCATGTATGTCAGATTTTCAAAATTCCAAACACAGAAGTTACAAACTTATGTTTAAAGGTCACTTATCACTTAGTAGTTTATAATTTTGTGATTTCATGTTGTTTTATGACAAACATATAAGAAGGGAATTTCCATTTAAAAACTTTGGGTCATTACAAAATCCCTCATAGTTTGGTAAGATAGGGAGTACACATGGGGGATTCCCATAAATAAGGCATGATTTGGGGCTTACATCAGTGTACAATGACCATTTTGAGCTAGATTTGGGAATTAAACCTTAAAGGATTCCTTAATTAATCGGGGGTCAAGATCAGGGTTAATCTTTGAGAAGTATCCCCTTTGAGCTCAGGCCTCAGACAGACATCCTGTATATCCTGATTGTGGTAGGAATCAGATTTTGCTTAATTCATTTCATTTAGGGATTACACCTTCTAAGAGGCCCATAAAGGGGGTCTATATTTGATTGATGATTACACATTATAGGAGGCCCATTAAGGGGGGACTGGATTTGATTGGGTATTACACCTTCTAGGAGGCCCATTAGGGGGTAACTAGATTTGATTATGGCTTAGACATTCTAGGAGTCCCATTAAGAAGGAACTGGATTTTATTAGGGAATAAACCTTCTATAAGGACCATTATTTTGGGATCATGAAGATTTCATGATTTCTTCCCTCCTTTAAGCTCATGTTGGTCATGCTCATTGTGAGAAAGAGGAAAAGGTAGTGGATCCAAATACTTCTCATCCCGCTTTATCTATTGATAGATGGTACTGGAGCCTAAAGGGAGAGTGAGAGAGAGGGCATTGAGTGCACCCATGTCCTCTTTTGTTTTCATACCCTGGATAGTCATATTAACTTATATGAGTATGTCTTGGGTGGAGGCATAGGGGATCACTGATGCAACCTCCTATAAGAAATACTAGGGACTTACCTCAGTGTGAGTGACCTAAAATTGGTTCTAGGAAAGGGGTGGAATCTTGATTCTCATCAAAGGGAAAAGTAAATGTGATTTCCATTAGATATCACTAACCCTCATTGAAGGAAAATGACACTGATTACCCTTGATCCCTATAATGTGGAGGTTCACTTTAGTATCCCAAGGTTTGACCCTGAGTTACCATGGGAATGTAAACTTAAGAACATTTTGGGGGTCCACACCGGTGTGAAGATTACTCACATGACTCTACTTACCATGGGTTGTAAACCCAGAAGGGAATGTTGATTCACCTGGTGGTCTTATCATATGGGTTTGGTGTCTTTGGAAGAGGCCTTATCCTGATGTAGGTTGATTGTCTCATGGAGGGATTATAGATAACATGATGGTAATGGAAGGAATTGATTAGAGCTAGATGGTGGAATGTCTGAGAATACCTCATTCCATATACCATTTTCTCATGTGGGATGGGGTTCCTTTCACCTATCTTTCTTCTATGAAGATAAAGGGGTCTTCCATGTACCATAGTGGTACGTAGATCTAAATTTGGTCAGTGTAGTTTTTTTTCTATGCAGAACCATCTTTCTGCCCATGTAGTACTTTGCTACGCAAGGCTGAGAATTACTTACATACCATGGTGGTACGCAAGGATGAGATCTAGTTGTATATCGTAATGGTATGTGGGGTTGAGTTCTAGCCGTGTAGATATTTTCTATGCAGTGTAGGGTTTCCTATGCATAAAACATTGCTATATGGGACGGTGGTTTGAATAAGTGAAATTTGTCCTACGGTTCATGGGAAATTCATCCATGGATGAAGATGGTTCATAGTTTGGCCAATTCTTATCATATTTTCTTCTTTCATGTTATGTGGTGAGCTATACCTGCAATGAATCTTCAGAAAAGTCAACCCTTGTGGTACTTTCTTCTTATGTGCCTTCTAAGCTCTGAAACCCATCCTCCACAAGTCTCTATTTCTTCATCCTCTTTTCTCCTCCCTCAAGGTTCTTTTATAGAAGGGTAGAGGAGGAATATTGATGGGTCACAAAACACCTTTTTTGGAATCCCAATGAATAATCACCCATATTACATAAGACTCAGTCAATAGAGGTGCGCGGGGGTTGTGGTTTGAGGAGGTTCAAATCACTGTCTTGGTCCTGCAAACATCATAGTTCACAGGATGCCATTCACTTTGCCTCACCCATAAACTATCCTATTTCTTAGAAAATGGTACACGGGGGAAAATTATCTACCTCCATTCTGTGAAATATAGTGTGTGTGGACATCCAACACTTTTATTTTCCTTTTGAGAACCATTTGGTTCACAAATGGTTTGCGGTCCGGGATGTCATGAAAAGTGGCGGTTCATGGAGGATTTTTTCCTTCATGGTCTAGACTTTTCCTTTGATGATTCTAGATTCTTCATCCTTCTTATTTGATTCTTACTTCAAATTATTTTCCTTCCTTTTTCAAATCTATCGGAGAATTTTTCTTTCCGTTTGAAAAGTTTCCAGGACCCAACAAAGTCCTCCCATAGGAATGGACTTTGATCGGGATAAAGATAAGGATAGTATGATATAGAAAGTGGTCCTGACATAATTCATTTTGTGGTATGATATTATACCCATATGAGGGGACCACGCCTGTACAAGGGGGCCATCTCATTTGTCTTTTTACCGTTTTCTCTGGAGACTTCTGAGCTCTCACGATTCTCTCACTCACTTGTTTTCAAAAACTGTTTTCCTTTTTGGTTTCCCTTCACCTACAAACTACTCCTTTAATTCTGTGAACTGGAAATCTTCATCCACAAATGGTGAATTTGGGATTCCTTGTAACACAACTTTGTACATGGTTTTCTTTTTTGCAAACCATCAATTTGTTGGCCAACTCTTCACGGTCCAACACCTCGTGAGCTTCTGCGAACTGTCGGTTCCCGGATGATGCCTTCCACAAACCATTCATGAGACGTCAGTATGCAGTCTACTTTTAGTCCTTTGCCAATTTTTTTACTGGACTAACTTTTTCATGGTGGGATTTTGATGTAGGGAAAATAATGGCTCTTCCTCTCACCTCAATGGATGTGACTAGAAGAAGCGTGGGTCTGGTCGAGAACATTGGCACTAATATCTAGTCTTAGATTACTCCTCAAGATATTACTCTGAAAGATCTTCTCTCATTAGAGATGATGTACTAACCATTGTCTAATTGTTTTACACTTTACAAATTTGATCTTCAGGACGATCCACATGTACCACCGGTTGATCGGAGTAGCTTTCATATTCATCTTGGGACGTCTTGGCAGTACGACCATGAAAATATTTATACCACAGGGGAGATCACAAATTCTTTGATCCAAGATGACATATTTTCTCTGAATGGATCTATGTGGACACAGAGTGATCGACACCATTTTAATATATTTTCTAAATCATTTATCCAAGATTATCCCTCTATTGTCAATCTTTCAGGGGAAAATTCCAACGGTGAGTGGATCTCTAAATGGAACCCACTATCTGGAGGGAGCTTTTCCAATGAGTGGGATTGGCTATTATGGGTTCATCAAATTGCTTGGAGGCTACTGCACTACTGAAATCTATCAACCTATACCAAGTGGTGTGGGTCTCTCAATTCACTATTTATTCATCGGGTAAGATACTGCCCAAACTGCTCAGCTTCGGGTGTTCGAGAACTAATACCTTCCACTTATCGGATGGAGAAGTGGGGATAAGTTTTTGGTACATCTACCAGATAGGGGGACTTCCCATCCTTGGTAATATGTATGTTAAATTCCTACCAATGGCCAATACTTAGGATAATATTGATCAAGTATATCCATTAGAGAGGGATTTTCTAGTCGGGGAGGATGGATTACTTGGTAAAACTCTACATACTCACCCACTTGTTTCATTTGAGGATTGTACATGGTTATTCATGCAAGTAAATGGTCCAAGGCCAACAGTTCATTGTAGCTGAACACATATAAACCAACAGTCACAGAGGATTCTAGGCTCGTATTTATCTACCCTCAAGGCGGGTTGATACACCACCTGGGATTATGAAATTTGAACAGATGTACCTCATGAACTTAGATCATCAAGTTTCTTTACCATGTCCCTATGAGTGTAAATATTTCCTTCCTATGATGTTTATACTGGTGTATGGTTTTCCACTCTAATGATGGAATCCACGCTGGTAGAGGGGTAGCCCCTCAATTTAGTCATTCCCTCCCTTACCCGAATGTATGAGTTATTAGGGAAGATATAGGAAGGGAGGCCTCTATACCGTCTCAGTAGGAAATTTCAATTTTTTATGGTTGGATAGAGGATCATTTCTCTATCTATGACTATCAAAACACTGTGATGGTAACTCATTCTAACTTCTTTCTATCTTTACATAACATTGTCTTTGTTCATCCCAAATTTTTGAGTGTCAACAACACAATTGAGTTATTGAGTGATGTTTCTTAATTTTATTTTGTACATTACCCCAAGCCTCATAAAGTAGTAGTATATGATGGGTGGGGTTCTTCAGAAGTGTGTTCTTATATCATCACTTTTTGGGATGGAATCTTGACCACTCATATAGATAGAATAACTATCTATGAACCCTATGATCCTTATAGGTTTTCCAGAAAATTTGGGCGTCTATGGAGAGTCGCATTATTCTCGGCCACCCAGGTCAAGAGGGAATCTCGTCTAGTAATCCTTCACCAACTATGGGTGATGATGATGATGATAGAGGATTCTATCATGCAATTCACTCTCCATCCTCTGTCAGCCTCTACTCACTTATCATTAGAGTACACCCAATAGTGGGTGGCCTGTTATTTTGATGGTGCACTGACTAGACCAATCTAATGGGTGAAAAGGACCTTATCTAATTTTGGTCCCATTTCAACCATGCCAACTCCCCCCACCCCCTCTATTCCTACTGTAATAATGTGTTCTATCTATTGTTGCATGCGTTCGGAGGGGATTTACCCTACGAAACCGATGCCTTTGGAGAGAAAATCAGACTCCCTATCTTTGGGTGATATGGTCAGTGGTCCAACCAAATCTGGTCTAATTGGAACGTCATTGGGTATCCTTAAAGTCACTGTCAACCCCTTAATCTTAGTTCCAGATGAAAATCCATCTACAGAGCAAGAAGGTTCCCCAATTGGGAAACCTAGTCCAAGAGGGATCCATATTCCATGATTTCACTCCCTAACAACATACCTATTACGACAGAGGAGAAAATCCAGAGTTCCAATTCCATTAAGATACACTGAGATGTATGGAAATGGTTGTGGCTTCAAATATGTATGATTTACAATGAAACCCCTCTTCCATAATTTAATGACAAGTAGGACACCCTTCGGAGGGTATTTATCAACTTGGGTTTCGGTGTCTTTGACTAACAACACCTACACCACCTCGCATACCAAATTTTTGTGGATCGATAGGATTTAACCACTCGTGAAGGAAACTTGGACCAGTTCAACTCCTCATATCACCAAAAAAATACATTTTGGGATATTATCTAGGAGTTTAACCACTTAACAGCTAAGGAGGAAAGTTCTCATGACCAAGTGATTTCCCAAAAAGAAGAACTGTAGGAGTACGAGGCTTGTGTTTCCAAGCTAAAGGAACAACCAACATCAAAAAATTCCAATTTTGAAGCTATAAAATAGAAGGGGTGAGATCTCAGAGCCATTATGAAATGAGCATGCCCGACAGTTGAAGTTGAAGCTACACAGAGGAATTATTTGGAAAAATCTCTTGATGGCCCCTGTTATACAATTATTTATTTGTTTTAAAGTTCTAATTGGGCTTCATCATAATATTTCAGATTGTCTTGTGCTATTATTTCCATTTATTATTTTATCAGGGAGAGACTCTAGATTTTGGATGTCCTTCCATTTTCACTTCATGGAATGAAAATGTTTGGCTCTCCAATTCTTCTCATTTATATTTTTCTACAACGTCAATCAATTATGATTATCCACATTTCAGATAGTAATTTCAAATAGATGTTAATTTAGGTCACAATCTGGGATTAATCAAATTAAAACAACCAAAACATGCTCTAATTGTTTCCTGATCCATGAGCCTCAGTGAGAAAAGCTTAACTGTTTCTAGGGTCACATGCAAGACTCTACAAGATTTATGGATTATTCTATTATAACCCTAATTTTTTCTTAAACTTATTATGATGTGGTCCTAGTAGGTATAAATTTACTTTTTTAGGCCACCCCTTATGGGTTTTCAACCTAACAAGATTTGCAACTCTTTTTATTTTTGATTGTTCAACATTTTTCCTAAACTGCATAGAGTGTATATTTAATGAGATGGTACTGAAATTTTTTCCAGGGTGCCCTTTGCGGTTTTTCATCTTGGTGAGTTTTTTCCCTTTTTCATGGGTATTTTAAAGTCTTGTAAACCAGACTATCATTACTGATGTTTTAGGTTGAACAACTTAGACCATGAATGATGTTTTAGGTTGAATATCTTAGACCATGAATAATGTTTTAGGTCTAACAGCTTATACCATGACTGATGGGGTGAGGACCCAATTAGGGTTTATAGACAAAGGATGTCCCAATACTTTTCAGACATGGATTGTAGATTTTTCTTGACCCTAATTTTTTATTTTCTGGATATAATACTTGGATATAGGACATGATATGGGGAATGGGATCCATGGGGTGTACAGAAGTAGGAAAGTCATCTCCTAAGAATGAATTTTCCATTGGTTGATAGGCCTCTTTTATGGGAAACTTATGTAGTTTTTCTGGGGTATTGTGTTCATATTCAAACAAAGGTGTCTGCATGACACTGGCCTTCCATTTCTGATGGATAGGTATTTTTATGGAAATTTGGATTTTTTTAGGGTTTGAAAGACAATGATAGGTGTACTTTCAATGGGACTATGTATGAAATTATTAGGGGAATCTATATCAGCTTTGAATAGGAATGTCACTCCCACATTAATTTGGCTTGTGTAAATGAGGATAAAAGCATGGTGTATTTTAACGTCATAAGGTTGGGAAATTTGATACTTGTGGTTTAAAGTTGTCTTACCCCAACCCAAATGGGGGTAAGCGATTCATCCTTTTCATGGTAGTCTGACCAGAAATTTCCTACTATATTCAGGAATGAAGGGGGAGAAAGGGTGTAAACTCTAATCATGGGGGTTTCTAAGACTAGGGAATGGGGTGAGACATAAACATCATAGGGCATATGAAAGTAGGAAAATAATCTCCTGAGGACAAATTTTCCTTTGGTTGACAGGCCTTTGTGGGAAACATATGAAAAGCCAATGGGGCATTGTGTGCATAGTCAAACAGAGGTGTCTGTAGGATACTAACCTTCCATTTATGATGTTCACAGATGGTCATGGGGGTTCGGAACTTTATGGACACAGAGTTTGGTTTGTGAAGAGGGAGTGTCTGAACACAAAAGGGGGCACTTTAGGCCAAAATTTTCTAGGAAAAGGTAGAGATGTCCCTCTCATACAAGTGTGAGGGGATCCCTTGTGTAGGTTTGACCCTTATGTAGGAAAGGGGGGAAACGTTTTCCACAATTGGACTTGAGGTATGAGAATTTGAGAGTCACTACGTACCTTATAATGGTAGGAATCAATCTAGTCATAGTTATCTTAAAATTTCTCCATATGTTAATCTGATTGACACATAGAAGTGGGACATTTTTATATAGAGGATTTCCATTGAGGAAAGACTCATTTAGTACTTTCTTGTTTGGCTTCGTTTAATGTACAATGCAATTTTAATGTCTTGTGATTAGGGCATTTACATAGGATCATTGATTGACTAGAGGATAATTGGGCTAAGAATATCTAACATGTCCAAGATGTGGGTAAAAATGAAAGTGTAAGTTGTGAATTCAGGGGATATCGGATCAGGAGAAATGATGTGGGGATTGGAATATGTTGATCATACTGGGGTAGGATAAGCCTCTCCCAAGGATGAGTTATCCCTTGGTTGACAGGACTTTTTTTTGGCAACTTATGCAAAGCCACCGGGGCGTTGTGTGCATAGTTAAACAAATGTGTCTGTAGGACACTGACCCTCCATTTCTAAGGGCCTAGGATGTATATTAATATCTAAAACCTCTTAAATAAAAAATTTAGATGGGTGGAAAATATGTTTCTGTATATATCATAAACAAGAAGGTCATGATTATCCACAGAATTGGGGATTTTTCTACATAGATTTGACCCGTATGTAGGGTGGGGCATTTGAATTCTTTTGTTGGATCAAAACTCAAGTTTTGAAGGTCCGGGTGTTTTGGAATTAAGTTCCCCACATTGTTATGATCCATATGTAAGGGAAGGGTAATTTTATCCATATCTAGGGTGACTTGTAGTTTAAAGTGATACGGTTAGGACTCTAGGATCCCCATTGTGGGAGAAATGAAATATAGCGTGTCTTTTAAGGTCATGCCACTTGGACCAACCATTGAAGATTGATTTCCCATATATCTTTAGGAAATCCCCTACTGACATTCCTAATCTCACATGGGTTGTACCAGGTGTGAGAAACAAGGGATTAAAAGGGATTCAATTCACCGACTAGGGATGACATAATCAATGAAAGGAATATTTTATCCTCGGGGGGATATTGTGTATTTTTGTAAAGACCCATAAAATTCAAGGGAAATTTTTTTCTTAATTTTATTTAGGATTTTACAAGAACGCAGTTTCTCACGGCACCTGTTTCCGAGGCCCGGTGGGCCCAGAATCAATTTCCGAAGTTTAGCTTGGGTACGTTCAGTGAACGAACAAGAGGGTTTTCCTAACTTTTGAACCGGTGCACAGAATCGAAATCTGAGGGCACCAATGAAACCGCAGCACTGGTAATTGCTTAAGAACACTTTTTCCGGAGTTTCATTTGTTCGGGTGAGGTTTTTAATTAAATGGGCTAACTAAAGAATAAAATAAAATATTGTGCTACAAATTTTATTTCTATTCTAAGTAGTTAAACCTATGCTTGGTGGTTGGAGTGGGACCCACTAATATCCTAACTCCACTAGGTAGGATATTAGTGAAGTGGGGCCCACACGAGCCCTACCCCTTCAAACCCCTTTTTAACCTCCCTCTCGTACTTTTAATATGTAACTCACCCACACCCCGAATTAATGGCAAGTCAACCCTCAAAATTAATTTGAATATTAAACGCTCCTCAATTAATTAAATTAATTGAATGAGATCTGTTTGATTTTCAAATTAATGGCTTGAGTGTGTGTCAATAAAATAAGACAAGACTTATTTTATTAGGGGTTGATTCGTTGTGCGAAAGAAAGGGAGGACTCTTGTGCTCTTGAGGAATATCTTCTTCCTCCTTGAAGAACGCGAAGAACACACTGTCACTGACGAAGAACGCCGACCTCCGACGAAGGACGATGAATAACGTGGATTCCTCATAGATCAAGGACGCGACGCCGTGTAACGCGATGCCGATGGTCCTCTTCTCTACGATGCCATGTACTGCGACACCGATGATCCTCCTTCCGCGATACTGTCTTCCGCGACGTCCCTTTCCTGCGAAAAACCTCATTCGACGACTTCATCGAGGTAGGGGTTTGATTTTTGCTTCATGAATTTTCTTGAATATCCAATCATCTTTTTCTTAGCCGCTTGATATCGGATTAATTGGAGGGGGTTGGACCGCACGAACACGGCCGACCCTCCTCCCCCTTTTTGATGATGTGTTTGTCGTGGCATGAACAAAGGTAGCATGATGCAATGGCACCATGCGGAAACAAAGAAGAACGGGCGAAGAAGCGCAGTGCCGTCGCACCGCGCCATTGAGGTCGAACAAAACCGCAGCCGGAGTCAGGCCGCAGAGGCGATTCAAAGACTCTGAAGATTGTTTATTTGATGTGTGGATTGACAGGCAATGACGGAATGGGCCGTAGAGGTGATTTTATGTTTCCGCAGTAAAGTACGGGACCTGAGATGAACACCGGCGCTGACGGAATTAAAAACGGACCACCGGAGAAACTCCGATGGCCCACGGATATCACCGGCGGCGTAGGTTGTCGGCGGACAGCACTGGCCGGCTGCCCGGAGGCGGCGGCGCCCCGGCGCGCCGCCAGGAGGAACTGCTGCGGCTGAAGCCGCGGCGGCAGGCGACCGGATCCCGCGGCCGCGCGGGGTTCGGGAGAGCAGGACGCGACGCTCACCACGTCCGTGGAGCACAAAGTCCGCGGGGTACCGCGTCCCCCGCTATGCTCGCTGGTCAGGCCAGCGTGACACCCGGCCGGGCCGGGCCGGCTTGCGCGGACCGGGCCCAGACCCCCCATTTTTGGATCACTTCCGGTCTTTTGCTCATATCTTGGGCTATGGACCTCCGATCGACACACTGTCAGTTGAGATGTGATACTTGGATCGGGAAGGTCGCCTAGGTATATTACACTCAAGGTTTCGGAGAACTTTGGGTATGGCCGGGTTGGTTCGAACACAAAACCAATCGGGCCCTCGGAGCGGAAACGCTTATAACCTGAGCTTCAGACGTCTGATTGACATACTGTCGACTTTATTGGATTCCTCTTAGTGAGACAGACCTTTTGGATTAATACGCTCTAGGTTTGGATGTAGCTGGAGTGAGTTAGGGTTGGTTTTGACTTAAAAACCAACCAGGCCCCTGGAACGAAAAAGCCAATAACTCCCAGACCTGGCGTCTGATTGACGCGCCGTCTGTCGCGTTGAGTTCCTTTTGTTGAGACAGAACTTTGGGATACATCAACTTCAGACTACATGTCAGTTTATGTATCAACCCCCTTTGGCTTGTGGAGTGGACCCTCCTGGAAATGAGCATGTTGAGTGCGAGAACCCTAGAGATGGTTGCGACTGTGAAGACCGTACTGAAATCCTCCATGGGTTCGACGGTGATGAAGACTGCACTGAAATCCTCCGTGGGTTCAGCAGTGATGAATACCATACTGAAATCCTCCTTGGTTTCGACGGTGATGAAGACTGCACTGAAATCCTTCATGGGTTCTGCAATGATGAAGACCGTACTGAAATCCTCCGTGGGTTCGACCGTGATGAAGACTGCACTGAAATCCTCCGTGGGTTCGGCAGCAATGAAGACCGTGCTGAAATCCTCCGCGGGTTCGACGGCGATGACTATGTTCTTTCTATCCTATGTGGGTCTAGAAGATTAGCTGGTATGTATCCTATGTGGTTCTGACAGCTTATCTAGTTTAGTATCCTTGTGGGTCCCAACTTAGATGAATCAGTGGCTATATCTGATCATCTCTATCACATTACGAAGAAGTAAACCTATGTGAGCTGAGTCTTGACCTTCAATCAATATCTTAGATATGATTGACTTGCTTTCCTATGTGGATTGGGTTGTCTTATCCTGTGTGGATTGGGTTGTACTATCCTATGTGGACGTGATTGAACTTGGGCTCGGTTGTTGGAGCCGAACGGGAATTGATGACTTAGGTATATGTATGGGCATATACCTAAGTAGTGTTAGTTGTTACTTCGTGATTATATCTTATCCTTTGTTTATTCTGGTATACCTTTGGGGGTCTCGGGGTCCCTACTGAGTAGCGTATACTCACCCTTGCACGGGCTATGCCCGCACTATGTTGTGTTGGATGCAGACGACGGACAGCGCTGATCGTGGTTGAGACTTGTGGAGCAGGTTGGTACTTGGAGGTGGACCACTGGGCGGGACGTACACGGAGCAGACGGCTGGACCCGAGGAGCTGAGGTGACTGTCTATACCCACCCTTCAGTTGGGACTTCCAGTGGACGGCTCGACGTTGCTGCTTTACTTTCATTTGTTGTACTTTCTTTCTAGTTGTACTTTACTTTCAGTTTGGGTTTGTATTCTGGCCCATTTACTTTCCGCACTTACTTTTTTACCCAGTTTTACTTAGTGTTTACTTCTGTTGTCTTACTATGTGGTGTTGTTTACTTTATAAAGGCATTGCCTTCCCCTTTTTGTCAGGATTTATGCCTTGGTGCTAGTTTCCAGCCCCTAGCCTATGGGAGGCGGGCTTGGGGTAGTCACGACACGGGCCCTGAGGATAGGTCATGACAAATTTGTATCAGAGGAGTTTGTTTATACCACAGAACTCGGGACTCTGATCTTTCTTCTATGTGAAGCAATAATGTTAAGGGTATTGAGTGTGGTTATCAGTCCAGGGAGTCCAGTGTTGGTGCGGCGGCCGACGTATCCGTACACCAGGACCCTGAATTCTGATTTTTGACTCAATGCATGAAAACATTGATTGCATGTGTGTTTCAAAAGTTTTCTTTGTGATTAATTTATGTCAGCTCACCAGGTATACTGTTTTGACCATGGCACACCTGTTTCTTTTCAGGATGGCCCCAAGATGGCAGCCAACTAGGGTTCTGATCTTTGTGCGAGACGACAGCCCATCGAGCAACGAGGCCTCGGTGTAGGGCCCTTTTTCAGTGGAGGCACCGGCGGTACCACTACCCGCCGAGCCACCGATGGCACCAGCCCCAGCCGCTGAGAGTGCATGTCGCCTTAGTGCACTGCACGAGTTTTAGTGTCAGAGACCGCCCAGGTTCTGAGGGGAGACGGACCCTCAGGCTGCCGAGGATTGGATGGATGCGGTTGTGTGAGTTTTCAGGTTAGTGGGGACACCATCGGACCTCATGGTGATCCTTGCAGCGAGCCACCTGCACGCGGCAGCAGACAGATGGTGGAGCTTGATGATCCAGGTGCACGACGAGGCATCCCTCCTCTGGAAAGACTTTGAGATCCTCTTTCGCTCAGAGTTTGTCTCAGCCACCCTCCGTGCAGTGCGTATTCAGGAGCTTCTACAGCTGCGGTAGGGCAACATGACGGTCGCCCAGTACTCGGTGAGATTTACCGATCTCTCGCACTATTCGATGGATATGGTACGGGACCTATTCTTCCGGGCCCGGACCTTCGACCAGGGACTGAGGCATGAGATCAGGGCATCGATGATCTTCCTCAGCATTCCAACGTAGGCAAGAGTAATGGAGTGAGCCCTTCTCATTGAGATCTTTCTTGTTGAGCCTACACCAGCATCGAGACCTACCGTAGGGCGGCATGTAGCAGAGTCGTCTGCAGCTGGCAGTCGATGGATGTCACAGGGGTCCAGGCAGACTGGATCACCAGGAAGATGACCTCAAGACACTGGCTCAGAGGTGCGGGGCACACAACACAGATCTAGCCTTCCGAGGAGCATACAGTGTTATGCATGCGGCGGGCAGGGCCACATGGCTCGTGACTGCCTGACCCGCCGTGCAGAGGAGCAGCAAATGGTTGAGGGGCCACCCAGCCAGAGGCAGAGGGTCGACCGTGGCGGTCCGTCGAGAGAAGGCAGATGAGGCAGGGGAGCTGTCCGAGCAGCAGGTGGTGGGCGACGCTTTGAGGATTTACCACCACCACCACCAGGAGGTCCACCCCGACCACAGGGAGCTGGCGGGCAGAGACAGACTCAGCTTCAGGCAGCGGAGGCCTACGACCACAGCGCTCCAGAGATGATTTGAGGTACTATTTGTGTCTACTCCACCCTTGCTGCAGTTCTTATAGACACGGGAGTGAGTCATTCTTTTACTTCCACTGCCCTTGTTCGGATCTCGGAGATTCCGGTGGAGCCGTTGGCTCAATCCTTACGGCTAGAGACTACTACAGGAGAAGACTCAATGATTACGCACTGGTTCCGGCAGTGTGAGCTTACTCTAGGAGGTGAGAGCATCAGCTGGGATCTTCTTGTAGTGGCATCCAGTCCTTGCGACATCATCTTGGGCATGGATTTGTTATCTACAGTCCATGCTCAGATCGACTATATTAGGCGCAAGGTGCGGTGTGTTCGCACCGATGGGAGCAGGTTCACCTTCACCAGTAAGAAGGGATCCTTTGCAGCATAGTATGGACTCACGCAGAGGAGAGGATAGCCCATCACTCATCAGTTGGCTAGCCTCATCCTAGGAGCAGTTGACGTACGGAGTCTTAGTTTTCCTGTAGTGGTGGATCAGTATGCGGACGTTTTCCCTGATGACGTTCCAGGACTACCTCTTCACAGAGAGGTAGACTTTTTTATTGACCTATACCCTGGGATAGACCTGATATCTACTCCAGCATATTAGATGGCTCCCACTGAGCTTCGAGATCAACGGGTACAGCTGGAGGACTTGCAGGGCAAGGGGTTCATCCGACCCAGTGTTTCACCCTGGGCTTCCCCGATTTTGTTCGCTAAGAAGGCGGACGGGGGCCTGTAACTGTGTGTCGACTATCATTTCCTGAACCAGGTGACCGTGAGGAACAAGTATCCACTACCGAGGGTTGAAGAACTCTTCGATCAGCTCAAGGGAGCACAGTGGTTCTCGAAGATAGACCTTAGATCAGGCTATGATCAGCTCAAAGTTCAGGATGAGGACGTGCAGAAGACTGCCTTCAGATGTCGGTATGGCCACTATGAGTTCTTGGTTATGCCATTAGTTGTAACCAATGCTCCAGAGGTGTTCATGAGTCTCATGAACAGGATCTTTCAACCATACCTCGATCGATTTTTCATGTTCTTCATCGATGACATATTGATATACTCGACCACTGAGGAGGAGCATGCCTACCACTTGCGGGTTGTACTGGACACACTCCGGGAGAACCAGCTTTATGTCAAGCTCTTGAAGTGTCAGTTCTGGTTACATGAGGTCCACTTCTTGGGACACATCATCTCTGAGGTAGGATTTGCGGTGGATCCTGCGAAGATCGAGGCAGTTCTAGCTTGGGAGCCACCCAGGAGCATGACGGAGGTGCGGAGTTTCTTGGGGCTAGCTGGGTACTACCAGAGGTTTGTTCTAGACTTATCCAGAGTTACGACACCACTCTCAGCTTTGAAGACGAAGGGGAAACCCTTTGTGTGGTCATACAGATGTCAGCAGAGTTTCCAGGAGCTGAGACAGAGATTGACCAGCGTACCTATCTTGAGGCTACCAGAGGAGGGAGTAGGGTACGTAGTCTACTGCGATGCATCAGGGACTGTACTCGGATGTGTCCTAATGTAGGATTGGGCAGTGATCGCCTATATATCATGTCAGTTGAGGTAGCATGAGCATAACTATGCTACCCATGACCTGTAGTTAGCAGTAGTGGTCTTCGCTATGAAGATGTGGCGACACTATCTGATGGGCGAGCACTTTACAGTCTACTCTAACCACCAGAGTCTCAGGTACATCTTCTCATAGAAGGACCTGAACCTGAGATAGCAGCAATGGCTCGAGTTCCTTCAGGATTATGACTTTGAGATAGTCTATACTCCTGGAAAGGGGAACGTAGTAGCTGATGCTCTCAGCAGGAGGACGGGCATTCAGCTACTTGGAGAGGCGATGGAGCAACTAGCCGCTTTGCTGATATCCTTCGTGGATAGGGATGGAGCAGCCTTTATTCATTCACTCACAGTCACTCCTCCACTACTGCAGTGGGTCAGAGAGGCACAACGAGGGGACGCTGACTGTGAGACGCAGCGTGCACAGATATCCTCAGGACAGGCACCTGATGGATTCTCTGTGGGAGGAGAGCATGTCGTCCTTTTCAGAGGACGTACCATGGTACCAGCTACTTTACAGGAGGATGTGCTGAGGGAGTTTCACACTTCCCCTTTAGCGGTACATCCAAGAGTGGCAAAGATGTACTAGGATCTCAGACGACAGCACTGGTGGCTAGGTATGAAGAAGGTTGTAGCAGAGTTCGTTTCTCGATGCCTCACCTATCAGTAGGTGAAGGCAGAGCACCAAGTACCAGCAGGCTTGGTATAGCCCTTGGAGGTCCCGGAGTGGAAGTGGTATGACATATATATGGATTTTGTGACTGGACTTCCACGTACTTCTAGAGGTCACGACTCCATTTGGGTGATTGTCGACTGACTCACCATGTCGGCTCACTTCTTACCCATCAGAGAGCAGGTCTCAGTGGAGATCTTGGGATGCCTCTACATTCAGTAGATTTTATGGATTCATAGTGTGCCATCATCTATCGTCTCTGATCGAGATGCTCGCTTTACTTCCCGGCTTTGGAAGGGGTTGCAAGATGCATTCGGGACGCAACTACATATGAGCACCGCCTTTCACCCTCAGACGGATGGTCAGACGGAGAGGACCATTTAGAATCTCGAGGACATGATCCGTTCATGTGTCCTAGACCTTGGTCACAGCTGAGAGGACCACCTACCCTTGGTGGAGTTCGCGTACAACAACAGCTACCACTCCACCATCGGGATGTCACCATACGAGGCATTGTACGGTCGGCCATTCAGATCACCTCTGTGCTGGACAGACCCTGGGGAGTCATCACTTGTGGGACCAGATATGATCTAGGCCATGACAGAGAAGGTCCATGTCATCCAAGAGTGGATGAGGACAACTCAGAGCCGGCAGAAATCTTATGCTGACAGGAGGTGGAGGCCACTAGAGTTCGAGGATGGCGACCAAGTTTTCTTACGGGTCTCACCTCGACATGGATTACAGAGATTTGGCCGGGGTGGCAAGTTGTCTCCGCGTTTCATCGGACCTTTTCAGGTACTCAGCAGGATAGGTGAGGTGGCTTATCGCCTGGCTCTACCACCTCAATTGCACCGGGTGCACGAAGTCTTCCACGTATCTCAGCTGAGAAGATACGTGCATGACCCGACGCATTTCATCGACCATGGAGAGTTATACCTTGAAGATGGGGAGACTTTTGCAGAGGTCCCAGTGGAGATCGAGGATCAACAGGAGCGGGTCCTACGTGGGTGGTCGATTCCTCTAGTGCGCATCAGATGGCAGCACGGGAACCTCCAGGAGAGCACTTGGGAGCGGGAGGCTCAGATGCGTGCTCAGTACCCACATTTGTTCCCCTAGTTTATTATGTATCTTTACGGGGACGTAAAGCCCTGAGGTGGGAGTAATGTAAATACCCATAAAATTAAAGGGAATTTTTTTTTCTTAATTTTCTTTGGGATTTTACAAGAATGCAGTTTCTAACATCCCCTGATTCTGAGGCCCGGTGTGCCTGGAATCAATTTCCGAAGATTAGCTCGGGTACGTTCAGTGAACGAACGAGCGGGTTTTCCTAACTTTTGAACTGGTGATTAGAATTGAAATCTAAGGGCACTAATGAAACCGCAGCACCGGTAATTTCTTACAAACACCTTTTCCGGAGTTGCATTTTCTCAGGTGAATTTTTTAATTAAATGGGTTAACTAAAGAATAAAATAAAATATTGTGCTACAAATTTTATTTCTATTCTAAGTAGTTAAACCTATGCTTGGTGGTTGGAGTGGGACCCACTAATATCCTAACTCCACTAGGTAGGATATTAGTGAAGTGGGGCCCACACAAGCCTCACCCCTTCAAATCCCTTTTTAACCTCCCTCTCGTACTTTTAATATGTAACTCACCTGCACCCTGAATTAATGTCAAGTCAACCCTCAAAATTAATTTGAATATTAAACTCTCCTCAATTAATTCAATTAATTGAATGAGATCTGTTTGATTTTCAAATTAATGGCTTGCGTGTGTGTTAATAAAATAAGACAAGACTTATTTTATTAGGGGTTGCTTCGTTGTGCGAAAGGAAGGGAGGACTCTTGCACTCTTGAGGAATATCTTCTTCCTCCTTGAAGAACGCGAAGAACACACCGTCACCGATGAAGAACACCGACCTCTGATGAAGGAAGAAGAATAATGCTGATTCCTCAGAGATCGATGACACGACACCGTGTACCGCGACGCTGACAGTCCTCTTCTCCACAACGCCGTGTACCGCGACACCAACGATCCTCCTTCCACGACGCCGTCTTCCACGACGTCCCTTTCCCACGACAAACCTCGTTCGACGAATTCATCAAGGTAGGGGTTTTATTTTTGGATCATGAATTTTCTTGAACGTCCAATCGTCTTTTTCTTAGCATCTTGATACCGGATTAACGGGAGGGGGTCGGACCGCACGAACACGGCCGACCCTCCTCCCCCTTTTTGATGATGTGTTTGTCGCAGCACGAACAAACGTAGTGCGGTGAAACGACACCGCGCAGAAACAAAGAAGAACAGACGAAGAAGCGTGGCATCGTCACGCCGCGTCATTGAGGCCGAACGAAACTTCATCCATAGATGGGCTGCATAGGTGATTCAAAGACTCCGCAGATTGTTTATTTGACGTGCGGATTGACGGACGATGACAGAATGGGCCGTAAAGGCGATTTGATGTTTCCGCGGTAAAGTACGGGACCTGAGATGAACACCGGTGCAGATGGAATTAAAAACAGACCACCGAAGCAACTCTGGTGGCCCTCGTACATCACCGGCAGCGCGGGTCGCTGGCGCGGCAGCGGCGCGCCGCCAGGAGGAACTGTCGCGGCGGCAGGCGGCCGGATCCCGCGGTCGCGCGGGATCCGGGGGAGCATAACGTGGCGCTCGCCACGTCCGTGGAGCGCAAAGGCCGCGGGGGACCACGTCCCCCACTCGGTTCGCTGGCTGGGCCAGCATGCCACCAGGCTGGGCCGCGCCCAGCCGGGTTGGGCTGGGTCAGACCGGGCCCAGACCCCCATTTTCTGATCACTTTCGGTCTTTTGCCCATATCTTGGGCTACGGAACTCCGATCGACGCACCGTCAGTTGCGATGCGATCCTTAGATAGAGACGGTCGCTTCGGTATATTACACTCAAGGTTTAGGAGAAATTTGTGTATGGCTGGGTTGGATTGAACACGAAACCAATTGGGCCCTCGGAGCGGAAACACTTATAACCTGAGCTCTGGACGTCCGATTGACATGTCGTCAAATTTGTTGGATTCCTCTTAGTGAGACAGACCTTTTGGATTACCCCGATCGAGGTTTGAACATAGTTGGAGTGTGGTTGGGTTGGTTTTGACTTAGAAACCAACCGGGCCCCTGGAACGAAAAAGCCAATAACTCTCAGACCGGGCGTCCGATTGACGCGCCGTCTGTCGTGTTGAGTTCCTTTTGTTGAGACGGAACTTTGGGATACATCAACTCCAGACTACGTGTCAGTTGATGTATCGACCCCCTTTGGTTCGTGGAGCAGACCCTCCCAGAAACGAGCATGCTGAGTGCGGGAACCCTAGAGCTAGCAGCTACTGTGAAGACCGTACAGAAATCCTTTGTGGGTTCGGAGGCGATGAAGACTTCACTGAAATCCTCTGTGGGTTCGGCAGTAATGAAGACCATACTAAAATCCTCTGTGGGTTCGACGACGATGAATACTGCACTGAAATCCTCTGTGGGTTCGGTAGTGATGAAGACCGTACTGAAATACTTCGTGGGTTCGACAATGATGAAGACTGCACTGAAATACTCTGTGGGTTCGACAACAATGAAGACCGTACTGAAATTCTCTGTGGGTTTGATGGAGATGACTCTATTCTTGCTATCCTACGTGGGTCTAGCAGAGTAGTTGGTCTGTATCCTATGTGGGTCTGACAGCTTAGCTGTTTTAGTATCCTACTTGGGTCCCAGCTTAGATGAATCAGTGGCTATATCTGATCATCTCTATCACCTTACGAAGAAGTATACCTGTGTGAGATGAGTCTTGACCTTCAATCAATATCTTCAATATGATTGACTTGTTTTCCTATGTGGATTGGGTTGTGTTATCCTATGTGGATTGGGTTGTACTATCCTATGTGGATGTGATCGAACTTGGGCTCGGATGTTGGAGCCGAACGGGAATTGATGACTTAGGTATATGTATGGGCATATACCTAAGTAGTGTTGGTTGTTACTTCGTGATTGTATCTTATCCTTTGTGGATTCTGGGAGACCTTCGGGGGTCTCAGGGTCCCTACTGAGTAGCATATACTCACCCCTGCACAGGCTATGCCTACACTACATTGTGTTGGATGCAGATGACAGAAAGCGCTGATCATGGTTGAGACTTGTGGATCTGGTCGGTACTTGGAGGTGGACCACTGGGCGGGACGTACACGGAGCGAACGGCTGGACCTGAGGAGATTAGGTGGCTATCTGTACCCACCCTTCAGGTGGGACTTCCAGTGGACAGCTCGACGTTGCTGCTTTACTTTCAGTTTTTGTACTTTCTTTCCAGTTGTACTTTACTTTCAGTTTGGGTTTGTATTCTGGCCCATTTACTTTCCGCACTTACTTTTGTACCCAGTTTTACTTAGTGTTTACTTCTGCTGGCTTACTCTATGGTGTTTGTTTACTTTATAAAGGCAATGCCTTCCCCTTTTTGTTGGGATTTACGCCTTGGTGCTAGTCGCCAGCCCCTGGCCTATGGGAGGTGGGCTTGGGGTAGTCACGGTACAGGCCCCGAGGGCGGGTCGTGAAAATTATATTATCATGCAGTGAAGATGTTTTATCATATAGTTTAATTTCATATGATTAGGAATATTTCTATACGATTTAACATCATGTGGAAAGCACATTGGTTCCATATAGTTTATCATTGTGCAGTGAGGACGTAGGTTCCATGTAGTTTACTATCATGCGGTGAGGACATAGGTTCCATGCAGTTTATAGCCATGTGGTGAGGATTTAGGTGACATGTAGTTTATCATCATGTGGTGAAGATGTAGGTTCCATGCAATTTATCATCATATGGTGAAGATGTAGATGAAACGACATGAAAGAGGAAACATTTGATTATATATTTTTTTGAAACGGTCCTATGAATAGGGCCTATTGGGGTTGATTTTCAAGGATGATATTCCAGACATCTCTACGTATCCTACAAGAACGAGAATCAAGAAATGTGTAGTTATGGATAGACCATGAAGTTTAACGTCATGTGGAAAGGATGTGGGTGACTCGACATGAATGGAGATGGATGTTGTGGATCCCTGTAGTTTTATGTCTTACGATAAGGATGTATGTGCCACGTAGTTTATTTTTGTGCAGTAAGGATGTTTTGATCATATAGTTTAACATATTTTAGTGAGGATGTATTGGAATCACGGTTTAACATCATGTTGTAGGGACATTCTTCCATAGAGACCATGAGTAATTATGGGCTAATTGGACCGGGATATTCTGGTATGCCCCGTATGTGAGGGAGGGAGAAAGTGTGAACCATGAATCTGGGTTCTCTTGGATTAGGAGAAATCATACGAGTATTAGGATCCATTGGGTGTACAGAATTAGAAAAATCCTCTCCTGAGAATGAATTTTACTTTGTTTTAAAGGTCCTTTGTGGGTAACTTATGCAGATTCATTGGAGCACTATGTGCATATTCAAACAAAGGTGTCTGTAGGATACTGACCTTCTATCTCTGATGTCTGTTGATGTTTATTGGGATCCAATATTTCTTGTTTTATGGATTTTTATTTTTGAAAGGGATATATTTGGTTACATAAAGAATATCCATACCATGACTAGTTGTGAATCATGGAAGTCCCCACATAAATCTGAAGTATGTATAGGGGAATGATCCTTTGACAAACCCTTATTGTGGGAATCAAGATTTGGCATATCCTGCCTGAATTTGCATTTTCATGAAGGATATGGGGTCATTTTTATTTCCCCATTTTGTACATCTGGACCCGGGTTTGAAAATATGGGTGTCACTACATATCTCATTATATTGAGAATCAAGCCACATGCAGTTCTTGGGGTACCTTGCAGTTTAACATCATGCAGTTAGGACTCTGGTCTCATATTGAATAGATATTCCTATGAGTAATCCTTTTTTGAAGTTCCTAAGAACATGTGAGAGGCAATCAATGTAAGAAAAAAGGGACAACAAAGGATTACTCTGCCACACATAAGAACATGAAAAAGGGTCGGGGCATTTTTTTCTTTAATATTTTTTCATAGCCATGCCCAAGTTTGAAGACCCGGATGCTGCTTATGTACCCTATGAAGATGGAAAGCAATTAAAATGTGGTTATATGAATTTCCTTACACAAGTCAAACTTATATGCAGTGGAGGTTCATTGTTTTGTGGAGTTTGGGCCCTAAGATGTGGAATTTGGGCGTCACTACGTATCCTACAAGGGTAGGAATCAAGCTACACACTATTCTAAAGAGGATTCCCTGGATAGGTCTGATCCATACATAGGGAAAAGGGAAATTTTTACTTATTGTTGAATGGTCCCAAGGATGTGAAACTCAGGCATCACTATGTATCCTATAAGGGCAGGAATCAAGCCACACGTAGTTCTATGGCTCCCTATGTTGGTCGGGTCCATGCACAAGAAGGGGGCATTTTTACTTGGTGGTGGATGGGTCCATGGATATGGAACCCAAGCATCACTACATATCCTAAAAGGGAGGGAATCAAGCCACATATAGTTCTATGTAGTATTCCCTACATAGGTATGATATATATGTAGGGAAATGGGAGAGGGAGTCGACTTCTTGATAATATCGGGGGATGGTCGCGTTCTCAGACCGTGCTCTCACTTCTGCGACAAGGGTTTCCTCCATCACCCCCTTCTTCTTCTTCTCCATCTATGGAGTTCTTGGGATTTCTCTATGATGCCTCCAGTATCAATCTTGATCTCTGAAGTCCTTCTAACTATTTCTTCCCCTCCATCCCTCTGGCAGCCTCATTTTCCTTCTCTATCTGTGAGTTCCTAGATTTTCTCTCTTTTTGTTCGTGTTTTTGGGTTTCACTGCTGCTCCAAGGGATTCGATCTCTATTTCTATACTATTTTCACATTTCCTGGTGCCTTTTTATCTTCTCTTCCTCGAAAATCCCTTAAAATTTAGGTTTTTCATTCCCCCCCCCCTTTTCTTCTGTTCGCGCGGCTTTCCATTTCTTGGGTTTCAGATTTGGTGGCTCCATTTCTGCGCATCCAGTTTTGAGTCTTCATCTGGTGAAGGCTCCCCCCATATCCACTCACAATCTGTTGATATGATTCATGTGATGTTCTATCCTGCTGGTTTGGTGCTCCAATAGATGTTCTGGAGAATGGCGTTGTTTGCTGGTGAGGCCTTAGACCGCATGCTCTTTGCTCTGGCCTCACGATCCTTTGCTTATATCCTGGTCAGACAGGTGTGGTGGCCTTCAAAGTGGTTTTAGGATGTGAGGTGCAAGCGGTTTATGGTGTTTAGGGCTCGTTCTTCTTCAACTCGTTAAGTCCTTTTGGTGTATTTGGTTGGTGTTTGTTCACTATTGATGTTTCATGGAGTTTCTTGTTTTTATTCCTGCAAAATCCTTCATTCTTCTCTACTTTGGATCCAGGTTTTCACCTTTCTCTCTGAGGTGGAGTTGAGCGGTGGTCTCCATGGTTTTTTGGGAAGTGAGTTTGTGTGGGCGACTTTGGGAGAGATTTGGTGATGACAAATCGATCGTCGTCGGTGAGTTCATATTTAGTGATGTTGTATATGGTGGTTCGCAGTGAAGCGACTCACAATGGATATCGTAGAACTGGCCAGTAGTGACAGATGATGAGGACGATGTCCTAGTGATTTGTAGACGTGATGGAGGTGAAGGTAATGGGATGTGAGGCCAGTGACATGATGATGGTGGTAAGGTGAGTTTCGAGGTCTCCTCGATGCCGATCATGGTGGGTAGCTCATGGTTCAACGTGGTTTTTGGCGGTTTTCTGAATTTGGGGTTTGAATTTTGAATTTGGGTTTTGAATTTTGAATGTTGTGTGTCATGTGGATGGGGATATGTGTGAAGGGTGGCTTTTTATGTATGTTTTCCCACTTTCCTAAAAAGTGGATTTAAAAAAAATACATAAAAATGGTTTGTGGTGGTGGGAAAGGGGAATTTTTACTTGGTGGTGATGGGGCCCAAGGATGTGGAGCCCAGGTGTCACTATGTATCCTGCAAGGTCATGAATCAAGAAATGTGTAGTTCTATATCTCCCTATTCCAGTCAGGTCCATGCATTGGGAGGGTTAATTTTACTTGGTGATGGTTGGGCCTAAGGATGTGGAACTCGGGCGTCACTATGTATCCTACAAGGGCAGGAATCACGCCACACATAGTCCTATGGATCCCAGTGTCAGTCAAGCCCATACACGGGGAGGGGGTATTTTTACTTAGTGGTGTCTAGGCACATGGATGTGGAACCTGGGTATCACTACGTATCATGAGAGGGTTGTAATCAAGCCATACATAGTTCTAGGGAAATAATTCCTCCATGTGGACCTGGAACTCACGTAGGACAATCATATGGGAGTAGGGGAAATTTTTACTTTTCTCTGGAACAGATCTAATTCATGTGTGGTGAACCATTAAATGGAACATAATGGACCTCGTATAGTTTAATTTCTTATAGTTGGGACAGCAAATTCCATTCAGTTTAATGTCATGCGGTGAGGACTCTTTGGCCATGCAGTTTAACATCCTATGGTAAGGATGCTTTGGCCATGTATTTTATCATCTTGTGATAAGGATATATCTCACTTGACATGAATGGAAAGGCATGTTGTATCCTATAGTTTAATGTCTTGTGATTAGGACTTTTTGGCCATGCCGTTTAACGCCTTGTGGTCAGGAAGAATTGACCTTGCATCTTAACACCGTTTGATTAGGACAAATTGACCTTGCAGTTTAATGTCATGCGGTCAATAAAAATTGACCTTGTAGTTTATCTCCATGTGATCAGGAGGAATTATTTGGATACATGAAATATTTATTTAATAACCTTATATTGGTAGGGGAAATGGTAAGTTGTTCATCCATTGAAATTAAGGAATATTCTCCATTGGAGTAGACCTTGTGTGTGACATATGGTCCTTCCCATTTTGGATCCAATTTCAGAGGTTTCTTTCTAAGTATCATCAAAGTTCTAAGGACCAACACCATTTCCCCTTCAAGGAAATACCAGAGGTGAGCCTTTTTATTGAAGGCTCATGCAATCTAGTTTTGGTATATATCCAAATGGTTCATAGAGTGAAATCTTTTCTCATACAAAGATTCTAATTCATATAGCTACTTCTAGGATTTCTCATCTGGGGATAATTGGTCAAAATGGAAACACAGAGCAAGGGTAGTTGAACTTCAATTTATAGGACCACTTCTATCCCATATACCAACAAATACAGGGTTTCTTGATTATTTGTGTGGGTGGTAGTCTGGTAAACCCAAAGATCATGGAGGATCTTGTCTGGAAAAAAGAATATGTCCTTTTCTACCATCTTATGAAGTATATTGGATAGGGTCTTATTGAAGGCCTTTATCTAACTGTTGGTCATTTCAAGGTAGCGGGATGAACGGTTGGCCTTGATTCCATACTCCTGATATAGTTTTTCCAATCAAACAGAGCATAAATTCGTGACGTTGTTCGTTAGTATTATATGAGGGACACCAAATCTGGAAATGATATTAGATTTCACAGAGTAGAAAATGCTTCTTGACCCAACCTCATTAAGGGGTACAGATTCTTCCCATTTGGAAAATAAGTCTATTCCTATGAGAATATACTTGAATTTTTTGTATTTAGTGGAAGGATACAGTCCCATGACGTCCATTCCTCATATGTCAAATGGACAGGAGTACTTGGTTGTGTGAAATAAATTTAGGGTCTAGTTGATGAAATTTTCATGAACTTGATAGGATTAGAACTTTTTGGTAAACTGGGAACAATCCTACATCATAGTGGGCCAATGGTACCCATGCCTTTGAATTTGATGAGAGAGCTTAGATGTTGATTAATTTCCCCTAAAAGCTCCAGAATGTAATTCTTTCATGATGGTGGCAGTCACTTCTCCATAAATTAACCTGAGAAGGACTCCATCAAGGCCCCATTTATAGAGGACCTTTTTCTGGTTTGTGCCATCGTACAACAAGAAGTTGAAAGCTCATCTCTGGATTTTTTCCCTTCTAGTCCTATCTGGTGGTAGATCTCCCTTTTGAAGGTAATCTGCAATGGGAGTCATTCATATGGTGGTAGGACCATATAGATAAGAGATGGGACCAATCTCATTGATTTCTTCCATGTTGGCCTGAATGAACGATAAGGCCATCCACCGATGGGAAATGATTATGATTGTTTCATTCCAATATGGGTCATCCATAGTTGTGGATGCATTTTTCAATGCATCGGCCTGTGCATTTTGCGATTGGGGGGCATAAGTCAATGTCATGTCTGATGATAACTTTTCCATCAGTTCTCGATCATGGTTCATCAAAGGGATCAACTCCTATTTCTTAATTTCATTGTCACCATTGAATTTCTTGATGACCAGTTTTGAATCACCTTTTATATTCAGATGTCCTTCTTGTACTTGGAGTGCTAGCTCTAGGCCAGCAATAAGGGCTTGGTATTCTGATTCATTTTCTATTCACCCCTCTTACAAGAGGAACAAGTATGGAAAAACTACCTTTTTTGGAGATATGAGTATGACTCCCAACCCCACTTTTTTGAGCCTAGGATCTTCCATCCTTTTTCCTGTCGGGCTTCTGGATGCGCCATCAAATTGAATTTCCCATGTTCGGGAGTCCTCTTAAATGGAGAACACATCTTCATTAGGTAGTTCAGTATCCAATAGAGACACTTCTATTGAGGTATTATCTTATAGTAAATCTATTAATTCATATCCTTTGACGTTCATTTGTGTTATAAACCATATATCGAACTACTGCAAGATAACCACCCACCATGAAAGGTGTCTAGTCAACATTGTATAGTAAAGAATATACTTGAGTGGTTTTCTATGTGAGACCAAATGTACCTCATGGTGCTTCAAGTAATGCCTCATCTTTTAGACCTCAAAGATCAGGTACATGTAGCTCTTCTCGATATTTGAATATTGATTCTCAACATCGATTAGGGTTTGGATGAGTAAAGACTGTTTTTTCTTCTGACATCATTCTTTTGTTCCAGGAAGACACATAGGGATTGTTCCAAGGTGGTAACACATAAAATTAGTGTTCTTCCTTAGACAGGCGGCATTAGCACTGGTAGACTTAAGATATGTTTCTTAAGAGCATAAAATGCTTCTTGACAATCATCAGTCCATTGATATTCTACCCCTTTTTATTAACGTAGTGAAGGGAAAATATTTTCCTATGAGGTTGTATATAAAGAATCGAATGTAGGATATGTGTCCTTAGATTCCTCCTAACTCAATGAGGTTACAAGGATGTGACATTCCAAGGATATCTTTTGTCTTCTCAGGGTAAAATTTGATTCGATGTTGGTGTATGAAGAAGTGGAGGAATTTCCCTAAGGTAACACCGAAAGAAAATTTTAGGGGGGTCATTTTCTGACTATGTTGTGATAGTTTTTTTAAGATTTTTTCAAGATATGATAGGTGGCCTAAAAACTATCACAAATTAACCACCAAATCATTCACATATCATTTGAGTAACTTTCCTAGTAAGGGTTTGAAAATGTGATACATTCCATGTTGATATGTGGCACCATCATTTTTCAAACCAAAGGGCATTACCTTGTAGAAAAATACTCCCCCAGGGCCCTGATGGTGGTGGATTATTCATTTTCTAAGGTCGTTAGGATTTGATAATATCTTGAATATCCATCCATGAAAGTGAGATCCTCGTATCCAGTAGTTTCATCGATGAGAAATTATGTGATTCGGACCGGTAAGTTGTCTTTCGGGCAGTGCTGATTGAGATCCTTGAAATCGATGAAAATTCTGATCTGCCCAATTTTCTTCTTGACAGTAAATATGTTGTCCATCCATATGGGATATTGGACCTCCTTAATAAAGTTTTCTCTGATGATCTTGTCAACTTCATCCTTTATCTTTGCAGCATGCTTTGGACGTGCCCTTCTGGAAGCTTTCTTGTAGCCACGATGGTCTTATGGCAGACCTAGGTGGTCAGTGGCCACCTCGGGATCAAGAGCCGACATTTCTGTATAGTTCCAGGCAAAAAATATCAATTCTTCTTTAGGAATAAGGTGTATTCCTCTTTCTCTTCAAAATATATGGTCGAAAAAATCAAAGTGGGCCGCAAGTCTTTTTCGATAGCCAGGTTTATCTCTCTAAGTTCATCAATGGTGGTAGAGAAACCTTCCTCAAATACTAGAGGGGCATCTCTAATATCTTCTTACTCATCATACTCTATATACTCCTCATCCTCTTATTTATCTTCTGATGGGTAGATGATTCTTGAGATGAGATCTTCATAATTGGGAGAGGAGTCATAATTCTAGTAGTTGGAGGCTGAAGCAGCTTCCTCTGTCCTAGTTGACTACGGGGAATTTTTTGGAGATGATGGAGTGAGGGGTAGAGGAGATTCTTCCTTCTCTTATTCCTTAATGGGTGAGGTAGAGATTAATTGGGGCTCTAAGGATAGTTTAAGGGAATTTTTATCTGAGCGTTCACCATTATTTGGGGGACCAGTGAAACTTTCAACACTGTGAGGCTCGGTGGTCGTGACTGAAATCATGAGCACTATCGAATGTGAACCCAAACAGGTACTCATGCACTCCACCTAACTAATGGGAAGTGAATAATCTTCACAGAGCTTCCTAAGAGGGTTGGTGGGGACCACCTCCAGTCCATTTGGAGTAGTGACCCAATAAATCCCATCAAATGAGGGTTTCTTCTCGTCCTTCTCATAGAATCCTACATCGATATAGTGTCACTCACAAGATTCAAATGGGGCCTTATCGTCATGTAATGTCACATTCTTTCCATTAATTCTATACTTGATGCACTGATGATGTGATGAGGGCATTTATATATGCTTATGTATCCAGATTCTTTATATATAGACATTAATGGCCATATTTTGTCGGACCACCAGAAATTATGAGTTGGCTATGAGGTCGCCAAGCTGAGTTTTTAGCTTGATTTTCCCCAATAGCTTCTACTCACTTTTTTTGTAGCCCGATAGGGTCATGGTGTAGGGAGTCAAATATTCATCATTGTAACCTAGTCGATGAAGTGTCCGCAATGGTATGATATTTACTCTAGATCCATTTTCAATGAATAATTTTCAAATATCAACACCATTTATCTTTCCAAACACATATAGAGGTTTTATGTGCCCTTTCATAATAGAATCTTCATATTGATACATAAAGGAGATGAAAACATCCAATTCTGCAGGACTAGTCTCTGTCTAATATACTTCAGTGGTAGCTACTTCAGCCTCAAATTTATGGGGACTCAGCAAAGTTTCAATTAGTGCTTCCCTAGGGTTTACTGACAGATTCAGTTCATCTAGGATTGACATCTTGGATAGGACTAAGGATAATTATTTCATAATATCACATTTCTTCTCTAAAGGACTATGCTTCTTGGAATGGGGATTCTATTTCATATATTCTTTAGGGTCCTGATCACTGGATGTAGATAGACCAACTCAGTAAGTAGGAGCAGGAGGTTCTTCTATACCTTGTGGATTCGGTCAGATATGTATGCTTGTACGTTGTCAGCGATCAGACACCCATTTTTCTTCTGATGGATACTTTATGATTATCAGGCTAGAGTGTCTTTCAATAGGGGTAGATAAACTTTCATGTTCCAGTTGGGTCCACTGAAGGTCTCTTCCACAAGTTTCTGCAGTATTGACTGTTTGAACAGAAGTGCGACTGGGAATTTGGTTCCTGCTACAAATGTGTCTACCCGTGTATCCTTGGATTCTGCGGCCTCTTCCTACACCTCCTCAATTGGATGTAGAGAACTCAGGTTCATATCCATACTCTTCATCGGAGAAGGTATCCACTAATTGAATTACATTAATATAGCCAAAGATCAATTCCTCATCCGATGATGACTTTTCCCAGTCAACTTCTTCCATTTTTGTTGTTTGGTGGGGTGCTTCTCGTTGTGCTATTTGGAGGTGTGGTGCCCATACCTTCAGATTTATTGGCTTTAAATTTGAGATTTTCAAAGCTAACTTTGGCCTTGTTGTGGGATCTTCTTCTTGTATTTTATCTTCTCAACCCTTGGAGGATCGTGGGTCCAAGGTTGTTGGTTTCACTGTATTAGGAGCTATTGGGGGAACATTTAGTTGATTAAATTGTTCTAAGAGGATACAATGGGATCAGTTTACTATTTTCCAAGTCTTCCAACCATCAAACTTATGTTCATTTTTGGTGATGAATTTTTTCCAATCCTCTTCTTCATCTGGGTAGGTGGTGGAAACATACACCAATTATGCTAGAGGTGGTCCCAGTTTGACCTATACGAAATCTATCATCCTTTAAAGGAGGCCATTGAAGATGAAACACTCTTGGATAATGTATCCTAGTATATGATGATAGGGAAAATAATCTATCTAGTCACCAAGACATACTTTATCAACCCTCTTCAGCTTTGGTAGTCGGAGCAAGTTTCAATCCATGGCAGCTACAATGTAGCCATGGACTTGATCATCTTGGAATGAAAGCACTTTTATCATTTTCTACTCAAATTGATTTCTTCTGGATCCCCTTCGATCATATTATTAAGGCAAGGGTGGTTGTTGATGTCTGGCGGGCCTGCATGATTTTTTGTGGGCCTTGGGGATAGAGCTGGTGCAGGGGGTGTCTTGTGTGTAACGGAAGCTGCTTCATCTCTTCCCACACTTTTCCCTTGGGATTATGGGATTTATCGAGACTTGAGATGATTTCGTTGTAAGTAATCATCTATTCTCTGAGAAATGGAAGATAAATCCCATAACCCACTTGTATTCTTCACCAGGATGAGTGTCATTTTCATCTCATTATGAAGTTTATCAATTTATATAGAAACCATATAATCTTGGGGGAGTGGATGTTTTAGGGAGTAAGTCAGGCCTTTTCATCTGGAAATGAATTCTGAAAATATTTCATTATCCTGCTTTTTGCAGTTCATGAGGTCACTGACGATTGTTTTTGGAAGCTTTGAATTGAACTGGAAGAGGAATTGTCTCCAGAGGTCCTCCTAGCATGTTATCGAATTAGATGTCAAGCTGGTATACCATAAGAAGGCTGAACCTTGTAGGGTTCACATGAAACATCTGAGTTTCACTAATTCTTATTGTTCCAGAGTTCCCATAATGGGATCACAGTAAAATGTGTAGTGCATCAGATGTTTCTCTAGGTCCCCTAAGGAATTTAACATTGGGAATACGGAGTTCACAAAATTTGGTGGTGGTGGAATTTTTCTTACCCAGTTGGGGTAGGGATTTTTTCTGGTTGTATTGGAGTGCTTCATCCTTCCACAACTTCCAATCGAGTGGTCAATGACTTAATGGTATTCATGATCCCTTGATGCAAGTCCTGTTGAACCTGAGCATGGGTGGGAATAACTGGGGGAAATATTGGATGTGTCTTCACTACTGGTACTTGAATCAGATACCTGGATTGGGTCATCCTTTATGGATTTTCCTAAATTTGTTCTGGTTCCTTCCCTAATGTATGGAAATCTTGATATCCTTATGGGATTTGGTTTATGTATAATGATGGTATTGATGTTATATTGGATGATAATATGGTATCAATACCATCATTATACATAAACCCAATCCCGTAAGGATATCAATATTTCCATCCATTAGGTAAGCAACAAGAACAATTTTAGGAAAATCCATAAAGGATGACCCAGTCCAAGTATTTGATTCAAGTACTAGTAGTGAAGACACATCCAATAATCCTTATAGGACTGGGTTCATATCCTTACGGGATTGGGTTTATTATAAATGTATACTCACACTCTATATAAGGAACATATCTAGTAGGACGGATTGCTTGTAGCAGCTCAGTGTTGATTCACCTTAGCTCTTTCATTTCTTCCTCTTATTGAGTGAATCTCTCCTTGAGCATCAAGGATGCAATCACATTAGGAAGAGGAGGTAGTTTTTCTGTAAACTTTCTCTAATTATTCTATTTTTTTGGTATTTTAAAGGGAGTTAGTGAGGGAGGACCCAAATTTAGGGTGGCCAGTTGGTTCTGGGTACGCACACCTTCATGCTCGGTGTGGACCGCCTCTAGTAGGAAACTGTATTCTTCTACCTCCTCATCATTTGTATTATCTTCAATTAGGTCTATGGTATTTAAATCCATTATTTTCACTAATTCATACCGCATTGGGGTGATATACAAGGTGATTTATGGTATGATATATTCTTACATCCTTTGTTGGATCTTTTTCTTCCATTCTGGGGTCCTCTTCGGGTTTCTTGATGAAGGGTAACTTGAAGGAAACTTTGAAATGACATGGTTATACATATCCTTTCTAGGGGACATGAGTCATTATATGGGATAGAATGGGTATCCTCTCTATTCATTATTCTCCCTATGCGGGAAAAGACTAACGTCCATAGGTTTGTCAATTGAGGTAAAAATTTCACCAGCCCTATGGGCTGGGGTTGATCCCATTCATTTACTATTGTACCTCATCCCATATTTTCTAGTCTTGCAAAGGAATTTTGTGATAAAATTCCCCTATCCCTACAAGATAGGTGTGATCTCGTACTGTGGCAGTTTCTGCTGCTATTATCACCTTCTTGATCTCTCGCACTCCCATTTGAGGGTGAGCTGGATATGGTGTCGGGTCTTCTCATGAATTATTTTCTTTCAAGGACATGATAAATACTCATTGATTGGCTTCCCATAGATGAGAACCCTACTAAATTTTCTTGTTTCTCTAGTTTATGAGATATTTAATAGATCTTTCTCATCGGGACTAATGCTTTTGATTCTTACTCAAGGTTGGTTCTTGTCAAACAATCCACCCTTCCTGAACATGTATTTCATTTGGATGATATCATAGAATTATGACATTACAGGATTAAATTTCCATTGGGTTCTATTGTACGGGAAGTGGGGTGAAGTTCAATTCTCCATGCTCTCCCCAACCCCATATATAAACACCAAATAGCGCATCACCAATATGGAAACACAACTTGTGTAATGAGTGGAGGCAGACTAGTTCGAGATCTTTCTTTCACCCCTCAGATTGTGGCCAACATACAAACAGAAGAGATTCTAGGTTAATTTGATGGTTAATCTCCCCCAATACATTGACATGATCTTTATACACATCATAGGGCAAGAATTTTGACTTCAAATGGTGGATATTTGTCCAAATATTTAGATGAATGTTATGCATATATTCTTATGAAAACTCTGTTGTTATATAATACTGAGAAGTGGTCATGGGAAAAAACATAACCAGTATGTCATCCTTGTCTAGTTGTATTATTACAAGCAACATATCCTTTTGTTCATTTTATAGAGAATATTCTACTTGGTTGGCCCAATTTAGGTGCTTCTTAATGATTTTATCCCCAGGATTGAGTTTAGTAGGAGTCTCATCAATATATGAATAGTATGAGGGTGGCTCGAAGGATGAACGTGGCCCAAGACCATCTTCTGACAGACAAAGGATGTTGCTTTTTGTAGACATATTTTCCAACACATCTAACTCAATATTTCCAAGCACCTCATAATATGAGGGTTTTCTCATATTTGATCCGGTGAGGGGAGGACCTTCATGCCGGTGTGGATTTTTACTATGGGGAGAACCTTTGCAGTTGGTGCTGAAATAGTGAGGACTACCATTGAAGATTAATGTCCAAATGCAGGGAGTATCCCCATGGATTATACCCTGTGGAGGGCCTTCATGGCATACTTCATTGATGGGAGGACCTTACTGTTGCTTGATGTCATTGTGGGGAGGGCCTTCGTAACAACTGTCATCAAGGAGAGGACTACCATCATGGATTGATATCTAGCTATAGGAAGAATATATGCAGTGTGCATCCTGGGGAGAACCATTAGGATGTACTACAATAGGGATAGGACCTTCTTATTTCTTAGTTCTATTGTGGGGAGTGCATTCACAATGGATTCCATTATGGAGATGACTACCGTCATAGCTTGGTGTCCGACTACAAGGAGAATTTCTACAGCGTATACCCTGGGGAGGACCATTAGTTAGGATGATAAAAATGGGTGTACCTTCTTGTTATATGATATTTTAGTCAATGGGAGGGATACCATGACACTAATCATGAGATAGGATCTCATGATTGATCTTTTCTTACCCATGAAGTAATCCCTCGTGGGTGCTCTAGGGAGGGACTTTAGAGTTGCTGGTAGCGACATTGTGAGGAGGACCTTCGCAGCTGCTACTACCACTTTCATAATTTAGTAACGGATTGACAGTATCTTGAGCCTATATTGATATGTTTTTAATGTCATCAATAACTCCATCTTCCATCAGAGCACAATCATGAATGTGCTCTTCATTTTCAGGCTACCTTCGGTGCATTTCAATTTCTGGTGCTCTCTTGTGGGAAACTAGGGTTTCCTACTATTGGTAACAACCTTCATATATGGGTCCATTTTTAATTGGTTCTTGTAATGTCATCAGGATATGTCTATGAAAATATTTAGTTCTTATGGGGATATATTTAGTTCCCAATCTGGTTGTCCTTATAACACGGAATATGGTCATAGAGCCTCCTAGTATGGAACAAGGATACAGGTCTTCTCTATAGTGACTATATTATTTTTTAGATGAGTCACCCCTCTTGGGGAGATGGGGTCGTGGGCCTGAATCCTTTATTTTATTACAAATGCAATTAAATCTTGAAAGGTCTAGAGGATATGATCTGTAATCGATAACTAATCCTCCATAATTCCCAGGATGTGTTGAGATATGTATTTGGATAGAATGGGTATAAATTACCTTTCTGATGTCAGAGATGGAGTTTGTTTCTGCTCTGGTCCTCCATGTGATACCAGTTGGTACTGGTAGTTCTCTCATGTCGGGGTAGAGGAACGATTCTACCCCTATTTTATATATGGTATACACCGACTGTTTTCTCCAGTTGTCGTCCTATTTGGATGACGGGCTTCATATTTACGAGCATAAATTTGTAGCTGCTCATTTTCTATAGTATTTGTATCACGGTCTTGATGTGCATCCATATGAATTTTTCTCTACTTGTATTTTATTTCCACCATATTTGAATAGATGTCTTTGTTTTGGTAGGAAGAAATTTTCATCTAACTATTGATCATCATCGTATTTGATTAGTGGGCTTCATATGCATCTCCAATGTTGTATGACTGCCCATAGTTTACCACCCTATTTGAATACAAGGCTTGGTGTGAGTCAGTAGGAACTTTTGCCTTCTTGTAGCTGATTTCTACCCTATTTGGATGATTTTATTCTTTCACATCATCAAGGATTTCTATCTGCCTATAATTTTCTGCCCTATATGCATGGCGGGACCCGCGATCATTGGAGGGAATTTGCACCTACTCGTAATGTGCCATCGTATATCCATGGTGGGATTTAGAAGATGGGGAATATTTTTATGTATACCCATGGTCTACCATTATGTTTTTATGGTGGATATCTTCCTAAAAAACAAGAATGATGACCTGCTCCTGGTTGTATATTCGCTACCCTTGGCAGCCATCCCGAGGGGCCAGTGTCCGTTGGAATTCAGCAGGAGCCCAAGTGTGGTATTATCCTCAGAACAAGGATACTAGATAGTGTGGTGTCAGTGGAAACATTCTCTGTTAGGTTGTAACATCCCTGACTCAAGTGCTACTAAATCAGTGCCCCAAGCCAAGTCATCACATGAACTTAAGTGCACCTCCCCATACACCAGTGGTTGTCGACTAGCAGCGAGGGTCTAATGGGTCATGTGGGGAGACTATACCCTCTTTTACATAGTAATACATAGTAGAACACAATATAAATAGCAGAAATAATAGTAACAACCAATAACATGCATAGTCAAACATATCCCAAACTAGGTACAAACCACAAGCAATAGTAAGTATGTCATTTCATGCTACAAATCTAAGTGAACAAAAACCAAAACAAATACAAAAAAAGGAATCCCCAAAATAGTCCTGAATCCATGTCTAGAACCTTATCCAGGCATGTACCAAGTCTAACTCAAGTCCCTAGCATAGGGTCATTTCCCTTTTCCTGACATCCAAGCATGAAATCTGCTTAGGTACCTAACGGAAACCCAAGAAGGGTGTGAGTACAACTCAGTAGGAAACCACCAATGGTGTCTACTGATATCCAGTCTAACAGATAGTTCATGAAAGTATAAATAAATAAAAATTAAAGTAAGGACAATTCAGAGGCCACTAGTTAACAATATTTACTTAGCTATACTAACCATGGTTCAATTCACTATGTCTCTTTATTTCTAGTTCATCGTCAATCTCACAAGGTTAATGGAATTCATCATTTTTAAAAGGTAATAAGTAAGTCTCTAACTCACTAGGGATAACACATCAAAACATCAAAATATCCTTGCCTAAAATACTCATTCCGGGTGGAATGAAATCGTTAGGGGAATAGAGCTATGTCCCCTTCCCTAACCTGTGCATTGTGGGTAGAGTTAGAGCATCAATCTAACTCGAACCATGGGAGGAGCCTCAATACTTTTTCTCACACCTTAAGTCATGTGAACATACTTATCCATCCATTCACCACACACAAACCATATAGTAACCAAAAACAACCAATACATACAACAATCATAATCCATAATAATCAACATGGTAAATCATATTGTTCCATGACCCATTAACACAATTTCTATTTACATCACTTAGCCCATTTAGCCATATTCCCATTCTCAAGCCTAGCTCATGAAGCCCATTCAATAATTCCCTTATATCAAGACATTATTCATATTCATATTCATCAATACCCAACCATAATTAACCAAAAACTTGTTTGGAATTCCATTAAGAATATCACATACTCAACAAGGGATCTACATGATCACACAATAACCTATAACTTACTTAGATAATTCTTGCATGATAATTGATCCCAATAGCTTAGACTCCCTAGATTTTAACCAACACAATGGAGATCTGCATGGACTCCTATAGAGTGCCTCAAAAGGGGCCGTTTGAATTTTACCCTAGAAATTGTTGTTGTAAGAAAACTCAAAAATCGATAATTTCTTTTCCCATGAACCACTGTAATCTAGAACACAGGCTCACAACATGTCCTCTAATACCTGAATTATATTCTTTGAATGCTTGTCTGTCTACAGGTGATAATCCATACTGAAAAACACTTGGGTGCCAATCACCTTATATAGCCCCTTCCAGAAGTGTGATGTGAAATGTGGATCATGATACAAAACTATGGTTCTTAGAACACCATGTAATCATACTATATCTTGAACATATAACTCTCCCAACTGGTCGATTGTATAAGTTTCCTAGATTAGCAATAAATGAGTCACTTTAGTCAACTGATACACAACGACCCAGAGAGCATCATTATTTTGAGGCATCCTCAGAAGACCCACTAAAAAATCTATCATTATGTCATTTCACTTCCATTATGGAATGGGTGATGATTTAAAAAAACCACCTGGATTTTGATTCTCTCCCTTCACCTGCTGACAGGTAAGGTATCATTTCAAAAAACCCACAACTTCTTTCTTCATTCCTAGACACCAATACTACTGATGAAGATAATGATACATTTTAGTCAAGCCAAGATGTATTTCCCACTTATAGGAATGAAACTACCTCATCAACCCATCATGCACACCCACTAGTACCACAACATGGACCTGAATGTAGAAAACTCCATCAGCACCAATAGCCCAACTAGGAGGTGACTCCACACCTTTAATATTTTCCTTCATATCCAAACACTCTGGATCCTCTAGATGACTCTCATTGACTTAGCTCAATATTATAGACTCAGTCACTATAGAGGCAAGGGTCATATGTATGTTCCCATCCTTCACCTCCAGGTTCATCTCAGAAAACAAAGCCATCATTTTCTATTCATAGTTGGATTCTTGAACCCCCTGATTCTGAGTCTTCCAGATCAGAGCATCCACAACACTATTCCCTTTCCTGGGTGTGTAAACCAACTCAAAATCGAAGGACTGTAGGTACTCAACCCACCTTCACTATTGAAGATTCAAAACCCACTAAGAGGATATGTACTTAATACTTTTATGATTGGTAAAAAATGTAAACTACTCTCCCAACAAATAATTCCTCTGACACTTCATGGAATAAACTACAGCAGATAACTCAAAATCATGAGTAGGGTAATTAATTTCATGTGGTCTTAACTGCCTTGACCCATAATCCATAACCTGGTCATATTTTATCAACACTACCCCAAGTCTAACACCAGACACATCACAGAACAAAATGTACATCTTATCAAGTTCAGGTAAGATCAGAATCAGTGCGGTAGTCAACTGCTTCCTCAATTCTTGAAAAGCAGTTTTTCACGCCTCTGACCAATCAAATTTAACACCCTTGTTGGTTAATCTTGAGATTGGTGCTTCCAAATGAGAAAAATATCTAATGAACCTTCAATAATAACTGGAAAAACCCAAAAAACTCCGGATATCAAAAACATTATTGGGCCACTCCCAAGACACCACATCCTACACCTTCTCTGAATCCACTGATATTCCTAAATTATAAATTATATGTCCCAAGAAATTCACTTTATCAATCCAGAACTTACATTTTTATAGCTTGGCATAAATCATATGGTCTCTTAGTATACTCAAGATGATTTCAATATGATTGGAATGATCGTCAAGAGTTCGTTAGTACACAAAGATGTCATAAAAAACAACCACGAACTGATCTAGATAAGGGTGAAATATCTAGTTCATTAATTCCATAAACAGAGACAATTCATTAGTCAACTCGAGAAACATCACCAAAAATTCATAAAACTCGTACCTTCTTTAAAAAACTGTTTATGGTACATCAAAAGGTCTCAACCTCAACTGATGGTATCCTGATCTCAAATTGATCTTGGAGAAAACTGAGGTTCCCCTCAGTTGGTCGAATAGGTCATCAATTATGGGAAGTGGGTATCAGTTCTTAACTATCATCTGATTAAACTTCCTATAATCGACACATAACTACAACGACTTGTCATCCTTCTTAGAAAATAGCACAGGTGATACCTATGGTGATGTACTAGGTCGAATGAACCCTTTTTTCTCCATCTCTTCCATCTAATCCTTAATATCATGGAGTTCTCCTGGAACCATTCAATGTGGAGGAAGACAAACTAGTTCTACCCCTGGTAGCTACTCGATTGTAAACTCCACATCCCTTTTGGGTGATAGTCTTGAGAAATCCTCAGGAAACACTTCCTGGAACTAATCCACCACATGAGGAAATACATGTTTCTACACCTCTCCATCATCAAGAATACAGCATGCCACTTGGGCTTTGAGTTCCCCCAACTGCTGAAAAAATGGCCATGTGTGACCTGCTCAAACATCCCACTCACCACGAAAGGCATAAGGGTCAATATCAGGAACGTGAACATTACCCTACAATGGTGAAAATTGATATGGGCTTGATACAGCACTATCCATTCCATACCCAATATCAGGTTGAAATCAAACATCTTGAAGATAAACAGGTTCCATATAAAATGATAACCACCAACCTCGAAAGCATAACCTCTACATTTTACGATATCCTCAAGTTGCACCCCCAACGGAGTATCAATTTACATAACCCCAAAAACCCATTCCATGTATATTCCAAACAAAACCATAGACATTGAAGAGGTAAAATATTTTGTGGAACCTATGTCAAATAAAGAAGTAGCGAGTGTGGTAGCTGCAAGAATTTTACCTCAAATATTATAAGGTCCACCCTCACCACCTCCAGATATATACTGAACTATGTGAATATTTCATGTTCCTATACCCTAGGATCTAGCCTAAGCACCATGTACTATACTTCCCTAGTGATGTAGATAGTCTGGTTTTAGAGTTCTGCATCCACCACCCCTACCGGTACGTCCAGTGGAGCTCCAAATACCTTCCTGATATGTGGTGATCGATCCCTTTACCACACTCAGAATATTCCTTAGACTCCCATCCATACCTGGCTATTAAGGGTTCTTGGAGAACCTCTTCATATGTCCAAAACTACCACAATATCGGCACTCAACTGGTGGTCGGGGACACTGACCCCACATGTGCCTCAGTCTGCCACACTAATAACAGAATAACCGATCACTACCCTGAGAATAAGACCCTCTCTTCTAAATATTATTTTCACTATAACCTTTTTGGAAAGTTCCAAAATTATGCTTCCTTCCCTCAGAGGTTGTACCACATGTCCGCCCAGTTGGTACCACAAGTCTACCTCCTAAAGATCCCTTCAAGTTCCCTTTTGAGATAAGGGCTTGGTCCACTACCTCTTCAAACCTCTTCATGCATAATATGTTCACCTGAGACCTAATCTCATGCCTAATCCCATATTATAAGTGTTCTTCCATATTTTACTCATCTCTATCCATCATCGGGATAAATCGGTGCAAGTCAGTGAAACGACTAGAATAATCCATAACGGACACAACCCCCTGAGTCAAACTCATAAACTCCGTAGCCTTCTCCTGCCTCATGGTTTCTAGGTAGTAATGTTCTAGAAACTTTTCCTTGAAATCCTTCTATTCTATTCCTTCATCTTACTTTATCTGAACCATAATATCACACCATCACTTGGCCTGCCCTCTTAACATGTAGGCTTCTAACTTAACTCGCTTATCAAGAGGAGTCTCCAGATGATCAAGATTAGTCTATATAGACTCTATCCAAAACTTTACTACCTCTAGAACACCCACTCCAGTGAATATTGGAGGGTGTTACAGCTGAAACTCCCTGGTCAGCTCAAGCATACTCGGTACTACCCACCCGGGCTCCCATTCCATCATCAATATAAAATTAGAAAGATTCTCACCAAACTTCTCTTCCCTATTATCTTGAACCACTAGATACACTTACTCCACTAATGGGGGATAATTATCATCGGTGTCCTCCTATCTCCCAACTACCACACATATTCATGGAGACATTTATCTAGAATTCCAAACACGATCTTTAGAAAACAAACCATAAAGATTTCACCAATATAAAGGAATGCTCTTCATCAGTCACCAACAAACCATTTCACACATACCACCCAAATAGGTCTGATCATACCCTACACACTACCCTCAACCATCCCTACCAATTTCATGGCTAAAATGAGGTAACTAACTCACACCACCATAATCCTTTCCTTCTACATCATTTCAAAACTATTATCACATCACTATTTACTCTAATTACATTTCATTTCATATACCACCCTTTATCAGGTATAATTCTTTAATTATCATTTAACATTTTTCTCCCCTTTTAACCCATTTGTATTGATTCGTTAGACATATTTTTTCCCACCAATTTTAATAAAGTTAAATAAATTCTACCCTCTATGTCTCACACACTCATCCCATATGTGTGTGCCTACTATAATGCATGTCACTTATATACATAGGTTCTTAGAATGATACATGAATGCACAACCTCGTACCCTTCCGATGATGAGAAAAATATCATAAAACTATCACATAACACCACATGTGCATCATCAAATGGTGAAATATCATCAAATGTAACAAGGAAAAATAAGAACAATAATTTCCACTCTAGGTGACTTGGGTTTTCCCCGTACTTGGGTTAACTACTCCTAGAAATGAGATAATTACTAAGTCTTGACATAGTCCTAATATCCTATCCACCATCCCCAAATAGTGAGAAATAGAAAAGAACCTACCTATGATAACACTTTGTAACATCCCTGGCCCGGGTGCCACAAAATCAGTACCCCAAGCTGGGTCATCATATGACCTCAAGCACACCTCCCCGTACGCTAGAGGATGAATACTAGCAGCAAGGGTCTAATAGGCCACGTGGGGAGACTATACCCTATTTATCAAAGTAAGACACAATAGAAAATAATATAAATAGTAGAAAAAATAGGAACAACCAATAGTATGTATATTCAAACATCTCCCAAATTGGGTACAAACCACAAGCAATAGTTGGTATGTCATGTCGTGCTACAAATCTAAGTGAACAAATCAAAAAATAAATATAAATAGAGAAATCCCCAAAATGGTTCTTAATCCAAATCTAGAACCTCATCCATACATGTCCCATGTCCAACTCAACTCCCTAGCATAGGGACCTTGCCCTTATCATGGCCTGCAAGCATGAAATCTACTTAGGTACCTAATGGTGGCCTAATAAAGGTGTGAGTACAACTCAGTAGGCCACCACCAATGGTGTCTATAGATATCCAGTCTAACAGATAGTTCATACAAGTATAAATAAATAAAAATCAAAGTAAATTCAATTTAGAGGCCACTAGTTAACAATCTTGACTTAGATATACTAACCAAGGTGCAATTCACTATGTCTCTTTATTTCTAGTTCATCATCAATCTCACAAGGTTCATGGAATTCATCATTTTCATAAGGGAATAAGTTAGTCCCTAAATCACTAGGGATAATATATCACAACATCACAAAATCCTCACCTCGAAGCCTCATTCCGGGTGGAATGAAACCTTTAGGGTAATAGAGCTTTATCCCCTTCCTAACTCATGCATTGTGGGTGGAGTTAGAGCATCAGTCCAACTTGACTTGTGGGAGGAGCCTTAGTCCTTTATCCCACACCTAAATCCATGTTCACATTCTTATACATCCATTAAACACACACAAACAATATATAAACCAAACACAACCAATACATACAACAATCATAATCCATAACAATCAACATGGTAAATCATATTGTTCCATGACCCATTAACACAATTTCCATTTACATCACTTATCCCATTTAGCCCAATTCCCATTCTCAATCCTAGCTCACTAAGACCATTTAATAATTCCCTTATATCAACCCATTACATATATTCATAAACCTGAAGCCCCAACCATAATTAATCAATACCTAATTTGGAATTCCATTAATAATATCACATACTCAACAAGTGTTCTACATGATCACACAATAACCTAGAACTTACTTAGCTAATTCTAGGTATGGAAGGTATTGGAACACCCCATGAATGCCGCTACAAAGGTCAATTCATTCTCTATGTGTCCCATAGAGACCATGGGGGTTTCTATTCATCATTTAGACATCCATTATACCAAATCTCATCAAAGGATGAAAATCACAACAAGGAGTAACCAAGAAAAAAACCCAAGCATGCACAAATATTAAATGAAACTATGGGATATAATATATAGAACACCTTCCTTGATTCCATTTATGAAAACTCCATAAATCAACTCCTTAGATCTCTATTCAACCAACCCTTGAATCCTAAACCTAGATCTCACCAGAAAAAGAGGGTTTCAGAGCTTCGGAAGGGGATGGGAGAAGAATTCAAACCCTAATCGAGAAGAGTAAACAACGAGAATATTAGAATTACCTACAGAATCTATCCACAACCAAAGGAACTCTAAATGATCTATTAATTAAGTATAAACACCCTTGGGAGCTTTTGGGAGGTTTGGTTCATCACTAGGGTTTAGAGGAGAAGAAAGTAAGAAAATCCTGAGTGAGGCTGGAGTGAAAATTTTGTAAAGTTTTCAACTTTACTAGGCTACATGGTTTACCCATACTGTTTTCCAAACCATGCGCAAAACATGTGTCAGACACTATCCCAAAATCACCCCTTCACATAATTTCTTGGGAATTCTACATGGTTAGCTTAACTGTGTGGTAACCATGTGCCAGACTCTATCCAAGGATGCACGGTTACTTGGGATGCTCTACACAATTTTCACTAACCGTGTGCATGCCATGCAACATGCCCAAAAATTTCTTTTTCCTCCTCTTCCATGTGTTGAACCCCTGAAACACCCCTGATACTTCCTCATTAACTTTTAGAAACACATATTTGACTAAAATAAGGGACTTAAACTAAAACATAAACAAAAACATACCTTAAGTAAAATTTCAGGTCCTACATAGGCGCTCTGGTATAAGACCCCTCAACATCTAGGATGAAGTCATTAATGTCTACTTTATATACCTCCCTAAGATAAGGGAGGTACTCGTTGTAATGTTTCGGGGATAGGATCCTAAAACAGTTTTGGATGGAAAGTGGGGGCGCCTGGTTCTGGACTATCAGTCATCGTTGCGTGGGAAACTGGTGGGAATTTATGTCCTAAAGTTATTGTTTTTTTAATCCTTAGTGGGTAGAGGACTATTTGGATAGTACTCCTTAATCAATGCATTTTAAACCTAGAGTTTAAGATGATGGGTGTGTGATGGTGTCCTTCTCTTCATTGAGAACCCAGTCTCATGTGAGGTTGTGAACATGTGTGTCTAAGAAAACTGTCAGGATGCCATGGGATTGAAGTCAGCTCTGCATAATGCCTATAATATATGTGAAAATTATAGACAATAAAACCCTTTCAAAGAATCATCTCATGCTTGCATGTAAAATTGATGATCTCCCTTGTCCCTCTTCCTTTTGAATGCGGAAGGGGATTGAGGTGGGGAAACCCACCATCTTGGTCAAGGATTCACATCGGGTTCACCATTTTTGTTTTTTTCAAATGGAAATTGTTCCCAGGATGAGATTGGTATAATGGGTACTGGGAAGTGTGTCATTTTTATCATGCGAAGGAGCTGCCATAGTTGAGTATCTTGAGTTAGGATTACCATTTTTTTTCTTTACCTGAATCATGGCATGATCATGATGGGTGATAGTATGGTGTTGAGTATTTTTGAAATTAATCCACGTCAAGTATGATGTCCTCAGATGGTATCCAATGGGTTTATTCATGGATCCAGAAACACCCAAAAGCCCTGTTATCCATGATTCATGGACCAACTTTACAATGGCAGACGCTCATTGGATGATGATTTCGCCAAAGACACTTAAGGACACACATTGGTCAAGGTGATGGGAATTTGGGCTCATCACACCCTTTTGGGGGAAATTTTTGCCTACTATAGGACTCTTTTATAGATTTAAGAAATTTTCATATGTTCATGAATCCTTGTTTATTTTCCAAGCATGTTTCTACAGATTACTCCTAGGTTACAAGATCAATCATAAATACATGAGGGTTTGGAATCATCTGTATATATCTGAGGTTCTGCATCAATGAGGATACCCTTTTTTGGATAGATCAGGAATTACTTTACCATTTACTGAGAGAATATGAGTTTAATCCATGTGATGAGGCACTTTAGAGTTTATCATCATCCAGGGGAGATAGGAATTGTTCTGATGTTGGGGTCGAACCCATAATATGGGATTCCTACATATCCATGTGAGAGGAATCAAATCCCATGTAGTTTGGTGCCACTTGGCTGGACACATCACCTTTTAAGGTCATGTGACGAGGACCCATCCGTTCAGTTTAATGCCATGCAGTAAGTACATCTAGGTGGAAGGTGCCTAGTCAAAATGTGATGTGAGAATTACATCGAGGCAGCCCAAGGTAACTGAAAACAATTTAGTATTCAGGTTAAAGAGTGACCCTACCGAAAATATGGCCGAAAAACATTAGGGTAAGTTTCTATGTTGATTTTGGACCTCAGAGAGGATTCCTACATATCCCTTTTGGTTAGGAATCAAATCTCTTGTAGTTTAGTAAGATGGGGTTTACGCATGGAGGCTTCCCATAAAGAAGGCATGATGTGGGGATTAAATCGGTGGATAAGCCCCTTTTTAAGCTAAATTTGGAACTTACATCCTAAAGGATTCCTTGATGAATTGGGGGTCATGATTAGGGTTAATCCTTTGTATGGATCCTCTTTGAGGTCAGGTTGTAGATAGGCGTCCTACGTATTCTGATTGGGGTAGGAATTAGAGTTCTCATAGTTCATTTCATTTGGGTCTTAAAACTTCTAGGAGGACCATAAAGGGGGACTGGATTTTATTGGGGATTACACATTCTAAGAGGCCGATTAAGGTGTAACTATATTTGATTGGGGATTACACCTTCTTGGAGGCCCATTCTTTTAGGATCATATGGATTTCATTATTGTATCCCACCTTTAATCCCACAAGAGTCATGATCGATGTGAGAAACATGAGAATCCAGTTGATCTAAAGCCTACTCATACCACTTCATCTATTTATAGATGGTATTGGAGCCTTAAGGGAGAGAGGGGGGCATTGAGTGTACCCATCTACTCTTTTGTTTTCATACCCTATATAGTCATATTAACTTATCTAGGTATACCCTGGGCGGAGGCAGAGAGGGGCATTGATGAAACCTTTTGTAAGAAATTCTAGGGACTTACCTCAGTGGGAGTGCCCTAAAATTGGTTCTGGGAAAGGGGAGGAATGTCGCTTCTTGTCAAAGGAAAAAACCTGATTTCCCTTGGATATCACTGACCCTTATCAAAGGGAAAGTCAATGATTACCCTTTCTCTCTATAATGGGAATTTTCATGTTAGTATCCCAAGTTTGGACCCTATGTTAGCATGAGAATGTAAACTTAGGACCATTCTAGGGGTCTAGACCACTATGGGGATTACTCACATGACTCTGCTTACCATGGGTATGTAAACTCAGAAGGGCACATAGATGCACCTGATGGTCTTATCATATAGGTCCGGTGTATTTGGTAGAGGCCTTATCCTAATATTGATAGACTGTCTTGCATAGGTACTATGGATGACACGACAGGAATGGAAGGAACTGATTGGAGTTGATGGGTGGAACACCTGAGAATACCCCATTCTGCATTCTATTTTCTCATGCGGGATGGGGTTCCTTCCGCATAGCATGATGATATGAAGGTGAAGGAGTCTTACCTGTACCATAGTGGTATGTGGACCTAAAATTTTTCCACATAGTATTTTTCTACGTAGAACTAGGTTATGTTTGCATAGCACTTTGCTATGTAGGGTTGAGAATTGCTCACATACTGTGGTGGTATGTGGGGCTGGGATCCAGCCGCGTACCGTAATGGTATGCGGGGTTGAGTTCCAACCGTGTAGTGATTTTCTATGTGTTGCAGGGTTCTATCTGTATAAAAAATTACTATATGGGATGCTATTTTGAATAAGTGTAATTAGTCCTGTGGTTTGTGGGATATTCATTCGTGGAGGAAGCTGATTCACGGTTTAGCCAATTCTTGTTACATTTTATTCTTTCATGGTATGTAGTGAGATATACCTATAGGGAATCATTGGAAAAGTACATCCTTATGGTACTTTCTACTTTTGCGTATTTAAAGCTCTGAAATCCATTCTCCTCAAATCTCCAAGTCTCCATCCTCTTTTCTCCTCCCCCAGGGTTCTTTTATAGAGGGGTGGAGGATCCGGATTGATGGGTCACACGACACATTTTTTGGAACCCAATGAAGAATCAACCGGCCCACAGATGAATCAGTCAACAGAATCCCACAAGGGTTTCATTTCATGGAGGCACAAATCACCACCTGAGGCGAAGTGAATAGCATCCCAAAAACTGTTTGATTTTATGAAAAATGGTAAGTGGGGGAGAAATTATCCGCCTCCATTCCACGAATGACAATATTCGTGGAGAGCCTACATTGACATTTTCCTTCCATGAACCATTTGGTTCATGAATGGTTTGCAACATAGGCCATCATATAAAGCAGTGGTTTGCGATGGATGTTTTTCCCTTCATGGACCAACCCTTTCCTTTATCGATTCCAGATTCTTCATATGTCTTGTTCGATTACTCCTTTAAATTGTTTTCCTTCCTTTTTCAAATCTATGGGAGTGTTTTTATATCCCTTTGAAAATTTTTCAGGACCCAACAACATTGTGACAGGAGTCAATTTCTAAATCTCAAAGATTCAAGATGATATTCACGTAATATTCATGCAAGATTCAAAATTTAAAAAGAAAATTGTAACACCCAAATTTTTTTATGAAATATTTTATTTAAATAATTTTAATTCTTAATTAGTTTTAATTGCATAAAATCATGAGTTTAAATTAACCACGAGATTCCCTTAATATAAAATGACCATTATAACCTAACTGTTAGGTTAGCTGAAATAAATATAACTAACTTATAAAAATGTATGAAAAATATAAATTGATTATATATTTGTATATTTATTAATTAAATTACTATTAGTAAATGAAATTAAAGAAATATATGTGGTATATAATTAATAAAATATTTTTTATATTCATCCAATGTATATTTTTGTCATAGGGTATGAATAAAACCTATTTGATGTATAAAAACCCATATTTTTTAAAAGGGTAATTTTCTATCTTTTAATGGGGAACCCCTTTTAAATTAATATTTTGACATATTAATATTTTTTATATGATAACATAAAAATGTTATTTGGAAGAGGGATATAATAATTTACTTTGGATGAAATTTTAATATTTTTATGATAACATTCAAATTTTGATGAAAAGTAAAAATACACTAAATTTTAATTGAAAACAACTTTTTTCATCGAAATGATTTATATGGTTAAATTATAATATTTAATAGTTTTAAAGTATAAATAGAAAATATTTTTATAATTAAATATAATTTATTTCATTAGCATTAATTTTACATTGAATTTATATATAAAAACATTTCAATCTTTTGTAATGTTTTAACTTTTAAAATTCGTTCTCTCCTACCATAAACGGGATTAAATTTTAATTAATTACTAAAAATTATATATTTTTAATTTAAAAAAAATTATTTCATATTCATATTCATTATTTCTAAATTATTTAAATATATTTATTTTATTTTTTGGGTTTTATGAATAGTAACTTCGGTAATTTTTATTGATACGGTCAAAGGGTAAACCGGGTAATAAAGGGTAAGAATACTACTATAAAATTACCCTAACACTTCTCTTAATATCATTGGATGAGTTTTTTTTACCTAAATAAAACTTGGGTTGATATGGTATCCTTTGGAAGCCACTTGGATGAGATAAGGAAATTTAATTAATTTTATTTAAAGAAAAGGTAAATATGTCTCACTCAATTTTTAATAACTAAATCATTTTTCATATAAGTTTATATAGAAGATAAATTAAATTATAAATACTCATTTTAAATCTAAAATGTTTTTATTTATCATGGTATTTTAATTTTAATTTTTATAAAATAGATAATTACATTAAAGACTTATACTTTGATGATGTAAAAATTAATTAATTTATGAGAAATCAATAAATTTTTTTATTAAAATGAAAATAACCATAAAAATACCCAAACACTTGACCAAATATTATTTTTCAAGTATATATTGACCATAAACTTACAAAATTAGAGTTAGTGACCATTTGGATCCGTGTAAAATAGATTGTGAAACTTATATTATTTTATTTAAAGTGATGTTAAAGTTTTCATGTTCATAATCTAATAAGTATAACATTTTAAATGTTGGATTTTACAAAAAGTAATTTCAAATAAAAATATTATTCTAAAATATAATATATTTATATTCATCATAGTATTTTATTTTTAATTTTTACTCAAAAAATAATTATATTAAATAATTGCAAAAATTGATGTAGTAATTATTTTATTAATAAAGATAACCAATAAATGTTGTTAAAAATATTAAAATAAATATATTTTGGGATAAATAATATGTATAATGAATTTTATAGATTCCCTTTACCTATTATTAATATAAAAAAATATTTGTTTTGAATTTAACGTGTTAGATTGATATTTTTAAAAATCAATTAATTGAATAGTTTCAAAATTGACACCATTGATTATTTATCAAAATAATGTTTTATTAAATTATTTAAAAATCATAAAACATTTTTAAAAATATTGAATAATTATTTTAAGGTTGAAAATTTTATAAGGTATTTATTTATGGTCTAATTTATATAAAATAAGTAAATATTGTACCCTTTTAATGTTGAAATATTTGTTACCCTAGTTAAAAATTAAATAGAATAAATAAGTGTTAATTAAAATGATAAGGTTTAAATTGATAGAAATTTTTTTGTGAAATCTATTGATTGTTGAGATTAAAAACCTATCTCATATCATATTTGATATTGTGGCAATGGAGTTTTTTCTATGGGGTTTGATTTTATTATAAATTAATATATTTGGAGATCCCAAAAGTGACCCTCACCTCAATTATAAAAGGGCACCTCCTCCCTCACCTCTTCACTTCACTTTGAGCCATAAATCTTGGTCATCTCCTAACCTTTTTCCTTCTCAAATTTCCTAGTTACATTCTATAGGTTATTTTCTTCTTAAAAACTGACTCTAGTGATCTAAGAGGATATTTAGAGGAAGCACGTTGAACAAGAGGTGATCTCCTCCACCGATTCTTTCATACTTATTTCTTCTTCTACTTCTTATTCATGATTTGTTTCACTATAAAATAATAAATCCAATATAAATTATATACTAAGATGTTATTATGATTATGTAACAACAATATTCCACTTTCTTTCCATCCTACGGAAAACAAAATCACCACGCGGGCCAACGAGCCTGTACCCTAGTGGTACAGACTCCTGCTTGGCATCTAAAAGACCCAGGATCAAGTCTGGGAAGTGACTAATTTTCTGGTACTGTAGCAGCGGTGGGACTGTAGCGGCTTCTACACTGTAGCGGCAGAGGCACTGTAGCAGGACTGTAGCAGCAGTGACACTGTAGCAGGTACTGTAGCAGTCGGGTACTGTAGCAGTACTATTCACCGCGGGGTCCTTTGGGCCAAAAAAATGGGCTTTCAAGCCTAGTATTCAGGCCACATGGCCTTAGGCTTTCAGGACATGTAATGGGTCTCTCTCTACCCAGTCTAAAGAGTTATTTGCTTTAAATAATAAAATTAGGCTTCGGCCCCAACCTTTAAAAAAACAAACAAAATCACCACACATGCATACGTACGACTTGCCATCTCCACACCACGGTGTAATCTGTTTTTCACCACCACCTTACTTGGATGAGTATAATGATGGAAATAATAAATATATATGATTATTATAAAAATATATCTATATATGATTATTATAACATGATATTCATTCTGAAATATTATACACCATTCACTTCAATATCATTCAACAATTATGGGAATGATATCATCGCTCGTGCGTACATACGGCATACCGTCTCCATGATGCGATGTGATTCATTCTACGTGATCTTCATTAAATAATTATTATATAAATTTATATAATGAATAAATATGATATATATATAATTTTAATATCATTTTTTAATGATATAACTATGACTTATGAAGGAGAACCGGAACTTATTTGACAAAACATGCATAAGCAAATGAAGTAATTAAGACCCGAATAACAAGTAATAGTGAAACGTTTTTAACAAATAAATGATAATATGATCATATATGATATCATAAAAATGAATATCATTCATAAATAAGTCAACTAAATTTTTTTAATTATTATATAGGAGGTTCAGAGGCATATAGAGGAAATCTGGCATAAAAGGTAAGGGATAATTTCAAAAACTCATTTTTATCCGAGATTGTTTATACATAAGTATTTATTGAGGTATATTTATCATCCACATACATGTTTCCAAAATATGTAATATTATTTCTATTCTTCTACAATTTTTTAAATTTAATTTTACCTATTGGTGAATTTTTATGAAATGGTATGAAAGGAATTTTTTGTCGTTATTCGATATAAGATACATTTTGACTTTTTCATCAAAAGTATGAGGAGAATGTGTTTTTAACTCATACAGAATGAATGGATATTTATGCTTTCATAATTAATTATTTATATGAATATTATTTTACAATATTTCAAGTATATTTTCAATTAAATTCTTTTCTTTAAAAATTTTGTGGCATTTTGAGAAAAGAAAACATTTTTTAAGAAGAAATGATATTTTCCTCAAGAATTAATTTCAAGTGTTTTATAAATAAAAAATTCCATATAAGATGAAATTATATAAATAAAGTTATGTTTTTATCCCTATTATTACTATTATTTGATTGTGTTATGATGGAATACTATTTATGAAATCCATTTGTTTTATATAAATTATGGTGGAATAATGTTTAAGAAACCCATTCTATTCCTTAGGTTATTCTATGATGAATGATTTATGTTTTTATGGAACACATAAGAGTGATTTTATTATGAGATGGGTGGGACCCATATATCCCTTTTATTCATTGGGTAAAGATTTATATCTCATGATATAGACATGGTTGGAACGAGAAATGATCTCGATTCAGTAATACAGGTTTGGAACGAGGAGTGAACTCGGTTTAGTAATTGAATTCATCTGATGTGATGGTATTAGAAATAAACCTTGACTAATATGAAATGATTTTATATGCTTATGTGTATGACACAAAACTTCATGTCTTATGTTATAACTTTTGGGATTCTGTTCAATGAGTTTTATGAACTTTCATGATTTATTTCATGGAATGATATCACGATCATTCATATAAAGGATAAGATTTTTAAATGTCATATTCTTATGTCTTATGATTATGATATGATTGATATCTCCCTTGTTTACCCTTACTGAGCATCTGATCTCACCCTTTTATATGTTTCTTTTCCCCAGGTCATGAAGAAGGGTATTAAGTAAGATATGTCAAAAAGGGGTCTATTTATGAAAAAATAATTGGGCGATAATGAAGATGTCTTATGACCTAGTTGTTTATGTTTCACAGTTTCTAAAGACATTATACCTATACGGTCCATTTGTGGCTTTGTAATATTTTTTAATGAATATTATTCAACTTTTAAGTAATATCAATGTACGTAAAGTATGGATCATTATAGTTGGTGTCAGAGGGAAGGTATAGTTAAACTTTGGAAAATAGGATGAGAAAACCTTAGTAAGAACCCAAAGGTTATGTCGAAGTATAGGTTAAAATCCTAGTGTTTTGGAAGTGATCATGAATAACCTAGGATAAAACCTAAAGTGTCCTAAATTGAAATTTCATTCTTGATTATCTGGTTTTCCCATTATGATTAGTGTTTCTCACACTATGCTTGTTGGTTTTAGCCAATGGATGGAACCTAAAGGAACCGTGTTAATGATGAATGTGATGAGAAATACAACGATTTTCCTCTTGAGAAACCAAATGTTATGGGATATGGAATGAAAAATCTTATAGCTATTATCACACAAATTTCTCCAGATGTGAATCATGCAGTAATTCCAAATGAGCAAATAAGGGAACAACATTATGTTGAGTCCTCCATGATGTAGTGTCCACCTTATTTCAGCGGATCTTCTAGTACATTAGTGGATGAATAATGGATCAGTACCACTGAAAAGATATTTTTAGTTCTCCAATGTTTAGATCATGATAAATTCATCTTAATAGTCTATCATTTAGAAGGAGAAGATGATCAATGGTGGAACCTTATCAAGAATTCAAGGAAAAGAGATGAAATTGAATCCATGGAATGGGATGAGTTCAATAACTTATTTTTTAATAATAACTTTAATAGTATTATTTAAAAAAATATGGATAATGAGTTTCTTGAACTTAATAAAAAGGAAGATGAATCTATTGGTACCCACAAAGAAAATTTTACAAGACTTGCATGGTACGCTTCTGAATTATTATCCAACCTAGGAATAAAATTGATCGATTCTTTAGTGGATTAAAACCAAGTATCATAAGGGAATTATCCATAAGGGACTACAATAGATACGAATAAATATGAGATGGATATTGGAGGAACACATCAGTCCTATGGGTTTGATAATAATATAAAAATGGAATTAAAGGGAGAATATAAATATCACACTGAAAAGAATATAGAAAAATATTTTAAATAATATTAAAGGGACTAGTAAATGTTTTAAGTTTGTAAAATAAGTTAATCATGAAGTTGAATGCTGAAGTGATAGGAAAAATATGTCTAATGATGTGAATAGAGAAAAGGATACACAGAATGTACCTCTTACACTTCAAAGTTACAAGTGAAAGAAAATAGGGCATTATGTCAATAAATTACCTAATCCAAGGGTTATTTATGATGATCGACGTCATTAAACTCTTAAGGATAAAGACAAAGGCAAGTCACATGCAATCACTATCGGTGATGTGGAGTAAAATAATGAACTGGTGAAAGGTACACTTACCATCCACTCTAAAGTAGAAAATGTTTTATTAGATTCTGGACCCACCCACTCTTTTATTTACGAATAATTTTCTAAGGGTATCACCATATTACCTCAACAATTAGATGTTGAAATAGTTGTGACAACTCCTAATGGCACAACAGTCGCATCAAAAGTTTATAATTATTCTCTAGTTGAAGTTTGTGGAAAAGTGCTTCTAGTAAATCTTGTGATCCTTTCTATAGTGGAATTTGATGTGATTATTGGCATGGAATGAATTTATCTATATAGAGATCATATCAATTTTCAAGGAAGGGAAGTCACATTTAATATTCCAGATCAATCTATGATCATCTATCAATGCAAAGATGATTATAACCTTCTAGTATACATTCCCTCCATCTTATGGGTCTTGATTCCTATAAATGAAGGTTATCTATCTCAAATGGTTGGGGAGAAACTCACAATTGAGACCCATTGTATGGGATTTTGATGATGTCTTTTTAGAATAATTAACAGGTCTTACACCAAATCTTGAATGTGAGTTTTCAATAGAACTCATACTGGGAGTTATTCCTATTTCAAATACACCTTATAGAATGGACCCAATTGAGTTGCATGAATTAACGAATCAACTCGAATAGAATCTTAACAAGGGATTCATATTCCCTAGTTCATCAACTTGGTGTGAGCCTATTCTATTCATTAAGAAGAAAGATGTATCGATGAGACTTTGTATTTATTATTAAGAACTTCACAAGATCACTATCAAGAAAAAATATCTTCTTCCTTGTATTGATGACTTATTTTACCAACTACACGGAGTTCAATACTTTTCCAATATTGATCTTTGTTTAGGATATCATCAATTAAGGGTCAAAAAGGAGGATATAACAACAACATCATTCCATAAAATGTATGATCACTAGGAATTTATAGTAATTCCTTTTGGTTTTTCTAATTCCCATGCTACCTTCATGGATCTGATTAATAGAGTCTTTAGAGACTATCTTAATCATTTTTTGGTAGTCTTTATAGATTATATTCTTGTCTATTCTAAGAGAAAGTAAGAACATGGAGATAACTTGAGAATTGTACTGAAGACCCTAAAAAAGATGAGTTTTATGAAAAATTTACCAAGTGTAAATTTTGGCTTCATAAAGTTTTATTTTTGGGTCACAAAATCTCAAAAGATGGGATATTTGTGGATCAATCAAAAAACGAAGTTATTGAATGTTGGATGAGACCAACAACGGTAAGTGAGATCTGAAATTTTCTTGGTTTGAATTGATATTATCGATATTTTGTGAAATATTTTTCAAAATTATCTAATCCCCTCATCAATTTTACTTGAAATGGAGTTAAGTTCATGTGAATGGAGGAATGCGAAGAGAATTTCAAATAGCTAAAAATAAGGTTAACCATTGCATCTCTGCTCACACTACCTTGTAGTGGAGAAAGGTTTGTGATCAGTAGTGATGCATCCAAGAAGAGGATGGGTTGTGTTCTTATGAAAAATCATATGGTGATAGCTTATGCCTCATGAAAATTGAAAATCCATGAGAAAAATTTCCCAACTTGTGATTTAGAGTTAGATGCGGTAATATTTGGACTAAATATATGAAGGCATTATATTTATAGTGAAAGGTGTGATATTTATACTGATCATAAAATTTTAAAGTATATTTTCACAAAAAAGGATATGAATATGAATCAAAGAATATGGTTGGAGTTGATTAAATATTATTACTCCTCAATAAATTACCACCCTGGTAAAGTGATTAAGGTGGAATATGCTTTTAGTTTAAAGGACCATGCTAGCCTATCCATAATTAGGATCACAAAATAACCAATATTTATGGATTTACAAAGGATGGATCTTGAAATTTTAAATTAAGGGGAGAAATATAATCTTTCTAAAACTAATGTTCAACCATATATACAAGTGAATATTAAGGAGGTGCAGAAGGAAGACATATAGCTACAAAAGAATGTGAGAAATGTTCATGAATTCAACCTTGGTTGTGATGGAAAAATAAGGTTTAGGAATCGGGTCTGTATTCCTCCCATACCAGAATTAAAGAAGGAGATATTGTATGAGGTTAACATATCTTCATTCTCTATTCACCATGGAAGAACAATGATATATAGGTAATATAAAGAGTATTTCTGGTGGGATGGTATGAAAAGAGATGTTGCTTAATATGTCACTCGGTTCTTGTTTTTTCAAAAAGTGAAGGGTGAGAGATCGAAGTCTAAGGGGATGTTACAACTATTACTCATACCAAAATAGAAATGGAAAAAAATTACTATGTAATTTGTTGTCGAAATTCCCAAAACATCTAAAGTCCATAATTCTATATTGGTTATACTTGATCTCCTTTTGAAGTTGGTGCACTTCATTGCTATTAGATAGTATTTCTCTCTTGATCAATTTTTCAGGATATATGTAAAGGAAGTGGTAATAATGTATGGTGTACCACTTTCTATTATATCTAATTGGGATCTGATTTTTATCTTGAAGTTATAGAGAAGTATTTAGCAGGCCCTAGATATAGAGTTAAGTTTCAACACTGGTTATCATCCTCAAAGATACTTTTAGTCTGATAGGACAATTAAAACTCTAGAAGACATGTTCAGAGCATGCTCTATGAATTTAAATGGTGGTTAGGATCAACACATACCTTTGGTGGAATTTTCTTACAACAATATTTTTCACTCCATTGTTTAGATGGATTCTTATAAAGCCCTCTACGGAAAGAAGTGCAGAGCACCAACTTTTTGGGATGATGTTGGGGAAAGAAAGGTATTAGGACCTGATCTTGTTGATGAAATTGAAACAAATGTCATGCATATTCAATAAAACATAAGAGCAGCTCAGAGTCAATAAAAAATTTATGGTGACAACCAAAGAAAATACCTATATTTTAAAGTGGGTTACAAGGTGTTTCTACAAATATCTCCCTGGAAGAGAGTAATGAGATTTGAAAATAAGGGAAAGTTGGGCCCTAGGTATAACGGTCCTTTTGAAATCATGGATCGTGTTGGGAAGGTAGCTTACTGATTGGATCTTCCAGTGAATATCTATCAAGTTCATTATATTTTCCATGTATATCTCCTAATAAAGTACATATATGATCCTTCACATGTGCTAAACTCAAAAGTCATACTTCTAGAGAAAGATCTTTCTTATGAAGAACAATTGATATAGATTTTAGATCGTAGTGAAAAGTTCTGTGAAACAAGAACACTCACTTGTTTAAATTTTTATGGTGGAACACTACTGGAAATACACTATTTCCCAACGGTTGTGAACCATTGGGAAAGCCCCTCAAACCGTTGGTATATAATATACCAACGGTTCTCCCAACTGTGGAGAAGTAAGCCATGGGGAAAACCTTTCCCAACGGTTTACTGGAAACTGTTGGGGTAGGCTGACAGAAGGCACTCTATCCCAACGGTTTGGGTGAACCGTTGGGATAGTTTTTCCCAACGGTTTCTCCCAAACCGTTGGGAAAAACCAAATATACCTTAACTATCCCAACGGTTCTTCAAAACCATTGGGATAGTTTTCCATGGGTGAACTCTTTCCCAACGGTTCTAAACCGTTGGGAAAAGAGATATTTACCAACGGTTCATTGAACCATTGGTAAAAACTTATTTAGAATTATATGCCAACGGTTTAAAACCGTTGGCATACCCTATGCTGCAAATTGCAGCAACCTGCAATTTGACAGCCCCTCTCCCCTGTACATCAGGCACCTCTCATCTCATCAGGCCTCATTTTCACCTCATTTTTGATCCAACTATTGTACCTGTAATAAAATAAAACATACATATACAATTACGAACAAATTCATACACATTTAACATATAATGGATCCTGAAACTATACACATCCATAATTAAATTACAATTCATAAACATACATAATTCATATAGAATTCAATTTAAAATTTAGATGACAATTATATGTGGAATCCGATTGAGACGGGGATGATTGGTACACGTCACATATGACCCATGGATCGTTCTCCTAAAGTTTCAATGGAAACCGAATGCGTTTGGTCGGTTTTACGTATGCCAGTTCTTTTCACTTATAATCCTACCCATTTTAAACAAAACAGACACAGTTAGAGCGGTGTTGGCCACACCGCGCCTCGGATTGAGGCGGGGATGATTCGTACACCTCACATATGACCCATGGATCGTTCTTCTAAAGTTTCAACGGAAACCGAATGCGTTTGGTCGGTTTTCCATATGTACTTAAAATGATGTCCATTTTAATCAAAAGAGAGCCACTTAGACTGACCCCGGCCACACCGCGACTCGGATTGAGCCCGAGTGGGCTCGTACATGTCACATATGACTGATGGATCGTTGTGATAAATTATCAACAGATTCGGAATGCGTTTGGTCGGTTTTGCGTATGTCAGTTGTTCTTTTCACTTATAATCCTGTCCATTTTAAACAAAAGATACACAGTTAGAACGGTGTCGGCCACACCGCTCCTCGGATTGAGGCGGGATTGACTCGTACACGTCACATACGACCCATGGATCCTTGTGCTAAAGTATCGACACAATCCGAATGCCTTTGGTCGGTTTTTCGTATGTCACTTGATGATTTTCACTTAAAATGACGTCTTTTTGAAACAAACGAGCGACGCTTTGAGTGGTTTCGGCCACACCGCGTCTCCAATTGTGGCGGGGTTGATTCGTACACGTCACATATGACCCATGGATCGTTCTCCTAAAGTTTCAACGGAAACCGAATCCGTTTGGTCGTTTTTCCGTATGTACTTAAAATGGTGTTCATTTTAAACAAAAGAGAGCCACTTAGACTTATCCCGGCCACACCGCGACTCAGATTCATCCCGGGTTGGCTCGTATACGTCACATATGACCCATGGATTGTTGGGATAAATTATCAACAGATTCGGAATGCGTTTGGTCGGTTTTCCGTATGCCAGTTGATTCTTTTCACTTAAAATGACGTCCTTTTGAAACAAAAGACGGACACTTTGAGTGGTGCCGGCCACACCGCGTCTCCGGATTGAGATGAAACCACCGTGCAACATTCTAATTATTATTCGTGACGTGTACGCGCATACGGCACGTCAATCGAACGTGCGGTTTGAGCGGTACAGCTCAATATTCGTGTTTTAAGTGATGTGCGTGCTTCGTAAACGCGCGTGAGGTGGGTCCAAACGGGACGAACGAAATCGGAATGACATGAAATCAGACGAAAAATACGGGTGAGTGATTTCTGAAGTGTTCAAGCAGACGACACGTCAATCGGACGTGCCGTGTGCCCGCGGTGACCGACAACGCAGTTCTGGTGTCATAAACGGCCAAAACGGGTGTCCAACGGTCAAATTCATAGCGGACGACCTCGGATTGAGCTGAAACCACTGAGAAACATTCTAATTATTATTCGTGACGTGTATGCGTAGACGGCACGTCAATCGGACGTGCGGTTTGCGCGGTATGGCTCAATATTCGTGTTTTAAGTGATGCGCGCGCTTCGTAAACGCGCGTGAGGGGGGTCCAAACGGGACGAACGAAGTTGGAATGGCCTGAAATCAGACGAAAAATACGGGACAGTGATTTCTGAAGTGTTCGATCAGACGGCGCATCAATCGGACGTGTCGTGTGCCCGCGGTGACCGACAACGCAGTTCTGGTGTCATAAACGGCCAAAACGGGCGTCCAACGGTCAAATTCATAGCGGCCGACCTCGTATTGACCTGAAACCACCGAGAAACATTCTAATTATTATTCGTGAAGTGTACGCGCAGACGGCACGTCAATCGGATGTGCGGTTTGCGCGGTACGGCTCAATATTCGTGTTTTAAGTGATGCGCGCGCTTCGTAAACGCGCGTGAGGGGGGTCCAAACGGGCCGAACGATTTCAGAATGGCCTGAAATCAGACGACAAATACGGTTGAGTGCTTTATGAAGTGGTCGAGCAGACGGTACGTCAATCGGACATGCCGTGTGCGCGCGGTGACCGACAACGCAGTTCTGGTGTCATAAACGGCCAAAACGGGCATCAAACGGTCAAATTCATAGCGGACGACCTCGGATTGAGGTGGGGTTGACTTTTACACGTCTCAAATGACCCATGGATCGTTTTCTTAAAGTATCAACACAATCCGAATGCGTTTGGCCAGTTTTCCGTATGCCAGTTGATGTTTTTCACTTAAAATGACGTCTTTTTGAAACAAAAGACATACACTTTGAGTTGTTCCGACCACACCGCGCCTCGGATTGAGGCGGGGATGACTCGTACACGTCACATATGACCCATGGATTGATCTCCTAAAGTTTCAATGGAAACCGAATGTGTTTGGTTGGTTTTGCGTATGCCAGTTCTTTTCACTTATAATCCTACCCATTTTAAACAAAACAGACACAGTTAGAGCGGTGTTGGCCACACCACGCCTCGGATTGAGGCGGGGATGATTCTTACACCTCACATATGACCCATGGTTCGTTCTCCTAAAGTTTCAATAGAAACCGAATGCGTTTGGTCGGTTTTCCGTATGTACTTAAAATGATGTCCATTTTAATCAAAAGAGAGCCACTTAGACTGATCCCGACCACACCGCGACTCGGATTGAGCCCGAGTGGGCTCTTACATGTCACATATGACTGATGGATCATTGTGATAAATTATCAAAAGATTCAGAATGCGTTTGGTCGGTTTTGCGTATGCTAGTTGTTCTTTTCACTTATAATCCTGTCCATTTTAAACAAAAGATACACAGTTAGAACGGTGTCGGCCACACCGCTCCTCGGATTGAGGCGGGATTGACTCGTACACGTCACATACAACCCATGGATCCTTATGCTAAAGTATCGACACAGTCCGAATGCCTTTGGTCGGTTTTTCGTATGTCACTTGATGATTTTCACTTAAAATGACGTCTTTTTGAAACAAAAGACCGACGCTTTGAGTGGTGTCGGCCAGACCGCGTCTCCGATTGTGGCGGGGTTGATTCGTACACATCACATATGACCCATGGATCGTTCTCCTAAAGTTTCAACGGAAACCGAATCCGTTTGGTCGTTTTTCCGTATATACTTAAAATGGTGTTCATTTTAAACAAAAGAGAGCCACTTAGACTTATCTCGGCCACACCGCGACTCGGATTCATCTCGGGTTGGCTCGTATACGTAACATATGACCCATGGATTGTTGGGATAAATTCTCAACAGATTCGGAATGCGTTTGGTCGGTTTTCCATATGCCAGTTGATGCTTTTCACTTAAAATGACGTCCTTTTGAAACAAAAGACGGACACTTTGAGTGGTGCCGGCCACACCGCGTCTCCAGATTGAGATAAAACCACCGTGCAACATTCTAATTATTATTCGTGACGTGTACGCGCATACGGCACGTCAATCGGACGTGCGGTTTGAGCGGTACGGCTCAATATTCATGTTTTAAGTGATGCGCGCGCTTTGTAAACGCGCGTGAGGTGGGTCCAAACGAGACGAACGAAGTAGGAATGACATGAAATCAGAGGAAAAATACGGGTGAGTGATTTCTGAAGTGGTCGAGCAGACGGCACATTAATCGGACGTGCCGTGTGCCCGCGGTGATCGACAACGCAGTTCTGGTGTCATAAACGGCCAAAACGGGCGTCCAACGGTCAAATTCCTGGCGGACAACCTCGGATTGAGATGAAACCACAGAGAAACATTCTAATTATTATTCGTGACGTGTACGCGCAGACGGAACATCAATCGGACGTGCGGTTTGCGCGGTACGGCTCAATATTCGTGTTTTAAGTGATGCGCACGCTTCGTAAACGCGCGTGAGGGGGGTCCAAACGGGCCGAACGAAGTCGGAATGGCCTGAAATCAGACGAAAAATACGGGACAGTGATTTCTGAAGTGTTCGAGCAGACGGCCAATCAATCGGACGTGTCGTGTGCCCGCGGTGACCGACAACGCAGTTCTAGTGTCATAAACGGCCAAAACGGGCGTCCAACGGTCAAATTCATAGCGGCCGACCTCGGATTGATCTGAAACCACTGGGAAACATTCTAATTATTATTAGTGATGTGTACGCGTAGACGGCACGTCAATCGGACGTGCGGTTTGCGCGGTACGACTCAATATTCGTGTTTTAAGTGATGCGCGCGCTTCGTAAACGCGCGTGAGGGGGGTCCAAACGGGCCGAACGATTTCAGAATGGCCTGAAATCAGACGACAAATACGGATGAGTGTTTTATGAAGTGGTCGAGCAGACGACACATCAATCGGACGTGCCGTGTGCGCGCGGTGACCGACAACGCAGTTCTGGTGTCATAAACGGCCAAAACGGGCGTCAAACGGTCAAATTCAAAGCGGACGACCTCGGATTGAGGTGGGGTTGACTCGTACACGTCTCAAATGACCCATGGATCGTTTTCTTAAAGTATCAACACAATCCGAATGCGTTTGGCCGGTTTTCCGTATGCCAGTTGATGTTTTTCACTTAAAATGACGTCTTTTTGAAACAAAAGACATACACTTTGAGTTGTTCCGACCACACCGCGCCTCGGATTGAGGTGGGGATGACTCGTACACGTCACATATGACCCATGGGTCGTTCTCCTAAAGTTTAAATGGAAACCGAATGCGTTTGGTCGGTTTTGCGTATGTCAGTTCTTTTCACTTATAATCCTACCCATTTTAAACAAAACAGACATAGTTAGAGCGGTGTTGGCCACACCGCGCCTCGGATTGAGGCGGGGATGATTCGTAAACCTCACATATGACCCATGGATCGTTCTCCTAAAGTTTCAATGGAAACCGAATGCGTTTGGTCGGTTTTCCGTATGTACTTAAAATGATGTCCATTTTAATCAAAAGAGAGCCACTTAGACTGATCCCGGCCACACCGCGACTCGGATTGAGCCCGAGTGGGCTCGTACATGTCACATATGACTGATGTATCGTTGTGATAAATTATCAACAGATTCGGAATGCGTTTGGTCGGTTTTGCGTATGCCAGTTGTTCTTTTCACTTATAATCCTGTCCATTTTAAACAAAAGATACATAGTTAGAACGGTGTCGGCCACACCGCTCCACGAATTGAGGCGGGATTGACTCGTACACGTCACATACGACCCATGGATCCTTGTGCTAAAGTATCGACACAGTCTGAATGCCTTTGGTCAGTTTTTCGTATGTCACTTGATGATTTTCACTTAAAATGACGTCTTTTTGAAAAAAAAGACCGACACTTTGAGTGGTGTCGGCCACACCGCGTCTCCGATAGTGGCGGGGTTGATTCTTACACGTCACATATGACCCATGGATCGTTCTCCTAAAGTTTCAACGGAAACCGAATCCGTTTGGTCGTTTTTCCGTATGTACTTAAAATGGTGTTCATTTTAAACAAAAGAGAGCCACTTAGACTTATCCCGGCCACACCGCGACTCGGATTCATCCCGGGTTGGCTCGTATACATCACATATGACCCATGGATTGTTGGGATAAATTATCAATAGATTCGGAATGCGTTTGGTCGGTTTTCCGTATGCCAGTTGATGCTTTTCACTTAAAATGACGTCCTTTTGAAACAAAAGACGGACACTTTGAGTGGTGCCGGCCACACCGTGTCTCCGGATTGAGATGAAACTACCGTGCAACATTCTAATTATTATTCGTGACGTGTACGCGCATACGGCACGTCAATCGGACGTGCGGTTTGAGCGGTACGGCTCAATATTCGTGTTTTAAGTGATGCGCGCGCTTCGTAAACGTGCGTGAGGTGGGTCCAAATGGGACGAACGAAGTTGGAATGACATGAAATCAGACGAAAAATAAGGGTGAGTGATTTCTGAAGTGTTCGAGCAGACGGCACGTCAATCGGACGTGCCGTGTGCCCGCGGTGACCGACAACGCAGTTCTGGTGTCATAAACGGCCAAAACGGGCGTCCAATGGTCAAATTCATAGCGGACGACCTCGGATTGAGCTGAAACCACCGAGAAACATTCTAATTATTATTCGTGACGTGTACGCGCAGACGGCACGTCAATCGGACGTGCGGTTTGCGCGGTACGGCTCAATATTCGTGTTTTAAGTGATGCGCGCGCTTCATAAACGCGCGTGAGGGGGGTCCAAACGGGCCGAACGAAGTCGGAATGGCCTAAAATCAGACGAAAAATACGGGACAGTGATTTCTGAAGTGTTCGAGCAGACGGCGCATCAATCGGATGTGTCGTGTGCCCGCGGTGACCGACAACGCAGTTCTGGTGTCATAAACGGCCAAAACGGGCGTCCAAAGGGTCAAATTCATAGCGGCCGACCTCGGATTGACCTGAAACCACCGGGAAACATTCTAATTATTATTCGTGATGTGTACGCACAGACGGTACGTCAATCGGACGTGCGGTTTGCGCGGTACGGCTCAATATTCGTGTTTTAAGTGATGCGCGCGCTTCGTAAACGCGCGTGAGGGGGGTCCAAACGGGCCGAACGATTTCAGAATGGCCTGAAATTAGACGACAAATACGGGTGAGTGCTTTATGAAGTGGTCGAGCAGATGGCACGTCAATCGGACGTGCCATGTGCGCGCGGTGACCGACAACGCAGTTCTGGTGTCATAAACGGCCAAAACGGGCGTCAAACGGTCAAATTCATAGCGGACGACCTCAGATTGAGGTGGGGTTGACTCGTACACGTCTCAAATGACCCATGGATCGTTGTCTTAAAGTATCAACACAATCCTAATGCGTTTGGCCAGTTTTCCGTATGCCAGTTGATGTTTTTCACTTAAAATGACGTCTTTTTGAAACAAAAGACATACACTTTGAGTTGTTCCGACCACACCGCGCCTCGGATTGAGGTGGGGATTACTTGTACACGTCACATATGACCCATGGATCGTTCTCCTAAAGTTTCAATGGAAACCGAATGCGTTTGGTCGGTTTTTCGTATGTCAGTTCTTTTCACTTATAATCCTACCCATTTTAAACAAAACAGACACAGTTAGAGCGGTGTTGTCCACACCGCGCCTCGGATTGAGGCGGGGATGATTCTTACACCTCACATATGACCCATGGATCGTTCTCCTAAAGTTTCAACGGAAACCTAATTCGTTTGGTCGGTTTTCCGTATGTACTTAAAATGATGTCCATTTTAATCAAAAGAGAGCCACTTAGACTGATCCCGGCCACACCGCGACTCGGATTGAGCCCGAGTGGGCTCGTACATGTCACATATGACTGATGGATCGTTGTGATAAATTATCAACAGATTCTGAATGCGTTTGGTCGGTTTTGCGTATGCCAGTTGTTCTTTTCACTTATAATCCTGTCCATTTTAAACAAAAGATACACAGTTAGAACGGTGTCAGCCACACCGCTCCTCGGATTGAGGCGGGATTGACTCGTACACATCACATACGACCCATGGATCCTTGTGCTAAAGTATCGACACAGTCCTAATGCCTTTGGTCGGTTTTTCGTATGTCACTTGATGATTTTCACTTAAAATGACGTCTTTTTGAAACAAAAGACCGACGCTTTGAGTGGTGTCGGCCACACCGCGTCTCCGATTGTGGTGGGGTTGATTCGTACACGTCACATATGACCCATGGATCGTTCTCCTAAAGTTTAAACTGAAACCGAATCTGTTTGGTCATTTTTCCGTATGTACTTAAAATGGTGTTCATTTTAAACAAAAGAGAGTCACTTAGACTTATCCCAGCCACACCGCAACTCGGATTCATCCCGGCTTGGCTCGTATACATCACATAAGACCCATGGATTGTTCGGATAAATTATCAACAGATTCGGAATGCGTTTGGTCAGTTTTCCGTATGCAAGTTGATGCTTTTCACTTAAAATGACGTCCTTTTGAAACAAAAGACGGACACTTTGAGTGGTGTCGGCCACACCGCGTCTCCGGATTGAGATTAAACAACTGTGCAACATTCTAATTATTATTCGTGACGTGTACGCACATACGGCACGTCAATCGGACGTGCGGTTTGAGCGGTACGGCTCAATATTCGTGTTTTAAGTGATGCGCGCGCTTCGTAAACGCGCGTGAGGTGGGTCCAAATGGGACGAACGAAGTCAGAATGACATGAAATCAGACGAAAAATACGGGTGAGTGATTTCTGAAGTGGTCGAGCAGACGGCACGTCAATCGGACGTGCCGTGTGCCCGCGGTGACCGACAACGCAGTTCTGTTGTCATAAACGTCCAAAACGGGCGTCCAACGGTCAAATTCATAGCGGACGACCTCGGATTGAGCTGAAAACACTGAGAAACATTCTAATTATTATTCGTGACGTGTACGCGCAGACGGCACGTCAATCGGATGTGCGGTTTGCGCTGTACGGCTCAATATTCGTGTTTTAAGTGATGTGCGTGCTTCGTAAACGCGCATGAGGGGGGTCCAAACGGGCTGAACGAAGTCGGAATGGCCTGAAATCAGACGAAAAATACGGGACAGTGATTTCTGAAGTGTTCGAGCAGACGGCGCATCAATCGGACGTGTCGTGTACCCGCGGTGACCGACAACGCAGTTCTGGTGTCATAAACGGCCAAAACGGGCGTCCAACGGTCAAATTCATAGCGTCCGACCTCGGATTGACCTGAAACCACCGGGAAACATTCTAATTATTATTCGTGACGTGTACGCGCAGACGGCACGTCAATCGGACGTGCGGTTTGCGCGGTACGGCTCAATATTCGTGTTTTAAGTGATGCTTGCGCTTCGTAAACGCGCGTGAGGGGGGTCCAAATGGGCCGAACGATTTCAGAATGTCCTGAAATCAGATGAAAAATACGAGTGACTGATTTATGAAGTGGTCGAGCAGACGGCACGTCAATCGGACGTGCCGTGTGCCCGCGGTGACCGACAACGCAGTTCTGGTGTCATAAACGGCCAAAACGGGCGTCAAACGGTCAAATTCATAGCGGGCGACCTCGGATTGAGGCGGGGTTGACTCGTACACGTCTAAAATGACCCATGTATCGTTTTCTTAAAGTATGAACACAATCCGAATGCGTTTGGCCGGTTTTCCGTATGCCAGTTGATGTTTTTCACTTAAAATGATGTCCTTTTGAAACAAAAGACATACACTTTGAGTTGTTCCGACCACACCCCGCCTCGGATTGAGGCGGGGATGACTCGTACACGTCACATATGACCCATGGATCGTTTTCCTAAAGCATCAACACATTTTGAATGCGTATGGTCTGTTTTTCGTATGTCACTTTTTGTTTTCACTTAAAATCTTATGGAAATTCATATAGAATATTTTTATATCATATTTAGTATGGATTAGATTTTAGTTGATCATGCTATGAAACATTTCAGAGCTAATGAAATTAAGGAAGGTGGAGGGGCTGTCTGGGGGGGCTGTCCGGTGGGTGTCCGGGGGGCTGTCCGGGGACCAAGGAGGAGGGTGGGGGGGCTGTGCGGGGTCTGTCCGGGGGTGTTTGGGGGTTGTTCAGGGGGTTGTCCGGGGTTGTTCAGGGGGCTGTCCGGGGGTTGTTCAGGGGGTTGTTCATGGGGCTGTCCGGGGGTGTTCAGGGGGCTGTCCGGGGGGGTGTTTGGGGGGTTGTTCGAGGTCCAAGGGGGGGTGGGGGGTTGTCCGGGGTCCAAGGGGGGGGGGTTGTCCGGGGGGCTGTCCGGGGGGGCTATCCGGGGTCCAGGGTGGAGGGTTGGGGGCTGTACGGGGGGCTGTCCAGGGGGCTGTCCGCGGGGGCTGTCCGGGGGGGCTGTCTGGTGGGTGTCCGGGGGGCTGTCCGGGGACCAAGGAGGAGGGTGGGGGGGCTGTGTGGGGTCTGTCCGGAGGGTGTTTGAGGGTTGTTCAGGGGGTTGTCCGGGGTTGTTTAGGGGGTTGTCCGGTGGTTGTTCAGGGGGTTGTCCGGGGTTGTTCAGGGGATTGTCCGGGGGGTGTTTTGGGGGTTGTCCGGGGTCCAAGGGGGGGGGGGGTGGGGGGGTTGTCCGGGGGGCTGTCCGGGGGGCTATCCGGGGTCCAGGGTGGAGGGTTGGGGGCTGTACGGGGGGGCTGTCCAGGGGGCTGTCCGGGGGGTGTTTGGGGGGTGTTCGGGGTCCAAGGGGGAGGGGGGTTGTCCAGGGTCCAAGAATGAGGGGTGTTGTCCAGGGAGTTCTCAAACACACAACCACTAAAAGACAACAACATCCATAAAAACAGACAATATATAAAAATAACTCAACTCCAATACTATACTACGAGTCTAGATAAGACCAACAACTAGAATAGATTAAACATCAAATCTCAAGTCAAAAATGTAACGGATCAATATGTCCCACATCAGCATCACCATCACCATCATCATCATCATCATCGCCCTCGTCATCGTCCTCCTCATCGTCCTCACCCTCCACAGTGCCTTCCTCCTCGCCTTCTCCCTCCTCCTCACCCTCCTCATCTCCCTCCTCTTCCGCATCAGACTGCTCGCCATCATTATCTTCAAGCTGGACATCGGCCTGACCACCACTGGAACTGCCACCTGGTGCACCATATATAGAATGTATCGACGACATGTATTCATCAATCGCTGGGTTGGCCTCTGCTGGAAGTGTTGGACGTAGAACTTCAATAAATTTCATAAATGCACTGTTTTCCCTAGCAGACTGTTATGCCGTCTCTGTGGCCCTTTTCTCAGCTTGTTCTGCCTGTGCCCTAACTTGCTGCAGCTCGGTGGCACTACAACTCGTACCTGAGGCAGGCCAATACCTCGTCGGGGCTATCCTAGGTCGGCAGCGTACTCTGCCAGAATGATCCTCTCCCAACACCTGATGTAAGTGATCAGATGGCCCAAAATTGTCTGCTTCTTGGGCATCGAGGGCCTCTAAAGCATCCTGTTACAAATATAAATATATTATTAAGTTACGAAATAGATATTAAAATATAAAATCAATAGATTAAAACTTACAATCTGCTGCTGAGTCGCTTCGTTGACAGCACTTCCATCCTTTTTTCATCTACTCGAGCAAAACAGTTTTGCTCGAGGCACACGTCCTTCAATATTTTGTACTTGCCTCTACAATGACATTGAAAAAAAAAGTTATATAAAGACTTCAGCAAATAATTAAATAATTGAGGAAACAAAAGAAAATGTAAGCCGTAAAGAAAACTTATAAACAATTGTCATACCTGCTGCCTCTCATGATCCGGCATCGTCGTGCGTCCTAGTGTATGGAGGTATTTTTTTGCATCAATGTTTTTTTTATTTTTTCCAGATGATTCCTAAATAAAATTCGATAATGCAAAGGATAATATTAATGCAAAACTTGAAAGTTATTATTTAAATACCTCAAATGTAATTCATACCTTAAACTGGGTACTCGTCCAATGAGTAATCATCTGACGATACTACTCTATAGGACAATCATCCACGACTGGTACCGCCTCTAACTCAGTGCCAACTCTAGCACGCCAGCCAATATACAGCTCATGCTTGTAGGCTCTCCAAAGCTCGTCTAAATCCTTTAGACGTTCCAGTCGTGCACCCTCACCATCAGGAAAATTAAATCGAAGCTGAAATGAAAATATTAATTTATATAAATACAAAAAAAAAATTCATGGCATTAAATACAACAAATTTTTTTACCCATATCTCTGCCCAAGATCTATCTTTGACTTCATGTGGCAAATGTCTCCACGACAGCGGGCTAACGGGAATGATGTCGGAGTATTTGGAAAGCGTCGCCATAAAACTCCGACATTGCTGCCCTGTTTTCTCAACCATCTGATTGTCTTCATTATATTCCACCATAACCTGTGTGCGACGGTTCCACACCGAACGCATGCGTGTACGGCCCCGCCCCCGCCTCCTGTTAGTAGATGTATCTGTCATGAAAGAAAAACAAATATTTTATCAAAACATGTTATAATGAAAATAAATATTGCTATAAAAATTTTTTAGGGTTTTATAAATATACCTGTGCTAGTCTGATCAATGAGTGGCACCGGATCCACAGAACCTGATGGAACACCCTCTGGTGGAACAGGAGTCGAAGACTATGGAATATAAAAGCTCGGAGAGACAGAAGTAGAAGGAAAAGAAGATGGAACAATTGTATGACCTGATGCTGACTGGGGAGTGGGAATCATCATGGGATGTGAAAATGATGGGGCAGAAGATGCAGAAGGTAGAGAAAACATGGGAGGTAGAAATATCCCGTGTGTCCCTAACGACACACCGGGATCAGAATGTGGGATGGCTGAAATGTCAGTGGGAGGGGCAGGGTCTAGTCGGGCACGCGCAGCTCTATGTCCACCTCTGGTACGAACCCTCCTCGTACCACCGGCCTGAGTACTAGGACCAGTACTAGGCTCCTCGTCGAATAACTGTCGACGTAATGGTGGATCCTACAAAAAAGTTTACAAAAAAAATTAATCACATGACATTATATATTCTGTAAATATATATATATATATATATTTGAAATAAAGTACTCACTGTAGGCACTAATGGTGGAATGCCCATCTCCTCCATCCGAAGATTGTTCTCCGCCATTTTTTTTCTTCGTCTCTCTTCAATTGGCTTCATTTCTTGCATTGGAAAACAAATATGTAATTAATTAGAAAAAGAAAATTAATGTGTAAACCAAAAAACTAAATATATGAGGGAATGAGGGGATTCATTGGTAATTTAGCTATCAATTGTTTTAGAAGAGCTTGAATGAATTTAATAAAACATACAAGTTGTAATGTTCACCAAGTTAGAAATATTGTTTGATTTGGTTTGAATACAGTTCAATTCCAAATTAGAAAATGCAATTCAAATAAAACAGAAACCAATAAACATTGAAAATTCACATAACGGTCAAGTCAGCTAAAACATATTTGTGATCAATACTAAATAAATATGAATATTACCAACCTTAACAACCCAACTTGAGGTAAACCAAAAGAATTGAGAACATGGATGAATGATTCTATATATTTCCAACCACAACTTCAGGTTCACAATCAACTCTGACAATTGAGCTATTGGAGTCATCAAAAGAAATAAATGGATTGGTTCCAATGGCAATAGGGACAGTGTCAATTCCATCATCAGCATCATCAAAAATATGTCTTTGAATTACTTCAACTATGACACCAAATTCAGGTTGAAGTTGATCTTTGACATAAAAAACTTGTTTAGCCATTGATGCCAAAACATATGGTTCTTCGGTTGCAAGAGTGCGGGTCATATTAATTACTCGAAATCCACAATCATCAATAAATGTGCCATGTCTCGTCATCAAATCAAACCAATGGCATTTCATCATTGTGACTCATCCATGAGAGTAATAATCCAATATTATTATTTTCTCAACGACTCCATAATAACCCACATTTTCAAGTCGCGGTCTACTATCTGATGCACTGTCATAACAATCTGTTGTGGCAGTAACCATAATACCATCATGTTGTGTTCTCATGTTTTTGGCTCGTTCAGTGACAATAAATCTGTACCCATTGATAACAATTGATTTACAGTCACGAACCACGGTATTAGGACCAAAAGCCAAAGCTCTTATTTCCTCAGAGACAGAGTCAGCAGAAAAACTCAATACCTGAAATATAAATGACAGTTAAACTTAAGTAAATATTGAAATAATTAATTTAAACAGTAATATTTTTACCTTCAATTTTAACCAAGCAGAAAACTCTTTGCTATGCAAAGTCTCTCTCCTTCTCAAAGATAAAGAACTATGCTTCCTATTTATCATTGTTTTATGTTCCCTGTAGATAAAAAAATATGAATATTTTAACAGATATATATGTAAGATATACATATTCAATTTTGTTACCTGATATAGTAATCGAACAAATCACAGTTGAACAAAACTGTGCGATGTGCCATCTCCCGCTCTTCATGGCTTAATGTCTTCAATGTATATGATCCAGGAATTCCTCCTGTTTGAGGAAGTGATGGAAAACTGGGTTCAATTTTCTCATATTGTTCTTCTTCATTTCTCATTGGTCTGTTCATTCTTGTAGTAAGATCAGACAAATACATTGAACAGAAATCCATACATTCTTGAGCTAAGTAACCGTTCACGATAGAACCTTTGGGATGATTCTTGTTTCGAACATAAGACTTTAATGTGAACATATTTCTTTCAGTTGGATACATCCAACGAAAAGAAACAGGTCCTCTGAGAAGTATTTCAGTTGGAATATGGACAGTCAGATGCAGCATGCATGTGAAAAATGATGGGGGAAATATTTTCTCCAACTCACACAAAATTAATGGGGAATCTGTCAACATTTTTTGCAAGAAATACTTGGACAACTTCTTAGCACAAATATCTCTAAACAAATGGCACAACCGAATAACACCCACCCTTACATTATTGGAAAAAAGATGACGGATTGCTATTGGAAGCAACTCATGCAGTAGAACGTGATAATCATGAGTCTTCAAAGATTTTAGCTTCAACTCTCTTCTGTTGACCCGTTTAGATATGTTGCTTGAATAGCCATCAGGAACTCTAATAGTCTCTAATACTTCCAAAAATTGTTTTTTTTCAGTAGGTGTCATCACATAAGAAGCACATGGAAGTTGCCATTTATTTTCACTGATACGCACAGGATGAAATTCTGGTCTGATGCCCTAATCCACCAAGTCACGTCGAGATCGTAAATCATCTTTTGTCTTCCCCTTGACATTTAGAAGAACTGAAAGCAACATTTCACATATATTCTTTTCAATATGCATTACGTCTAAGCAATGACGTAGAAAATTGGTTGACCAATAAGGCAAATCAAAAAAGATACTCCTCTTCCTCCAATTGTAACAGGTTTCTGTGGAAACATTCTTTCTCTTTCCAGATTTCATTTGACCCTTCCCGAACGAAAAACTGAAATCTTTCAATTCATTAAGAACATCAGTTCCAGACATACGCTGAGGTGGATCATCGGTCTCTATAGTATTATCAAATCTTCGACGATTCATTCTATATGGATGATCCTTTGGCAGAAATCGTCGATGTCCCATAAAACTGAAACTACAACGATGTTTCAGTCTTCTGGATCGTGTATTCTTCATACAAACTGGACATGACAGTTTCCCCTTCGTGCTCCATCCAGACATCATTGCATAAGCCAGAAAATCATTGATTGTCCACATAAGCGCAGCGCGCATCTGAAATATGTCTTTCGAACATGCATCGTATGTGCGCACACCCACATCCCAAAGAAGTTTCAACTCTTTTATTAAAGGTTGCATGTATACATCAATATAAATGTCGGGATCAGAAGGACCAGATATGAGTATACTCATGAAAGTGAAAGATTTTTTCATACACAACCATGGGGGAAGATTATAAATGTGTATAAAAACGGGCCATGTGCTGTGCGAAGTAAGCATCTGCCCAAACGGATTAAAACCGTCGCATGAAAGACCCAGCCTCACATTACGCATGTCAGCTGCAAAATCAGGATGTCGAGCATCAAATCTCTTCCATGCAAATCCATCTGCAGGATGAACCAACTCATCATCAGTCTTCTTTCTCTCGGTATCATGCCATCTCATTTTTATTGATATGTCATCAGACATAAAAAGATTCTGGAGTCTGGGGATCAATGGAAAGTGCCACATTACTTTCTGTGGAACGTGGGATGGTGTTCCATCAGATTTTGACTTCCAGCGGGATGTGCCACATTTTAGACATTCATTTCCTTCAGCGGTTTCCTCCCAGAATAAACTACAATCTTTCGGGCAAGCATGAATTTTGTTTCTTGAAAATCCAAGTTCCTCAACTAACTTCCATGCCATATAGTGGTTTGAGGGAATATCTGCATCATCTGGAAGTAAATACTTCAAGAGGGTAAGAATGTAATCGATTGCTGTATTAGAAATCCCATACATAGTTTTCCCATGAAATAATCGGATTAAAAATTCCAGCTTTTTCATTTTATCGCATTGTTGATATACTGGAGTCGTGGCAGCATCATTCAATTTTTTCACCCTATCAATATCATCATTTTCACTAGATGCATCAGCTGTCCTCATATCGAAGTCTTCTTGAGTCGAAATCCTTTCTTTTTCATGATGACGAATAAACGGAAACTGATCATCTAACAAATTCTCCATTCCAGTCTTTTCATTTCGATCATCACCAATTTGAGATTTCGTTTTCTCCCCATTGTGATACCACGGAAAGTAGTTTTCTTGAAACCCATTTTTGGTTATGTGGTAGCTGACTTCTTCACGGCTCAACCAATTGGAACATGGGCAGTGTATGCGACCACTATCTGAAGCATTGTGAAATGCAAAATCTATAAAGCTCTCCAAATTGTTTTGAAAATTGTCTGAGATCCGATCGGTTTCATACATCCAACTTCTGTCCATTCTGTAAAAAGAATTTATATAAGTCATTTTGTCATAAACAACTCAATAGGCATTAACTATAATAGAAAATACATTTAAGTAAACGATAAAGGAAGAAAATAATCAAGGTATCAACTACACATGTCAAAAAAACATACAAATGTGTTATTGAAAAAATGTAAAACCAACAAGAACTTAATGTGTTATATCACATAACAGCATGACTCATCCCATAACCATATTAGTAGGGTATCATGAACATGAATAACATCAACCTTGTGCCATCCTCCTACCCTACATGACCCCAACCACATGCCACATCTTATTATAGCCTTATCACATCACACCTCACCGAAAAACACTAGGGAAATCATAGTACATATCACCTGAAGACACATGGACAATCACATCGCATCTTGCCTAAAAACACATGGTCAATCACTTTTGAAGGAAGAGTAGGGAAGACATGGTAGCTATCCAAACATATAACCACCATCCTAGATATTAGAAAAAATACTCATAACTCAAAACCTATGATCATTGGTAAGTTTATCCAACTCTGGTTGGGAATGTGTAGAAATAACATAAAAATACATGATATATAGATAGCACAAAATACTCAACCTAAGGGTTCACATTAACTACATAATCACACACTTCACTACTACCATAAAACACATAAACCACACCACCACCACACAAGACGCATAGCATTGGAATATAATTCTACATTCAATAAGTCTATCTATGGAATTATCATAAGAATCCATGTATCAATTGGAATATAATTCTACATTCAATAAGTCTATCTATGGAATTATCATAAGAATCCATGTATCAATTGGAATATAATTCTACATTCAATAAGTCTATCTATGGAATCCCTCCCTTGGATCCATGTATCACCCATGGCTTAATCAATATTCAAAGAAATGAGTCTATCCGTGGAATTCCACTGTGAATCCATTTATCACATAAAGCGTATAAGTTAATAGAAACAAGATTATATACCTGGAATCCTAATAGAATCAATGTATCACTATTTACTATTAATCATTTAATGAATTCCATTTCATTTAAACAATTCATTAAACATACCAAGGTCAAAAACAAAGGTATTTAATACAACTCACCTCAAAATGGCGACTCAATCAAATAATAACCTAAAAAGAATGAAGCTTCATTTACTCATGTTGTAATCACAAGATAATGAGATTCCCTTGCTTAATCAATCAATTCCATATCATGGTCTCAACATAACTCATAATGGCTAGCAATTCAATGAAAATTCAAGCACTCACATGGGAATTTTTAATATAACACTCCTAACAAGACTATAAAGATATCACATGCATTAGTTATAATATATCTAACATGGTAACATAAAATATAAGATAAATTCAATCCAATTTCATAGATTCATAGCATAGTCTCTACTTTACTCACATTGGCAAGGCAATACAATTAAAACATGTGTTAAAAAATAATTGGCATTCATGTGTTAAAAGGGGAATGCAAACCATAAAATACCCTTAATTAATTTAATTTAAAATTCAATTCAGAAATCGAACAATCAATTCGATTTATATAACCTTTCACAAATGACATCCCATGTTCAAGGGGTAAAATCCAAAAAGGAATTTTCACGAAAACTCACCCTTAGGCTGGTCCGGCCGACAGTAGCTCCAAAATCGCCTAAACTGATGGGAAAAATGAAAATACGTTTAAATACTATCCAAACATTTGAATACGTTTTCAGATAAAGAAGAAGAATAACCTGAAGAAGAGCTGGATGATTCAAGGTCCGGCCGGCAGTACCTCCAAAATCGCCTAAATCGGCTGCTGCTCCCGTTTTAGGGTTGTGTATCGCGAATGGGGGAGAGAACAGGCGGCTGGGAATTTGGGGAGAACCTTTGCCAATGGTTTTTAAAAACCGTTGGCATATGTATATCTATCCCAATGGTTCTAGAGAACCGTTGGGAAAAACCTCCCCAAAGCATACATCTATCCCAACGGTTCATGAGAACCGTTGGGAAAAGCTATCTATCCCAACGGTTCTGATGAACCGTTGGCAAAAACCTCCCCAAAGCCATCTATCCCAACGGTTCTCCTGAACCGTTGGGAAAAAACCTCCCAGGGAACATCTATGCCAACGGTTCTAATGAACCGTTGGGAAAAACCTCCTTCACCAACGGTTCTATGAAACCGTTGGTATGTAACTGTGGGGAAAACCCAACATTCCAGTAGTGGAACCACCAATTTAAGGAAGCTATGTGGAAACTTGAGGATATTATTAGGGAGATATATCCTCATTTGTTTGTATCCAAGTGAAGAATTTTGAGGGAGAAATTCAGTTTAAGGGGGTAGAATGTAACACCCAGATGTTTTTATGAAATATTTACTTTAAATAATTTTAATTCTTTGATAGCTTTAATTACACGCAATAGTGAGTTTAAATGAACCTAGAGACTCCCTTAATATAAAATTACCATTATAACCTAGCTATTAGGTTAGCGGGAATAAATATAACTAACTTATGAGAATGTATGAAAAGTATAAATCAATTATATATTTGTATATTAGTTAAATGAATTACTATTAGTAAATGTAATTAATTAAATATATATTTTATATACCTAATAAAATATTTTTTATATTCATCCAATGGATATTTTTTGTTATAGGGTATGAATAAACCCTATTTTACGTATAAAAACCTATATTTTTCAAAAGGGTAATTTTCCATCATTTAATGGTGAACCCCTTTTAAATTAATATTTTGAAAAATTAATAATTTTTATATAACATCATAAAAATTTTATTTTGAATCGGGATATTAAAATTTAATTTGGATGAAATTTTAATATTTTTCTAATAACTTTCAAATTTTGATGAATAATAAAAATACACTAAATTTTAATTGAAAACAGTTTTTTTCACCAAAATAATTTATATTGTTAAATTATAATATTTAATGGTTTTAATGTATTAATAGAATATATTTTTATCATTAAATATAATTTATTTAATTATAATTAATTTTACATTGAATTCATATGTAAAAACATTTCAATCTTTTGCAATATTTAAAATTTTAAAACTCGTTCTCTCTTTCCAACAACGGGATTAATTTTAAATCAATTGATGCAACTTCCATGTTTTGAATTTTTAAAAATGGATTCTATATTTGGAATCATTATTTCTAAATTATTTAAATAGCTTTATTTTATTTTTTGGACTTTATGAATAGTAACTTTGGTAATTTTTATTAATACGGTAAAAGGGTAAACCGGGTAATTAAGGGTAAGTATACTATTATAAAATTATCTTAACACTTATTTTAATATAATTGGATGATTATTTTTCAACCTAAAACATACTTGGGTTGAAATGGTGTTCTTTATAAGCCACTTGGATGAGATTAGGACAATTAATTTATTTTATTGAAAGAAAAGTCAAATATGTCTTACTCAAATTTTAATAAATAAATAATTTTTATATAATATTATACAAAATATAAATTTGATTATAAATACTCATTTTGAATATAATTTTTTTATTTATCATTTTAATTTATTTTTAATTTTTAGGAAATGAATAATTACCTTAAAGTCTTATACTTTGATGATGTAAAAATTAATTAATTGATGAGAAATCAATAAAACAATTTTCATTAAAATTCTTATAACCATCAAAAGACCCAAACACTTGGCCAAATATTATTGTTCGATTATATCTCTACCATAACCATCCAAGGGTATAGTTTTTGACCATTTTGATCCTTATATAAGAGATTGTTATACTTAAATTATTTTATTTAAAGTGATGTTAAAGTTGTTACATTCATAATCTAATAAGTATAAAATTTTAAATTTTGAATTTTACAAAACATAAATTAAACTAAAAATATTATTATGAAATATAGTATATTTATATTAATTATATAATTTTATTTTTAATTTTTATTCAACAAATAAGTATATTAAAAAATTACACAAAATTGATGTAATAATTATTTTATTAATAGAGATAAAAAATAAATGTTATTAAAAATATTAAAATAAATATATTTAGGAATAATTTATATGTCTAATGAATTTTATATATGATATTAACCTATTAAGAATATAATAAAATATTTTTTTAAGTTAACTTGTTATATTAATATTTTTAAAAATCATGTAATTGAATAGATTCAAAATTGATACCATTGATTGTTTATCAAAATAATATTTTATTAAATTATTTAAAAATAATAAATGTTATTAAAAATATATAATAATTATTTTATTCTATAAAATATTCTAAGGTATTTATTTATGGTCTAATTGACATAAAATAATTAAATACTTCACCCTTTAAATATTGAAATAGTTGTTACCCTAGTTAAAAATTAAATAGAATAACTAAGTGTTAATTAAAATGATAAGGTTTAAATTGACATAAAAACTTGTCTAAAATATATTTTTTGATGATATTACAACCCTATATCATCTCATATTATAAATTGAGACATTTTGGTGGTTTTTTAATTAGGTTTTGTTTTATTAAAAATTAATATTTTTGGAGATCCCAAAAGTTCCCATCAGCTCAATTATAAAAGGGCACTTCCTCCCTCACTTCTTCACTTCACTTTGATCCATAAATCTCTATCATAATCATAAATTTTCCCTTATAAACTCCCCTAGTTAAATTCTAGAGGTTCTGGTCTTATTCAAAGCCCAACTCTAGTGCTATAAGAGGAGATTTAGAGGTAGCGTGTCAAAGAAGGGGTAATCTCCTCTACTGATTCTTTCAAAATTATTTCTTATTCTACTTCCTCTTAATGATTTTTTTTATTATAAAATAATAAATAATTTATAACTTATATAATGATATTTTATTATGATTATAGAATAATAATATTCCACTTTCTATCCATCCTACGGAAAACTATATCACCACATGTGTGTACGTACGACTTATCACCTTCACCTCGTGGTCATGATTTTAATCATTGAAGAGGGTATAATTTATCCAAAATAAATTATACGATCACCTTGCAATCAAATACCCACGCACGAGGGTTTAAAATTTTGAATGTGCGGCGTGACGACGTCGCGCATTCTTGCCGCTCGATCCCGTGCGGCGTGACGATGTCGCGCATCCTTTCCGTTCTTTCCCATGCAGTGTGACGACACCGTGTCACTTTCTTTCGGACGTCACGTTTTTCTTGTCGTTATTTCCCACGCAGTGCGACGGCACCGCGTCACTCTCTTTCGATCCGCAACAATAAGAAAGAATAAAAAGGGAGGAGGATCGGCCGTGTTCGTGCGGTTCGGCCTCCTCCCGTTAAACGATAACAAGGGGGTTCTCATTACCCATAGAACGTCAAAGATAGAATCAAGAATAAAATGAAACAAACCCCTACCTTGATATTTGATGTCGCACGTCGGGTATCGCGGAGAATGGCGTCGCGGCATCGGACGTAGATTCCGTGGATGCGTACAAATCAGACCTAAAAGTTAAGGGATAATTTCGCAATCTCATTTTTATTCAAGATTATTTATATATAAGTACTTAATGGGGTATATTTATCATCCACATCTATTTTTCATAAATATGTAATATTATTTCTATTATTATATAATTTTTTAAAGTCAATTTTACCCATTTGTGAATTTTAATTAAATAGTATGAAAGAAATCTTTTGTCGTTATTCAATACGATGTGCTTTTTGACTTTTCCTGCAAAAGTATGCGGAGAATGTTTTTTTAACTTATACAGCATGAACATATTTTTATGCTTTCATAATGCCTTATTTACATGAATATTATTTTACAATATTTCAGGATTATTTTCAACTATATTCTTTTCTTTTAAAATTTCACAGCATTTTGAGAAAAGGAAATGTTTTTGAAAAATAAATAATATTTTCCTCAATAATTAATTTTAAGTGTTTTATCAAAAATATTTTCCATCTAAGATGACATTCTCTAAATAGGGTTATGTTTATATCCCTATTATTAATATGATTTTATTTTTTTATGATGGAATTATATTTATGAAATCCATTTGTTTTATATGGATTATGGTGGAATGATTTTTAAGAAACTCATTCTATTCCTTGGGTACTACTATGATGAATAATTTATGTTTTTGAGGAACATAAAATAATGATTTCATTATGATATGGGTGGGACCTATATATACCTCCAATGAACTAGGTAAATATTTATATCTCATGAGAAATACATCGATGGAATGAGAAATGGTCTCAGTTCAATAATACAGGGTTGGAACGAGGAGTGAACTCGGTTCGATAATGGACTTTGTCCGCTATGATGGTCTTGGAAATGAGCCTTGACTAATATGAAATTATTTTTTATGTTTATGTGTATTCCAAAAAAAATTCATGTCTTATGTTATTACTTTTGGGATTATGTTCATTGATTTTTATGAACTTTCATGATTTATCCCATGGCATGATATCACGATCTTTCATATGCATGATAAGATTTTCAAATGTTATGTTATTATGTATAATGATTATGATATGATTGATATCTCCATTATTTACCCTTACTGAGCATCTGAGCTCACCCTTTCATATGTTTATTTTCCTTAGGTCATGAAGAAGGATATTAAGTAAGATATGTCACAATTGGATCTAGTTATGATTAAATAACTAGGAGATAATGAATATTTCTTATGAACCAGTTGTTTATGTTTCCCAATTTCTAAAGACACTATTCCTATATGATCATATTGTGGTTTTGTTATATTTTGTAATGAATATTCTTCAACTTTTAATTAATATCAATGTATGTAAAGTATGTATCATTATAAAAACCTTGTATTTTAATTACACGACATGAATACCAATTATACATTGTGTAATATCCTAATTATTTACCTATAGCAGACGCACAACGGATAGAATGTTAGGGACTTCTTCAATTTCTCTCATTTTTCTCACATTCTTTCTTCCTCTCTCTCTCAACTCAAACTTGTATCAATTCCTTTAATTTTTTTTACATATATTCAAGCACCATGTATTAAATATTCAAATCATTCTTCTTTTTTCACATCGTCAAGTCAATCTATATGCATTCTCCATTTCAATCGTCGATCAATGAAAAACCCTTGATGTGTTATTCCCTATTCTTGTGTCAAGTAAGTTTTTTTTAAGTTGTGATTAATTTGATTTTTATATTTTTTTAATCTTTAATGAATGATATTTAATCACTTTATATCAATTATAATTGGTATGTTGATTATTTTCTTAATTATTTACTTGTTATTGATCAATTCTACCATGAGTGGTTGAACCACCTAGGGTAGGGGTCGAGAGTAGGGGTATCTAAATTTATTCAGGTTAAAAAATAATTATTTATCTAATTTTTCAAGTAACCCTAACCAAGTGAAGTTTGAATTAATGAACTTATTTAGGTTATAGTAGAATAGGTTATGACCAATAGCCTATGATACTTTCTACCTTATAATCTAGGATTAATGCATATGTATTGTATCTATCTCCAAAACAAGGAATAGTTTCCTTTTAGTTAGATCTATTTGGTTTGAACACAGTAAAATAGTTACCTTTTCTTGCTTCATAGCCTAAACCTTATGACCATACCAAGTTAGGATTGATATTATTCTTTTACCTTAACCCAAACATTGATCATGATCCCTTCTCTATCTTTGATCTCAAACCCTAATTCCATTATAATTAGTTATTCCCAAACTCAATCAACTTATGAGGACTCTTGTGTATAAGGTTTGATGCCTTAGTTACTATTATATAGCTAATTTACCTATGGGATAAACCTTGTACTATCACTATACTACATCTTAGTAGCAAGTGTAGTTTGGGAAACAACAAATCTAATCTGACTGTAGAACACATGAATTAAAGGATGTGTGTGGGCACGTCAGATTTTGGCATCGTTTTCAGGGATTGAAAGATGTTATTCATATGGAAACATATAGAAAGAACCTAAGATTACCTCACATGTTCCCCCTTTCACTTTTCTTTTATTTTCTTTTACTTTTCTTTTAGACATCATTGTGTTATTTTCCTTGTGGAATAGTGCATGCATCAGGGCCTTTTGACTCATTCAAAGATATTTGACACACAAGAATATATTACCTTCAAAACAAAAATCAAAAGGTACATTTCTGAATGTCTCTATTTAAAAATGATAGTTCGGAGCAATCCTGTATGTCCCAACCAACCAATCATGAAAAATATGCAACCTGAAATACATGGAGAGCAGCTAGTGCATCATGAATACACCATCATGGATTATAGATTTCCATAAATCTATGGTTCTATGCCTATAATTTTACACCCTCCTGTTCTATTACACACATTTGAAATTAAACCTGCATTTATTCATATGATCTATAATATGGGTCAATTTAGTGGACTTCAAAGTGAAGACCCCCATGAACATATCTCAAACTTCTTGAAAATCGGTGATACCTTTCACAACTAGGGAGTATCTTATGTTGTTATAAGACTAATATTATTTCCCTTTTACCAATGATATTGAGATAAGAATTGGATTAAAAGTCAAGATTCTAAGTCCATCATGACTTGGGATGATTTATCCAAGAAATTATTGGACAAGTACTTTCCACCTATCTGCACTTATAAATTACAAAATGACATCTAGAATTTCACTCAAACTAATGGAGAGTTGGTATGGGAAGAATGGGATTGTTTCAAGTAACTCACTCATAATTTATCACATCAAGGACTTGATATGTGGATACAATTCCAAATGTTTTATCACAGCCTCCAACCAACACCTCGCACAGTCATTGATGTTGCCACTGATGGAGGGATAATGTTTAAAACACCTGAGGTAGGCTGAGAAATTTGAGATAAAGTCTCTAAAAACACCAGTATATGGAAAAGTGATCATAGACCACCCCGACATGGAATCCACCAAGTTAAAGAAAATACTCAACAAGTTTCACAAGTTGAGGCCTTAACCAAGAACCTTGAATCCTTTTAGCTACTAGCTGCACCACCTCCCACCTGCTCCTATAATGGAATTTCAATCTTTCAAAATGTGTGGTGACCCGCATCTATATCAAGACTACAAAATAGGTGTTGAGTAGGAACCAAGAAAATATTTTAATTACATTAATTAAAATTATAAAAATCAACAATTTTAGCAACTGTGATATTATTATCAATAGTGGCATGTGAAACTAAGAAAAATAATAATCAAGGGTACTACCAGCAAAGAAGTGGTTAGGAACCATTCAGGAACCAAGGACCATCAAGATATCCTCCAATGAATCCTATTCCTAGACCACCGCAACAAGTAACACAACAACCCTTCCCTCCTATAACACAACAAAAATTTCAACTATCTCCACCAATACCTCAACAAATAGTCGTTTCTCTTCAAAAAAATCTAGAAAATATACTTTCAGCCTTTGTTAAAAAGGAAGATTATAGGATGAACACCCAAGAGACTAAAATTCACAATCAAAGGGAGAATCTTCATAACCTCGATCATCAAATGGGTCAGATCTCAAAGACCTTGTCAGATATATTTCCAGGTACTCTACCTGTTAATACAGAGACATACCTAAGATAATAGGCAAAGGCAGTGGTTCTAAGGATTGGAAAAGTATTGGACTTTCATCAACCATGTTGAAGAGAATAAAAAAACTGATGAAACCAAAAAACATACAATGGTCATAGAATAATAAAATCATGAAAAAATAACTGAAACTGCTCAAAATATACCCTATGAAGCACCACTATATACAAAAGCTCCAATTCAAGAACATCCCAAATAAGATATCTACATTGAGACACCACTTTATAAACCACCTCTCTCTATTCTAGAAAGAGTGTGGAAAATAATTATTGAAGGGAAATAAATTAATTTTTTGGATATATTTAAGAAATTTCACATCAACATTTCATTCACTGAGGTAATCGCTCAAATGACTACCTATAATAATTTATTAAGGAGATACTTTATAAAAAAAGAAAAATGTAAGACCAAGGATTCATATCACTAAATTAAGAGTGTTCTAATGTTGTTCAGTATAAAATTCCATAGAAAATGAGAGATCCTAAAAGTCTCTCAATCCCATGAAAAATGGGAGAATGTAAATTTGGAATAACCTTCTGTGATTTAGGAGCCAGCATCAACCTCATGCTGGTGAGTGTATTCCAAAAATTGGGACTCGAGGAACTCAAACCGACTAGAGTAGCACTCTAATTGGTCAACTGATCAGTAAATTATTCCTGATTAATTCTCTAGGATGTCTTAGTTAAAGTACTCAAGTTCATTTTTTTAGCATACATTCTCATTCTGGACATGGAAGAGGAAGGATGAATTCCAATCATCTCAGGCTGACCATTCTTGGTCATTGGGAAGGAACTGATTTATTTAAATCAAGGAAGACTTATATTTCGGGTAGGTGAAGAACAAGTTGTGTTCAACCTGGAAAAGGTATCAAAACAAATAGATGATTCTTTTGACTTCCAATCTATCTTTCCCACATATAATATAGATGACTACTTAGACATTTAAGAAGAGAGTGATGAAATTCCCATAATGAGGATGAGGGGTATGATTTTGAGGAAGTGAACTACATAGAACCTCTTACAAGGGACAACATCCCAACATCCATACCCTTATTAATTCATATACATAAAATAGAGTTGAAATCCCTCCCCATTATACTCAAGTATTCATTTCTATAGAATGTTGTTACACTATTAGTCATCATTAATGTAGAACTAACATAGTAATAGGAGGAAAAATTAATTTAAGTCCTACAAAGACACAAATAGTTGATTTCCTAGGGTGGTTGATATCAAAGGGATCAATCATGGTTCATGCAACCATAAAATTTTACTAAAGGATGGTGTCGAACCTAAATGCCAACCCCAAAGGTGACTCACAATGCCAATGAAGGAGGTTGTTAAAAAATAAGTACTAAAACTTCTAGATGCTAGAATACTTTTTTCAATCTCTCCTAGAGAGTGGGTGATCCCACTATAGTTCGTACCAAAGAAAGGTGGTCTCACAGTTGAAAAAAATGATGAAAATGAATTGATCACAACTCACACCATCACTATATGGAGAGTAGGACTAAAGAAATATAAATGTGACAACCTAGAAAGATCATTTCCCCAACCCTTCATGGATCAAATACTGGAGTGACTAGAAAACATAATTCTATTGTTTCCTAAATGGATATTCAGGATAAAATTAAATTGAATTCAACCTAGATGATTACTCTAAAACAACATTCACATGTCCATTTGGTACCTTCACCTACAGGATCATGTTTTTAGGTATGTGTAATACAATAGTTACCTTTCAAAGGTGTATATATTCCATGATATTTCATTGTAATTCTTAGAAATTTTCATGGATGAGTTTTCAGTTTATAGAAGATCTTTTGAGTTTTATATAATCAATCTTGAGTTAGTCCAAAAATATTGTTAAGAGAAGTGCCTGGATTTAAACTGGTAAAAATAAAAAATTATGGTTCAAATAGAAATATTCCTTGGACAAAAAATTTGCAATGATGTCATGTAATTGGATCCTGCTAAAATAAAAGTGATCAAAGATTTACTAGATCCCTCAATAGTCAAAGGCATAAGGATATTTCTAGGACATTATAGATTTTATTAGAAATTTATGAAGTATTTTTCAAAATTTCCCCACCCTATAACACTCCTATTATAAAAGGAAAATCCATTTTAATTCACTGATTAATTTCAGTGGTCATTCAACACTTTAAAGAAAATCCCGGTAGCCACTCCAGTAATCATTTCACCCGATTGGGGGAAAGAGTTTGAATTAACCTGCAATGCCAGTGATTTAATTGTTGGAGCTATTCTAGGATAGTGATTTGGTCACATATTTTTCCCATATACTATTACATTCACACACTGAATTAAGAGTAGATGAACTATACAACTACTGATATGGATATCTTAGTAGTTGTCTTTGATTTCGAGAAATTTCGTTCCTATCTAGTTTTGTCCAAAGTCATTGTGTACACTAACTAGTTTCCCTATGATATTTGATGAATAAAAAATATTCCAATCCAAGAATGATAAGGTGGATTCTATTTCTCCAATAATTCAACATTGTTATCAAGGATAAAAAAGGAACATAAAAAATTTTTGATGACCATTTATCCCAACTTCCACTTCCACTTATAAAGGATGGTGATGATCTAGACATCAAGGTTGAATTCCCCAATGAAACACTCTTCAACATAAAAGAACAATCATGTTTTTCAAATATTGAAAACTATATCACCAAATTATTTTTACACCCAGACCTTTCCTACCATCAAAAATAATATTTTTAGTTGACGCTTCAAACTACTACTGGGATGAACCACTCCTTTGTAAGCACTGTGTTGATGGATTATTATGACATTACATTCCAGAGGATGAAATACCAATTGTTTCATATGTCACCAATTGGAGGACATCATGGACCAATATTCACAGTAGAAAATATCTTACAAAGTCTAATTTTTTGGCCCACACTACACCAAGATGCAAAGAATTATTTTCAAAGCAGTGATTGGTGCCAATGAACTAGAACCATTGGAAAAAGGAATGAAATTTTAAAAAACCCAATCATGGAGGTCAAAATATTTGACCTTTTGGGAATATATTTCATGGGTCCATTTCCAAATTCATATGTAAAGTCTTATATCCTTGTTGGAATTGACTATGTTTCCAAATGGGTAAAAGTTGAAGCTACATAACATGACACAACAAAGGTGGTCAAAAATTTCTCAAAAAAAATGTGTTTTCAAGATTTGGATTTTCTAGATTACTCATTAGTTATTGGGGAACACTTTTTAAATATAAAGATATTAAAGGACCACTGGAGAAATATAGAATTCGATATAATATATGAATGCCCTACAATCTGCAAACAAGCAAGAAAATTGAATTTTCAAATAGTGGAATCAAATAAATCCTAGAAAATATTATGAACACAATTAAAATGGATTAGAGTCTAAAGTTAAATGATGCACTATGGTTGTACCACACTGCATAAAAACACTCATTGTCACCACACCCTTCTCATTAATATATAGAAAACCATGTCATTTTCCATTAGAACTTGAGCATCGCTAATATTGGGAAATTAAAAGGCTCAATATGGATTGTAAAAAAAATGGGGAAGCTAAGATGCTGAAATTGGATGAATTAGAAGAAATCAGAAATGATTCTTATTAAAATGATAAGATATATAAATAAAAAATGGCATGATCAACACATTTTTGTCCCAGTAAATAAGGTCTTATTGTTCAACTCAAGATTAAAACTATTCCATGGGAAGCTGAAATCTATATGGTCAGGACCCTTTGTGTTCATGCAAGTATTTCCTTATGGGACCATTTAAATTCAAAAGTTAGGTGGACCTCTATTAAAAGAAAATGGTCAAAGGTTAAAAATATATCAAGAACCCTTCCGTGAGGGTTGTTCCATCAGCCTGAAATTCATCTGAACACTGAAGAGTCAATCTCTCGACATTAAATGAAGTGTTGACTAGGAGGCAACCCAAGTTAGGTCACCTTAGGATAGTTTAGGTTATATTAATATTATGATATCTTAGGTAATGTTGGGAGCACGAGAGGATGATCTGTTCTCAAACTGGGAAAAAATAAGAAAGTACACATCGTGTAACTCTCATTCATGATGTGTTCTTTTCACTGCTAGAAATATTTAAAATTATGAAATACACTTCATGTAATCATATTACACATCGTGTAATTTCCAAATCAATTTAATTCATGAACATATGGTTCAATACACCCCCCCCCCCCCCCCCGCTCTCTCACTGCTCAATGTTTCCTCTCTCCTCTCTCGCCGCCCGCACACCCCCCATCGTACCTCTCTTCCACTGATTGTGGCTCGATCATCCCCTTCCTCTACCTTCCTCCATTATACGCACCTCCCTAGAGCTGAATATACCTTTAAAATGGCATGCAAAAAGGCCATGTGCACTCCTCTTTATAATCCTTTGCCTGAGTAAGACGATCCACCACTAGTGAATCGTTAACAAGGTGTCGTACCTCCAGAACCCCTACATATTCTTCCTCCACTTCCACTATAGTCCTTGATGATCCCACTTCTCTAGAGGACTCCCATTCCACCTATAGTGGGTTGTATAAGGATGATAACCCACACATGTACCCCATCTTACATTTCTCATACCCCATGCATGATGTTGTACTCAACTGACTGCAAGAAAAGCCAATGAGGACAAAAAAACACTCAATATGACGATTCTTTCTTGCCTTCATATCATCCCAGAGGTGCTCCAGTTCCAAGACCACATGAATATATACTTCATCATCAATTTGTGTAAGGATACATATTGACAACTTTTTGTTGAATTTCTTTCGAATTTGATTTCACAGTTGACAACCTCCGCTTTAGATTTGGCCGATGACCACATGAGCTTTCTTTTAAAGATTTTGGAATAGGACTTAGTATTTATACTGAAGACTTTCCAAATCCAAGGTATTTCCCACCTTACATCTTGAGCCTTCCAAGTCAGATTCTAAAATGATCTAGAGGATGATTTCTTGAGATGCTCACACTAAGCACGATCCCAAGATTATGAATTCTACCTAGCATCGAGATCCAACACTCTGCATCCTACATAGGGCATTAATGAATGCCTAGTACGCTCGTGTAGAGTCTCATGACAGCATTATCTAGATGGACATCATCGTCCTGACTGCATCCATGGTAGGTACTGCCATCAATATGGCCTCTTGGTTCTCAATATACGATAGATATCATATATACCAGATGTGAGCCATGTTGATGGGTGGATCTTTCATCACCAATTTAGCCTATCATAGTATTTTTGACACCACCATTCCACTCACCTCACTAGGTCTTATGGAGTCTATTGACTTCCTATTGTTACACAATATGCAGCTACTGACCAAGAATGGTGACACTTACCAGTGGGCTCTAGGATTAGTTGATGTTGCTGATAATGTTCTAGAAGACCATGTGGTATACCCTGAGCCACCTACAGCCCCCACCTCTGGCCCATACCCTACATATTCCATTCCTACACCAAACCCCACCACCTACCCTACTGCTCCACCCACCCCCATCATATCCAGCATATCTTTGTGATGTGAATCTATGAATCCTAGAGAATCTATGTCGGATATCCCAGCACATGCATATCCCTTTTGTAGAGTTATATTATTTCACTACCCCTTCATCACCACCATCACCTTAGGCCACTTCTCAGCCACCACCATCCCCTGTCGGCCCTTCATCATCTACCACCCCAACCCCATCCATAGCCCAGGCTAACATACCATTGGTGCTGACAGACACTGCTTCCCAGCAAGAGTATCTGAAAGATCGGGCCTAAAGGGGAAAGGGAACAATAGTCAACTCATATATTGAGGTTCCTTTCATCGATCCATATACTATATCTACGGATACACTCCAGATCAGTACCACCCCACCACCCACCACTGAGATAGCTTCCAACACTGAGGCACCACCTTCGATAGCTGATCATCCGGCCCTTTCTACCATTACAGCCATTGATAATGTGGGGTAGCTGCAACCACAAGCTGTTTGGGAGTGGATTGTTGATGATTTTCTTTGTGACATTGGTTTCTATTAATTTATCCCGGTCTCCTCCCCTGTTTTTGTATGCTTCTAGAGTGGTCATTTTTTTTACTATCTTTATTCTCATTCATATTGTATCATTAATCTTCATATATATGTGATACTATTTTTTTCTCTATTTACTTGGATTATTTTTTTCATTCATTACACTGTTATAGTAGCCATGTCTAGCTCCTTTGTTTCATCTATGGTCATTGATGCACCCGTTCCACCAATGTCTGCCCTTATTCTACAAATGACTTGGTATCTAGATGATGTTAAGCACTTGCTCCAGGAGCATGGACACCTTTACTTCCACACCATATCCATTCTTGTTATGCTCCTGAAGTGATCAATCATGTAATATTACCATGATATCTAGAGGACACCACCACCAATAGGTGTAGTTGATAGAGGATAGCTGAGACGATGGATAATAGTGACTGATACATTGGTTCATCCATCTGAATGATGATATCATTGTTAGTGATTTATGGGAATCAACCCATATTTAATCAGTTTTCCCATATTTTTATTTATTTTTTATCTTAGTTGTCCTTTTGTAGCTTTTTCTTTTTAGTCATTAGTAACTTTGAGATTTATTGTATACATATACATGTATTTATATAAAATGTCTTTAATTAAAATTAACTATATGAACCTTCTTGTTTTACTACTTAAAAAAAAATTTAAACCCTATGCAATAATGTTTTTATCCAGTGAAGTATTTTTATTTATAACTAAATTTGCAGGTGTCCCAAAACAAAAATCAAGATTTCCTAACTTACTCATGCCATGCCATTCATTATAGGGATCTCTAAATTACTTAATATTTCTTTTCAAAATTTCCATTTCAATAATATAATATTTACATGTCATAACCCTCACATAGTAATTCAATAGATAGTGTAGGCACTATCTCATTCTATGTGTGTGTGTGGGGTCTTTCTAGAGTTTTAATATAGATACACTTGAATTATTACTTGTTTTCATTTATCTAGGAGACATTTCTCATTTGAAATCATGATTTAAACCTAAAAATAATTATAACTATATAAATAAAATAAGGATTTAAGTTAGAAATTGTTGACAATACATGTTTTACTTCTATTTATATTTTTAGAATGAATGTTGAGTTTAGTAATTTAATTCAGAATCAAAAAAAAAATAGGTTTATTTTAATTGACTTATTACTTGATTTTATACCCTTAGTGATTTCCAGTTTCTTATATTTATCCCCATCCTTGAGAGTATTATGAGCCTACAATTGCATATTATTTTTTGAGCATATTTCTTGAGTGAAACCTGGGACATGTAAACCTATCAGAACTTGCATTGAAATCTTATTGAGGATATGACTGTAAAAATACAATTTTAATATGATTGAGGTGATCTTTGATTGAGACAATTTTTTCTAAGACCCACCTTACATCTTTCCTTCATTTATCCCATAGTTTCCATGAATTACATTAGTATGATTTAGCTATTCCAATCCAATTATCCCTTCCTTCCCTGCTCTTTTTATTATTCATGACTTTACTCTACACAAGTATGGGGGAGTTTTTCAACCAATAAATATGGGATGATTTTTTAAGAGATGTATTGTGGTGTTTAAAAAAATATTTGTTATGATCTATGTGTAACTTTTGGTATTTTATGCCTATACTATTCCTTTAAAAAATAAAAAAATAAAAAGAAAAAATATTTTTGGTTTTGTATTAGGATGGTCAGAAAACACCATTTTTAGACCGATGAATTCCCCGAAGGATCATATGTGGCTAGGGGATGGATGTGAAATCTGGCCTAGATATGACTTTCAAAAAATAAAAATACAAAAAGAAAAAGGAAAGTAACATGATACCTCCTACACTCACTTGATATATTCATGGATCCACCTTGAGATTCTAGGATCATAGAATTCATTTTCTATGGGAAGAGTTATTTCATTACATTGTTCATGGCATTCATGAATTTTACTTCAGATATTACCCTCCTTTTTGAGCTTGTTTTTTACTTTCTACCCACCTGACCATAGCCTCATATACATTTGAACATTTTTATTGAATCCCTCATGATTGATATTGTATTTTTATTTACAATGTAGAGATGATAGAACAAATTCAAGCCTATGGTTAGGAATATTTATTTAGGGTGTGATCATAACTCTTGTTTCATTTCACCCTAAATAATGAGAGAAAATTCATTGTGAGGTAAATTGAAAATGGGTATAGAATTTAAGGAACTGTTTAAAAGTGTAAATAAAAGATAAAGATTTTTTTTAAAGAACTTAACTATAAGGCATGACTTATTTTCTCTACAGGGATGATTCTGGAGATAGATTTTTTCTACTTACACTTAGTTTTATTTTCCTATTTATAATGAATGTTTCCTATTTTAAAAATTACTTAGCTTTTGAAATCCCTGTTGATAACTTTTTTCTTGAGGAAAAGCAATTGTTCAGGTGTTGGGGAATTTGATAAGATGAAATCATATATACATCATTTTTTCATTCTATTAAGGATTATACATGTTTTACTCAATAATTCACCGGGTATGTGTTAATTATTGTAGGAAATAGGATTATAATATTTCAAAGGAAAATATGGAGAAAAGGACCAAAAATGATCATTACACTTCATGAAACCCATTTACATGATGTGTATCCATCTTTAACAGTATATGAAAATTCATGAAGCAATTTGTGAAAAAAATACAAGCCATGAAAAGATTAAATGACATTATTTACCAATACGCATAATGTAACATTAAAATATCAATTCCGGCTTTGAAGATCTAGAACAAAGGAAGATACACATCATGAAGACCCATTACACATCATGAAGGGAGTTAATTTCCAAATCTTGAAGATCCTGGATGAGATTCATGTGACATTCATACAGGATTCAAAAATTTTAGATGAAACCTTAGATCGAGATTACATGACATGAATACCCATTACGCATCATGTAATATCCTGATTATTTACCTAAAGCGTGCATGTAGTGGATAGAATGTTAGGGAATTCTTCAACTTCTCCCATTTCTCTCTCATTATTTATTTCTCTCTCTCTCTTTCAACTCAAACTTGTATCAATTAATTTAAATTTTTTATGTCTATTAAATCACCATGGATTGAATTTTTAAAGATTTCTTCACTATTTAAAATTTCCAAGATGATCTATGTGCATTCTCCATTTCAATCATTTATCGATGAAAAACCCTTATTATGTTCTTCCCTGTTCTTGTTTCAAGTAAGTGTTTGGTTGAAGTTGTGATTGATTTGAGTTTTAAATTGTTTACTCTTGAATAAATGATATTTAATCGTATGATCTCAATTATTATTGGTATGTTGATTATGTTCTCAATTATTTACCTATTATTGAACAATTCTACCATGAGTGGATTAACCACCTATGGTAGGGGTTGAGAGTAGGGGTGTTTGAATTTAATGAATCTTTAATTATTAAATTGGTAACCCTAAGGGTTGTAATCATGTTAAACAATAATTTTTTATCTAATTCATTCAAGAAACCCTATCAATGAGAAGTTTAAATGAATGACCCTAACCTGATTGGAGTAGAATCAGTTATGACCAATAGCCCTAGATACTTTATTCCTTATAAAATAGTCTTAATGCATCTAGGGTGTAGCTATCTCTAGAACAAGGAATAATTTCTTCTTAGATAGATCTAGTTGGTTTGACTAGGGTCAAATGGTGACATTTACTTACTTCGTAGCATAAAACTTAGGACCATACCAAGTTAGGATTGAGATTATCCTTTTACCTAGACCCCAAAATTGATCTTGATCCCTTCTCTCTCTCTAATCTCAAACCCCAATTCCCTTAGCATTAGTTATTCCCAAACTCAATCAACTTGTGAGGGATCTTATGCATAGGTTTAGAAGAGTTAGTTCCTTTCATCTAGCTCATTTATCCATGGGATCGACCCCACACTATCACTATACTACATCTTAGTAGCAATTTTAGTTTGGGAAACAATAGATCTAATCTGACTGCAGCCCACAATAATTAAACAACCTATGCGGGTGCATCACATGGCCCCTTATTACTTCTTACCTTATTCCTGGGGTACCCTTTATAAATGAAATATTTTAATTGAATAGTTCAAATGATAGTGACATGGATGTTACCATGGCTTGTGTTTAAATATTAAAATGTAACATGCAATGAATTACACTATGCCTTGATCAAGCCTTGGATTCCCACGTAAGAATACCTTGGAAGGTATCATAGGTCAGATGGGATACATTGCTCCTTGAGCGATTATAGGATTTATTTATAGAACTCGTTGTTTAAGGTCTCATAGGGAAAGTGGGATCACCGTATACATTATTATTACTAAGAGGCCTCAGTTAGGGTTATTAGACATTAAGTTTTGAACCCCCTTATCCCGGGGTGTCAGACATGGTGTTTCACATCCATTTGGGTGGTTGGAAATGACATTTCATGACCCATGATTTAATGTTGGACATGACATTTTGCATCATTTATTGGGATTGACGGGCATGATGCTCTATATCCCATATTCAGATGCTTGGGATTATACGTATAATTAAATGATGAGACTTATATTTTATTATTATTATTAAATGTGGATGCCTTGGTCTTACACCTTGGATCCTTGTATTTTAATGTATATATCTACATATATATGATTATATATGTCCATATATATACATGATGGCTTTTTTAGATACGTTCCAGCTTAGGTTGAAGCATGTATGGTCGTCCAGGTGTCCTTTGAGGAACCGAATCCTGATATGATTACTTTTATTTATTCACTACCTTATTATTATACTTATAAACTACTCTATTTTATATTCATGGACTAGATTTTATTATACACTATTGTTAGTGGCCTACTGAGTTTATCTCACACCCTATTCGGGAAGTCGTTTGGTACTCGAACAGACCTCTTTGTTGTATTATTGTTTTTCCTATATTGTGACTCTTTATATTCATTCACGGTTATTTATTTATTGTTTATTGATATTTGATTTATCATTATCTTCTATTTCTATTTTATTTATTATGTTTCCACTATATGTGATACTGATCTAGAGCATATAGTCTCCCCATTGTACCTCTATTAGACCCTCGCTACTAGATAGCAGCCTCTGGTGTATGAGGAGGCATGCTTGAGGCCATGTGGCCGGTCTCTCAAGCTACTATTGTAGAGTTATCTAAGGAGGTATGTTACATATGAATTTTTTATAATTCATAAAATATCATACATTTAAAATAAAAATTCCATATAATAATAAATATGAAATATTTCATACTAGAATGAATATAAAATTTTTATATTCATAATTTTGGAATGTCCATAATGTTAAAGATGAAAATTATAAAACTTGTTTATAATTAGCTTTTATTTATTAATTGTTCATAAAAAGTTATCTCATGTTGAAAAATATAAATTATTCATTTATTTAAAATTTATTCCCTATTTTATTCATTGATATAAAAATTATATATGATGATTTATGTATGTTTTAGGTTATAATTGTAATATATTTCTAGGATAGAGCCTTGCATTTTCATGCTCGGAGTGGCTCTATAATGAATTTTGTTTTTCATCTCCCTTGACCTAATTTTTCAATTGAATTTGTTAGCTTGAATTTAGTTGTTGAATGTATTTTATTTATATTAGTTTTTGGAGTTATTATCAATTATATTCTATCTGGATTAAATTATACCCATGTAGAGGGACTTAGGGCCAGACTATGTAATGTCCTAACCTGACTGACTGTGGAAATAGTAGTTAGATCAGTCATCGCATGGACTCAATCATGTCTCCCCGTACGACAGAGGTTGTTAGCTAGAAATGAGGTCTAATTCTGGTATGGTGGGGAGAATGTACCCTAATATAAAGAGTTTCACATTGGTATAACTTGTGTAAATTAACAATTAAAAACAAATGGAATAATAAAATAATATATAATATTGGAAGAATAATATAATAACTAAGTAAAAGTGGCCAACGCCACTATACAACATTGCATGTATAACATATGATGTAATAAGTATAATAAGTAATAATTACAATAATAAATAGAATATAATAAAAGAATAACTTACCAATTACTAGCTCCATGAGAATCTCAAACACCAGCTCGGTCCTTTTCCCCAATCCCATCCTAGCAATGTAAATCAAAACATTGGAAACTATATGCTTCCCTTTAATAATACATGTACACATAAAGTTTAATTGGGTACCAATGGTGCCTGAGTAGGGTGTGAGATACAATCTCAGTAGGTTGGCACCCATGGTGTCTATCCCAATCCATTTTATGTAAAATAAATTAAATAGTGTGCCAAAGTAAATAAAGGCAAGATAGAAATAAATAAATTCATTGGAATAGGTCCCACTTGGACACCTATCCAATGTACCTACTTCATCCTAAGTCGATGAGTCTAAACCAAAGGATCCTGAGATGGAAAATTGGGTGAGATAATATGAGAGATGTTGGACTATCCCCAAGATTTTGTTTTTTATTGGGGACACGTCCCTATGTCTTTAGTACCAAGGGGATCAATGGTTATTTAAAAATGTTCATTTTCCTTTTCTTTAATTCAATTTGAAGATCAATTTACTAAAATACAGTGAGACACCCTAAGCTCATCCATAACAATCTAGTAGGACTTTCCATGTATCTCTCAAGGGGATCCACATATGACCAATGCCAAAGAGTCTGTCCATGGTGACCTAAGAATGAAGTCTCATGTGTCACTCCAAGCATCATGTGAAAAGTCAAGTAATGGCCTTTGAGACTATACCTGGTATCTCTTGTAGGGGCTTGAGTCTCACTCGAGGCCTGGTACAACCATCATGCCTTTGAGCTCATCCAAGGGTTATCCCTTAGGGAACCAGTGTCACTTTTCAAGAGGTAAAAATAGATAACATGTGGCGATCCCATCTCAGGAATATCTGATTTCTCCCCCAGTATGTTTACTAACAATCAATAAATCTAACAAGAAGACACAAGAGTCTATCCAAGGGATCCTTAAGTCATAACTCCTTTTTTCACCCTCAGATCTAAGATAAAATCATTAAGCAAGCATTTCATTTATAAAAATCTAAGAAAGATGCATTTCACTAAACATTTCTTTTTAATTTTGAAGATAGTACACCTCATCTGAGGGGTTTTATTATAAAAACATGACATTGTTTACCAAATAATTCATTTATCATAAATAAATATCATTTCAAGAGTCATACTCAATTCACATTAATCATTTATTCTCAAAATCATGGATCACTAATTAATATCCAATAAAGGTGTGAAAAGAGGATAATTAATGCATTATTAAATTTAAAGGGAAAATGGAAAGGGATCCTACATCAAGAAGAAGAACACCAATAAAAAAATCTTCACACTTGATGAATTTAACAATGGACTCTCGAACCTTCCATTTACTGCTTGCATGTATATGTGCCTTTACTTTTATGCAAGGAACCCTAGCCTCTATGTACATATTTTAATGAAAAAATATGTACAAGGGGATCCTTACATATATTATTATACGTGCATATACCTCTTTTCACTTACACGCATATGCATATTCATATATATACATAAGCACAACTGACTCCATTGTATATATTCATCCTTCCATGGGTGAATATAAATAAATGGGGAACTTATGTATATCTATGCCTACACATGAATACACATATAATACTTTGACAATGGTATCCCAAAACCACATCCAGGATAACCAAGATGCACTAATAAAATATTAGGAACCCTAAAATTACAAAACCCCTAATTAAAATTGAACCAAAGTGAAGGAACTAAAAACCCTTACCCAAAATCGAAGAGAAACCTAATGACTTTTTCAAATGCAGCAAGAACAATGCTCAATGAGATCAAAAAACCCTAATCCTCAAGAAGAAACAAGAAAACATACCTAAAAATCGATTTAGGGTTCGGCCAAGGTGTGTGAACCACACTGAAGTGTCGATTCCCAATCGACCTACTTTAAATCGATCGTGTTGTCCCTTACATGAAAATTTGGGTCTAATAGCTACATTTACCCCATCCTACCCAACAAGTTCATAAATTGGTTCCTCATTAAACGAACGCAAAAGTAGAGCTGGATAGAAAGTTGCACCATCCCTGGTTGACTACCCTCGAGGCACCAGCTTAGATGCTAGAGCATATTAAAATCTAGACATGATGCCTCTAGACAAAGGCACCTTGGGATTTCTTCAAGCATTTTCACTGAAGCTTGAAACCTATTTTTGGTGATTCCTATAGACAAAATTCTCATTTAAACTATTGTTCCCTTACATGAACATGGTTGTAATCCAGAACTAGCTCACAAGGACCCTTTCTTATTTAAAAATCCCATTCAAGCCCAACTAAAGTTCAAGGTAGCCTCAAAATCATCAACAGCAGTCTAAGGAGATTATATGAGGGAAAACCACGCACAACATTTACAAAAGATACATCGGTACCAATCTAAACATCCACATAATAAGAACACTGACTGTGTCCAAATAAAAAAAACCACCTAGAAATCTAGTTGAAGGAAAAATAGATAGTGCCCATGAGTCTGTCCAATGCTTTCCAACTTGGGAACCCAAGTATCACTTAAGACTAACCAATATTTTAATAACAACCACACTTTAAGAGTTAACTCTAATATAAACCACCCAAAAATCCCAAAAGATTTTAAAACTTTAGCGTGGTGTAATACAAATGCTCTCCTAGTGTTCCTAGACGATACCAAGATAGGGGAAAAGGTCTTCTTAAATCTGAGAGTACACTAAGAGGTTTAAACGATATCTAAAGAGGATATAAGACACTTTTTCCATAAATAGGGTATAGTGTTCCATAAATTTTCAAACCAAACCTTCCCAAAACCAAAGGGAATTTCCATCAAACCATTATATGTCGGCTTCCTTAAAGGAGGTTAGCTACATCTATCATTGCATCAATAACACAACCGCATTACCTTAACCACCCGAGGCATCCCATGGTCACCCAAGAACAACCACGATGGCCCATTATCGACCAATATTTACTTCACAGGTTACATGTACAGCCGAGCACATCACTAACGTGCTCTTAATAAAGGACTTTCTTCAATGAAGGACTAATATCCATAGAGCGTTTTGAGTGAGTTTGACCATTCTATAATGACACTCTAGGTTCTGCTCCTTCTAATTGGAAGGACACATTTAACCAAAGTCAATGTGGTGCTCCCCACCTTAGGAGTTTCCTTAACATCATATTAAATAGATAAATGGATCTCATTCCATGACACACACTCCATCAACCATTGATTGTGGGTCCTAGAGGTGGCCATCACGGTTTAAAAAGTTTTAGCAGAAGAGATAGAGAAAAACATCCACTCAAGGGTGCTAGGTTAGATTTACTTTTATACTAATACATAACTCTAGTCCTAAGTTATGCCCACATACATCATATCATTACGCATAAAGGCCAAAAGGACTAACCAACATGTCAAACACCTAGTTCTCTTTAAAAAATCATCTTGAACATTGGGACAAGTTGGGACCTTTATCAATTCCTAGGTCACTATACTCAGGGTATGACCAGTGTTCAAGGCATAAAACTCCAAATTAAATTATTCACATTGAACTCAATAGTTTGATGTACCATTTAACAAGATGAGGGGTACCGTGTATATCGAAAAATACTACTCCAAGGTTCCAGAAGCAAAATAGAACATCATTAACATTATCCCTAGGTGAAAACAGACATATTCAGACAATTATTTGATGGCCTTACCAAAATATTTAACCCACACTCATATTACCCCATATGACTATTAATCTGACTAATGACATACTGAGTCATAAAACACTGAAAAGAGAAAAATATGGGTCTCATAGCCTACTAAGAGGCCTATCATACCTAAGGCATATCTAGCCTTCTATAACTGAGCATTTCAAATTGCTCATACTTGGTGTAAGGATCAAAAAACACATGACCACCCGTTAAAATAGTGGTTTCTTTTTAGAAACCAAGATTCCTACATGGGACTATGGCACTCGAATAGTACCACATAAGAGGGAAATCTCATATAAAATAAGCAAGGGTCCTAAAGATATAAGAGCGCTACCTACAAAAATCTATCCCCTAACCGAATAAGAAATCATTGACCCAAAATATGTCATGCCTATGAAAGGTCACTGGTATTAAAGTATTATCATTTAGAATCAGAATTAGGAAATAAGAAACCCATAGAAAATTCTCATACTCTATTTTAAGGCAAGTCAAGAATTTACTCACCACCCTTACACAAGGAAAAACAGGTAAGTAATTTTAAACTACCCTTTTTAAGAATTATTATTTTGTGACATTCCATCATAATTAGGACATTTTATCAAAAAAATGATTTAAAATTCCATTCATCTACTCATAATGCTTCTCACAAAATAATATCAAGAAAATTAAATGGCATTTTATTAATTAAAGTTGGTATTGTCAAGTATAAAGGCACCAAAAAGTGAACACTTTAAATTACCATCATTGTATATCATAAACATACCCCCATGAGGTTTAATAATAAAGTACAAAAAAATTAAAGGTGTACTAGGGTGCCATTATGACATTCAGGGTTCATCAAAACAACCCAAACAATTTGAGCATTTAGCTTTTCAAAACACCCTTAGCAGGTTCAATTCTTAAGCAACGTTCCCCAACTGACCTACTTGGGTTTATTTTTGGATTCATAAATTTATCCACATTGTTCATTAATCCCAAGTAAAAGAGTAAAAAGAATTAATAAGGATCCCAATTCATTTAAGGTTAAAATTTAACACATTTACATATGAAATAGTTTCTAAATAAAAGTCTTATAATAGATTATTCAGTTTTATGGGTTATCACCTCAACTTATAAAGTGCCCATATGCCTTACAAGTTCAAGAAGGATCCCGTATAACCATAACCATTTTATCCAGATTAAAATAAGGATTTAACTATTTTTAAATTTAATTAAAAGCCTTTAAAATATAAAAGGTTCATCTATAATGATTCATTTATATGGGTCACTCTGTTCTAATTTTTAAATCACCCATACACTTTACCAATTGGAAATTGGTTCCCATTTAACTATATCCAATATTAAGGATAAAAGGGAATGTTATCAGATTGAACCTTTATAAAATAGTCTTTAAATAGATTAAGAGAATTAATAATGGTTTAGTTTCATTGGTTTTCACTTTTCAACTAAAAAGGAGGTCATACACCTTATGAATTAGAATTTAACTCCCATTTAATTGCAACCAAAATGTTTCAGCCTTTTCTAAACAATATAGAAGCATGGAACTTTGAAGAAAGCACACTAAATAAACTCGAACATGTAAAGTAAGAATGATAATCGAAAAAACTACCTAAGTAGGTGAAAACTAAGCAAGTTATTTCAATTTCTAACATGGAATATTTTAGACAAGAAAATAACATGCAAGATACATCAATAATTTCAAATAGCCTATCAATGAAATCTACATGGCATGGAATATGCATGACATGTGAATTCCTATGTGCCTATAATGATGCATGGATTTCTATTTCCTTACCATACTAAGCCAAGGGTAATTCTATAAATACCATAAATCAATAATCAGAGTAAAGTACACCATTCACTCAAGGTGAAATCATAATCAACTATAATAATGAACAACAGGAATAATAGCCCCATCCCTGGACACTTGGACTTTTCACCACACATGGGGTGATCACTCTTAGGCATGGATATTTACCAAGAGCTGACACATTCCTAGTGTCCTATATAATAGCCCAAAATAGTGAGACAAAGGAAAATAAGTCTCTGATACAACTTTTTAACATCCCGACCCAACTCATTATGGAAACAGTAGCTGAAACGGTTGCGACATGGCCTCAAGCGCTCCTCCCCATATGCTAGAGGCTGACAACTGGTAGTGAGGGTATAATGGTGGTACGGTGGGGAGACTATACCCTCATGGTCAGATTCATGTAGTGTTATAACCGGTGTAAATCAATAAATAATAGTAAATAAAATAATAATAAAATACATAACAGTAGGTGAATAATATAATAACTGAGTAAAAGTGTCCAACACCACTATACAAAAATGCATGTATGAAAGATTATTCTACTAGTATAATTAGTAATAATTACAATAAGAAATACAATATAATAAAAGAATAATTTTAAAACTAATAGATCCATGAGAATCTTGATCACCAGCTCAGTCCTATTCCCCAACTCCATCCTATAAATATAAATCAAAACATTATAATTTGGATGCTTCCCTTTATCAATACCTACAAACATACAGTCTATTTGGGTACCAATGGTTTCCAATTAGGGTATGAGATACAATATCAGTAAGCTGACACCCATGGTGTCGTGCCCAATCCATTTTGTGAAAAATAAATTAAGCAGTGTTCCAAATGAAATAAAGGCAAGACAGAAATAAATAAATAAATTGGATTGGGTCCCACTTGGACACTCTTCCAATGTACCTACTTCGGCCTAATCCAGTGAGTCTAAACCAAAGGATCCAAAAATGGTAAATTGGGTGAGATAATATGAGAGAATTTGGACTATCCTGAAGCATTTTTTTCATGGGGGACATGTCCCTATGTATTTAGTACCAAGGGGATAAATGCTTATTTAAAAACATTCATTTTCTTAATTGAAAATCACTTTACTAAAATACAGTGAGACACCCTAAGCCCATCCATGACAATCTAGTGGGACTTTCCATGTATCACCCGAGGGGATCCATATATGACTAATTCCAAGGATTCCATCTATGGTGACCTAGGAATGAAGTCCCATGTGTCCCTCCAAGCATGGTGTGAAAATTCAAGTACTTTTTTCTGAGTCTATACCTGGTATCTCTCGTAGGGGCTCAAGTGTCACTCAAGGCCTGGTACAACAATCGTTCCTTTGAGCTTGTCTAAGGGGTCTCCCCTAGGGAACCAGTTTCACTAATATAGAGATAAAAATAGATAATGTGTAGCAAGAATATCTTGGGCATAGCTGATATGGCCCCCAATGTGTTTACTAAATATCAACAAATCTAACAAGAAGGTACAAGAGTATGTTCAAGGGATATTTAAGTAATAACCCCTTGTTTCTCCATTGGATATATGATAAAATCATTAAACAAGAATTTCATTTATAAAAATCCAAAAAAAATGAACTTTACTAAACATTTCTTTGTAATTTTGAAGACAGTATGCCTCATCCAAGGGGTTTTATTATAAAAACATGACATTGTTTACCAAAAAACTCATTTATCATAAATAAACATCATTTCAAGAGTCATAATAAATTCAAATTAAGCATTTATTCTAAAAATAATTCATAAGTAATCAATATCCAAGGAAGGTGTGAAAATTGATCAATTAATGAATTCTTAAATTGAAAGGGTAAATGGAAAGGGATCCTACCTCAAAAAGAATAAGACCAAGCTGAAACATCTCGACACTCAGTGAATTTGACAAAAGAAACTCAAACCTTCCATTTACCAGTTGCATACATATTCACCTTTACTTATATACAAGGACACTTATCCCTTATGTACATATTTTCATTACCAAATATGTAAAAGTTTATCCTTATATATATCCTTATACGTGCATATACCCCCTTTTACTTACATGTATATGCATATTCATATATATACATAATCACAACTGGCCCAATTATATATATTCATTCTTCCATGGGTCAATATATATAAAAGGGGAACTTACATATATATATGCCTACCCATGAATTCCCATATAATCCTTTGACAATGGTATCCCAAAACCACATCTAGGATGACCAAGATGCGCTTAAAAAATATTAGGAAACCTAAAATTACAAAAAAAATCCTGATTGAAATTAAACCAAAGAAAATAAACTGAAAACCCTTACCCAAAATTGAAGAAAAACCCAAATAATTTTTCAACTATGGCAAGAAAGATGCTCAACAGGGTAAAAAACCCTAATACTTAATAAGAAACAAGAAAAAATACCCAAAATTTTATTTAGGGTTCAGACAAGGTGTGTTTACCACACAAAAGAGAGGAAACCCACAAAATAGAGGGAGAATAAGGGAGAGGAGGCCCATCAAAGAGGACCGCACACCAAAAATAGAGGATAAATGGCTGTCAAAAGGAGGGAGACGGAACTTTAGAGGGGCTTTGGCCAGGTCACACGGAAGAGGAATGAGGGGTGTAACGTGAGATAGGGTAAGGGAAGACCCCTTTGGGGGTCTTATTAAAACCTAAACTTAATAATAATAATAATATTATTATTATTATTATTATTATTATTAAAACATTTATTTATTCTTTTAATTTATTCTTATTTAATTAATTTTAATTAATTAATTTTTTAAAAAAAACTTTGCACACGGTTTGGGTTGCACAATTAGCCAACTATGCACCAACCGTGCAATGAACAGTGCACATGCACTGCCTAGATAGAACTAAGAATGTGGGATAGTCACACATTTTGGTAAAACCATGCATAGCTCATGTGACACCTACTGCACCCTTGGGTTAGGCCGCATAGTTTTCTGTTGGATGCCACACTGTTTCAGACTAACCGTGGGCCCCTACTAGCTCCTCCCAGCTTGAGGTTTCGGAGCCTGCAGCTCCCAAAACCTGAAAAAACACCCAAGGTACCCCCGAGCCTTGTACCACATCCAAAAAACACATTGAAATTCTGAAACTCTTAGAATTATATTCAGAACCTCGGTTTACAAAACGAACCATCCCCCAAATGATAAAATTCAAAATCCCTTGGAATTCTATCCAATCAAAAAACATGAGACGCTAGAGACTACCTACCTACCTGGAGAATTATTCCTTATTTAGTATAGTGAATGGGGTTGGATATATATCACTCTGGGCTTAATCATATAGATATTTTCAATCTCATATAATTATAAACCTTTATATGAAGTATTCATATACCTTATACATATGATGTAGTCATATATGTATGAATATAATTGACTTGTATTTTTGGGTGAGTAACATAAACATGTGGTTTGTGTAAAGAGTTACACATCAATATGGTGTGAACATATTGGTTTGCTGGAGGTAATATGATTCAAAACTAAATTTCTAGATGCATGCATACATAAAGGGAATAATAGGAGATAAGATGGTGAGATTAGAATCCCCTCAAAATATTTATCTTGATATTCCTTCTAAAGCATCACTTATCAAGACCTTGATCATCCAACTGAGTAGTTCATTCCATATCTAGGTTCCCCTAGATTATCTTGTTTAAGGAAATCAAGGATGGGTGAAACTGGATTATCCTTGGGTAGGTCATTTTATATCTCAATGCCCCTGTATTTTCCTTTATTAGCCTTTTTCATGGTTCTTATTTTGGGTTACAATAGTTGAGAGACCCTGGTAGGATTATTTTATCATAAGAATAGAGTTTATTATATCCATATGATTGATTTGGAAAAATATTTATCCTCCCAACTATCCAAGAGTCACAACTATTATGATTAGGATAATGTCCTACCTATATAACTAAATGGTGAGAGAAACTCCATAGTGGACTCATTTCTTAGTGGAATATAGATCTTGGACCACTAATGGATATAATGAATTTTACAAGGGGTCATCATTTTATTGGGATTCCATTTAATAAAATTCTTTATTGGATAACTATAATACATGATAACCATCTAATAAAATAATTTTTTGTAGATAATATCATCATCATCATCAAGCTAAACTTTGTGATTAATCCTTTATATGGAGAAGCTTAATGTAAGTTATTCTTAGTACTAGTAACTTAAGAAAATTACTTAATAAATATTTGTGATTTAAGAAAAGTTATTAAGAAAAAATCTATGTTTCGGAATAGTTTCTTCCTTAGTAACCAAGTTTTGAAGTTGTTTAAAAGGTGAATCTAGAATCTTATGGAATCATAGAGTGATTAATTTAATATTTCAAAGTTATTAGATGAAAAATGACCAAAGGTATATTAGTATCAACTAAATATGATTGGGTACATCAAATTTTAGTCTCATATACTCAATATGATTGGGTATTTCAAATATTTAATGGTTATAGAAATCAATTCTATTATTCTGGTAGACATATGATATCAACTATATGTTTTACAAATTGTTTCAAATATATATAAGGTAAAAAAGAGAAAATAATTCAATTTTTGGAGCTTAATGGTTGTTTTCAAGTAATGAAATAAATTATTTTCTTCATTGATAACTCAGAAACTTCAAGATTGGATAAAATCATCATAATATGTGTATTTTATCTCATTTATATCTTGATAAGAGAATGAAAACAATTGTAGTTTCATAAAATGTGATAAGGTGTTTTTGATACACATAGTCGTGCTTTTTCTAATTCTATAACATGATTTAATGGGAGAATAAAATGGATTTTCTGGTTAGGTAATTTATCCTATTTTCATCTATGGAAATTTTCCAACAATATTATTGAATTTAAAGAATTTTTATTGAGTATTCTCAATGTTTTGAGAATATATATGATCTATGAATATGATTTATAGGCTCTAAAGTTTTTTATAGACAATATAGTAGGTAAAAGTTAAAACTAAAAGAATAACGGTTGGTTGAAAAGTTCAACAATGTTTATTCAAGAATCCAATCAAGGTCATTGAACCCTAGAGTTTTTATATAGGAATATTAATAATTCAATATGATTGGATTATCCAAGATATGCCTGGAAGATTTTATGTAGCTCTATGGAATTTCCACATCATATATGGATGTTATAGAAATTAATTCTTTAATTTTGAAAAGAATGTGATACTGAATGTATATTTTAAAAATTGTTTAAAATATACAAGAGGTCATAATCAAAGTAATAATTTATTGAGCTTGTAGTTTATATTTATGAGATGAAGTAAATAGTTACTCAATCGAGGATTTGAATATAAAGGATTTTGTTAACCTAAAATAAATCTAAGTAAAATATGTGTATCTTCATCTCATAAATATTATGTGATAAGATAACATATTCAATATGAAATAGTTTTTATTAACCTCATGAGATGATTATTATATACACATGGTTTATGATTCATCAATTTCTATTACATGTTTTGAGAATAATATTTGGATTAAAGTGTTTATCTATGATAAAGTTTTTATCTAGGATAAAAGTGTTTATCCAGCTATTTTTTTAAAATATAAGGGAATGTGTTCCTTCCACCCATCAATGGTATATTTTAATAAAATCTTCTTTCCAAATATAAGTGTTCCAAACACATAGAATACCATATATGATCTAGTTTATTTGTTAAATGTTTCTAATAAAAATAAATGAATGGTATTTCCTAACAATAAATATTTTGTGTATCTTAGAAAGATATTATGAAGAGAATATAATGTTTATGAGGCTGGTGGAAGTATGTTTAGAGTTAAAGAAGTTCAAAGTTAACAAATAAATAATTACACCAATCTAAGTTAAAAGTGAGTTTTATTTAATACCCTAATAGATTTAGGATGTATTAGTAAATAATAATGTAAGTAGTCACATTATTTCAGGTAAAAAGTTTGTTGAAATTGGGTTCCAAGGATGACATTAATGAACTTAGAAGTTATAAGTAGACAACATAAGTTGACATCATAACATTTTTTGTTGTTATTTTAAGATGTATGAATATTTTCAATAATTTAAATAATTAGGAATATTATTCCTAAGTCTCACCATTATTCGAACTAGATTACTTCATATAAATTTCTCAATAAAAATTTTAGTTTGATATTTTTATCAATAGGTCACATAAATATGTGACATGGATTATATATTATGTAAGGTTTTAAAAAAACAAGAAATTATATGAATTATAAGGCTGGTCTATAAGTTTATCATATATGATATGATAAAATGGTTCTTATGTAGGTTTTGTTAAATATTCATAAATTTTTTAATAATATTAAAAATTATCATACTAAAGGAAAACTCCATTTTATCATTCTTTAACATTGGCTGCATAAATGTATATATAGATATACATTTCATGAAGTTCAGTGATAATTGTCCTTTAAATGTATGACTTTGAGTTATCCCTAACTGATGTTCATCATGGAGTATTATAGGCTATGAATAAATTTTCAGGTTAGCATGAGTAGGATTCTTATATAGAGATACAAAATATGCTCATGAGGAATAAAAAAGAATATGATTCTTTGTGTGTGTTGGGTGACCTACTAAGTATACCACATGGAGTGTCATACATATGTATTTGGTATACTAGGGGTTCATGGATCATATTTGAGTCCCCACTACCAGAGGTTGGTGAGATACCTAGCATGAGAACCTTTAAATTCTCATACCCAACTTATACAAGTCCATATATCGACTTAGCTAAATGGGGTTATTGGGTATGTTCTTGATCATGTCATCAATTGGAGATTAACCAAGATCGAATTTTTTTCTCTCATATGATGAATATGACATTAGGTCCTGCAGTTGAGATAGATCATGGGAGTGTATGGTTGTACCTTGATATTTTATATCTATCAGGATAAGGGACATGTGATGTGCTTATCCATAAAGATGAATGACGTGTGAGGTATTCATAAATCAGATCATTCTATACTCAAATAATTTAGAAAATATGATTTGGATATATGGGGTTGACATGATACATGTCCCATGGTCACTTGATGAATTGGACAAAGGTAAAATATGATAACGTAAATTTGAAAATGATGTGGACTGGTGGACACAGGTATAGATATACATGTGTTTGATGAATATCATGTCAGGTTAATTTATAACATGAGTATCATTAATGATTTTATAGTGGTCACTCTTTACATACATATATTGATCTATATATTCATATTTTTTTCAAATCTATAAAGGCCCATGGGGATACACTTTCTGGTTGACTAAATGGAGATTGAATTTGACTTAGAGAGATACTCTAAATTTTTTTAGAGTTAATCCAAAATTATTTTGGATGGGTATTCATAAGGTATTTCATATGATATGGTACAAGGTGAAGTTAATGAAAAACTTTCCAAAAGGGTTTTGGAAAATATCCAAAAATCATTTTGGATATGATTTCATGAGTTATTATATATGATATGATATAAGGTAAAATGGCACAAAGTCTGTGAGGTGTGTGAAAGTGGGATATTGATGGGAATATGACCTAAAGATTTATATATATAAAGCCTCTATTTCGATTTCATGGAATTGAATTGGGTATATTATTTGTGTGTTATAAACCGATATTATTCTTCATTGAGTATATCATTAATAGAAATGTTTCATAAGATGAAGCGAATGGGAGTTAAATGAATTAGTTCATATGATGTTTGAATTAGATAAAGAATTAATACATATATTATAAATTCATTAATTAATAAGTATTACACCTAGGAATGTCCTCAGAATATATATAAACCTTACTTCTATACGATGGTAGTGTGGATGGATATTCAAAAAATGACTCCTAGAAACCTAAATCTCTCGTTCATATTTCTCTTTTACAGATAAAGGTAATAGGATACTCTAGAGAAAATGTGAATCCCATCTAAATTCTAGATGATTCAACATAGCCTGTGGAAACCTATAGAGGTGGTATACTTTTTTCTACTCATTGATCTTTATCAAAACCATGTGATGGAGTTTTTGGATGATGATGTGGAACTTTAGTGTAATCCACTATATATTTATAGTACTTTTCATTTTAGTATTTTAAATAGTTTCATATTATATTTCATGGGAGATCCTTGGAAAATCATTTTAATTATTTCTGTTATTTCAAATAATTCTTATTTGACTATAAAAAACCCTTCAGAGTACACTAGACACAACTTCCAAAATTTATATAAGAAGGAATAAGGCATGAGAAGACAGTTTATGAAAATCTAAAATAGAATGGATTGATTTAAATAATGGACAATAATATAATGGAGAAATCTAAGAGTTTTATATTTCACATGCGAATTCATAAGATGATTTTCTAAGAGGCACTCAACACGGCCGCTTATCTTATCAATAGAAGTCCATCATTGGTAGTTGGGGAGGAAATTACAGAGGAGATGTGGTCTAGAAAATGACCAAAAGTTCATCATATTAGAGTCTTAGATGGTTTGAACTATGTACATGTAAATGTTAAGGATAGGGAAAAATTTTATTCTACATCAAAAAATGTATTTTTTTACTTAGTTATGGAGAAGAAAATTTTGGATATAGCTTGTGGGGTGGTAAAATAAAATAAATCATCAGAAGTAAGGATGTTGTATTTAATGAGAATATTATACAAAGGGACTGAAACTTGGTTTATTAGTAAGTTGAAGAAAAAACAACTATTAAAATCAAGTTTGATCACAGAACTGATAGTTCAAAAAAACTATAGAACACGGATATAGGTGATGAAGGCACTGTAAGTCTAGATGTAATACAATTAGAAGTGTGAGGAAGTTAAAAGGTAGATGTATTTTGAGTGGGAATGCTGAATTTATGTTCCCTGAAAATAAAAATATTGTAAGTTTAGGTATTGGAAGAAAATTGTATCCAAGTATTTCACTTTGGATGATTTATTTGAGGAGATCAACCAAAATCATAAGACAAGTACAGATGTTTGGGGTTGATATGAATTTTCTACTTCTAACAGATCTAGGAGAACCTGAAAATCTAGAGTAATTAGATTCACTTAGTTACTCTAAGTAGTGTGGGTTATCCATAGATGAGGAGATTTATTCATTAAAGTTCAAAAAACATGGGAGTTGGATGAACTTATAAAGGTTAAAAGGGTACTTGAGAATAAATTAGTTTACCATATTAAGGAAGAAGCTGATGGAAATAATAGATACAAAGAATATATGGTAGTGAAATAGTTTTAACCAAAGGATAGAGTATATTTCTTAGAAATATTCTTGTTGATAGTTAAATATTATACCATTCTAATAGTGATAATGATAGTTTCATTGGAAGATCTATATCTAGATTATATCGATGTCAAAATCGCAACTCTTTATGGTGAGTTAGAGGATTAAATCTACATGAAATAACTGGTAGGTTTACTAGTTTATGAGAATCATAATTTGGTTTGTAAGCTAAACAAAAGTCTCTATGGGATGAAGAAATCCCCTTTATAATAGAATTAGAAATTTTATTCATTCATGTCAGAAGAAGGGTTTAGTAGGTTCAATATAGGTTATTACTATTATAATAACCAATGGGAAGATAATACTTTCATCATATTTATTTTATGTGTGGATTACATATTGATAATTGGACTAGATTCTTAGAAAATATGAAACTTGAATATGATTTATTGGGAATATTTGAGATAAAACATCTTGGAAAAGAAAGGAATATTTTGGGGATGATATGAAATCTATAACATTTTTTATATCTTATAAATATTATATTTGTAATATCATTGAAAGTTTTGGGGATGGTTGAAAGTAATCCAGTCTTATCCCCTCTTTTTTTGTGCCACAAGTTTTTTAAGTCAAAGGCAATAGAAATAGAAGCTGAGACCAATTGTATGGATAAAGTACTATATGAATCAGTGTTAAGTATTTTTATGTATGCAATGGTTTTAAATTTCCCAAACATTTCCCACGTAGTGGGATTTCTGAATTAGTGCATAGGGAATCTAGGAAAAGTACATTGGGAGTTTTTGAAATGGATTTTATAGTGTCTGAAAGGATCAAAAACTCAAGCCCTGTGTTATGGAATGAATTAACCATTACTATGATTCATGGAATCATACTTTGAGAGTGATATATATACAAGGAAAGTTATAACCAGTTTTGTGTTTACTTTTGAAGTAACGACTATCAACTGGTCATAAAAGTTGTAAAATATTGTTACCTAAGTTCAATGGAAGTTGAGTATGTGGTTGCAAAAAAATATGGGGAGGAAATGGTATGGTTAAAGAAATTATTGAAGGAGATAAAAAGGGTTCAATTAGAAGAATTAATTTATCACTTTTTTAAAAATCAAGTGTTCAATGTTTGAACAAATCATATCAACTTGAAGTATCATTTCCTCAAAAATTTGCTGGAGGAAAAGGAGTTGGAGTATGAGAGATAGAGGGAAGCCAAAATTTGGAATATATATTAACCAAGGTAGTACATCAAAAATCATGAGGTAGCATTGATCCTCAATGAGACCTTGGTAAATGAAAAAATGAAAGGAATGGTTAATTTTGTTCCATGCTATGTTTTGTATAGTTTCCATGCTTCCCCGAAACAAACTTCATGTGGGATATTTTTGAGAGGTGAAGTTTGTTTTAGTTCATCATAATTTCATCCATCAGAATTATGTTCATTGGAATTTCATATGATAGATGATGGGATGAAACTGACATGCATAAAGTGTTACTAGAACTTCTCTAATGATATTAGATCTGACATAAGTTTCTTTTTACTGATGGTTTTACTGTGAAGTGTTGTGAGGTCCAAAAGTTCAGAAAATCTAATGGGTTATTAGGTTGGTAACCTAGATCAGGCAATAATTTCTTATGATTTGGGTTTTCATGGGATAAGTTTTAACTTTTTTGACTGGTTTTTCTTAGTATATAAGTGTGTGGGACCTTTAATACAGAGTATGTCATAGAGGTGTGACTAAGATTTTATTGTATAGTTAAGAATTTGGAGAGGATTAATTGATCTTTTAATATGTTAGCATCATCTATAATATTTTGTTTATAATAAGAGCATAAAATAGTGTGTTTCCTCCATGAACATGGTCTCCACCTTATAAAATAAAATATAAAAACATAGGGTTTATGTTCTTGATGGACTACACTAGCCTAACCTATTAGCTGGTTTGGATAGTTTTCACTGATAGAAAAAACCTATGCTCAAACCTGATCAACCAAAACTGACCAAATTCCTAGCATGTATCATAGTGGAACATGTCTACCCATACCAACACATACACTATTTTCAACAACTAAAACATGCTAAAAAATAATCTAAGTGACTGTATTAACTAAAAATCATACCATAACTTACTCGATATTCCACATCATATACCTATAACCAACTAAACGCATTCCATCAGAGGTATCAGTCAGCTCTCCAGTGCCTTCTAGACACCTAAGAAACCAGAGTAGTGCCCAATTCCTCAAACATAAAAGAAACATGAAAAAATATAAATATTAAGTATAAACCATCTCAAAAGTGAAACAGTTATAATTAAAGTAGTATAAAAATATTACAAAACACAGAACTATCAAAAAATAGTAAGATAATGGGAGAGAAGTCTCCACCTAATCCTAAATAGCTCAAAAAACCATCCCTACCCACACCCACTCTTCCAACTGGGGGTCCCTACAAATCACATGAAAATCCAGTCTTAGGAATGTAGAAGAAAGGAAACCTAGAGTTAAAACTACTCTATAATAAGGGATTATAGACCTACTCAAAGAACCTCAACATTATAATAATTGGGGAATACTACATTTTTATGGTCCATACTATCCCTAGACATATCCTCAAGGTAGTTTTTATTAATGTGTTTGGTTTTTTCACAATGATATCACTTAAACTTCTTAAACTGACTGCCATCCTTATTATATTTTCTTTTACCATTAGGTTGATCCTTCACACTGAGCAACTCTAGACCAGACCTCGCCCCATTACCCTTCACCATCAAACCATGAATTTGAATATATCCATAGATAAGAGAGATGACTTCACTTCCTCTAAAGTGATGTAATCCTTACCATACATCATGGAAAATCTTACGATATTAAATGATTTATCCAAGGAATTAAACAACAAACAAGCATGGTCCTCATCATTAATATCAGAATATATATTGTCTATGTTAATGAAAATCTTATTAAAACTATATAAATGAGTTTTCATAGAGGTTCCTAGGACTATTTTGAAATTATAACAATGGATTTTATTTTGTAACCTTCCTAGAAGGGATCTAGTCATGTAAATATGGTCAAGCTTTATCCAAATTTCACTAGAAGAAGTCTCATGTACCACTTCTCAAAAAACATTTTCACCTAGGGACAACAATAATAGGGAATGTGATTTCTATAAAATATTAGGGTCAATATCCTCAAAAGAGTTCAAATTCTTTCCTATAGTAGATACAATGTTGATCTTCCTCTTAACTCCTGCCAAATCTTCATCAAGTCCATTTTGGATAAGAAGAGAATGTATCTTAACACTACATAAATTGAAATAACTCTCTCCATAAAACTTCTCAACCTCTAATATAGTCATAGACATATTTAGACTCAATTAAACCATCTATGATACCACTTTTTAGGGAAGGGAATCCCTGGAAACATGCAAATCTCCCAAGGCATGAGGTAGTATTGCATGGCCCACTACAAAAAAACACGATCCAAGGAAAAACAATACTTTGATAAGAAAGAGATATTCAAAAAAAGAATCTAAAATTTATGGACATAATAGCATACAAAACACTACAATGAGAATAAAAAAATGATGGAAATAAAAGTGAACATAGTAATTAACAAGGTTCAAACCTTTTGGTCCTACTCTATGAAAATAATACCACCCATTCCCCTTTATTATAATTAAGTAAAGAAATAATTATTGATTACACAGAGATTCAAGAAAAGGAAAAAAACATGAGAAAATAGACTAATATAGAGGAATTTCTAATAATACTCACAAATAGAATGAAATACAAAGTAATAAATTAACCATGGAAAATCAATAGGATCTATAAGAAAAACTGATCCAAAACCCCCTTACTGGGGTTCATACTCACCTATCAAAGATCCCTCACAAATATATTACCTCTATAATAATCCATCTCAAAACTTTTAATCATTAAGTTTTATACTATAACCAGCTTCCTAGAGTCAACCATGTGCACCATCACCAGTAATACCATGAATAAACCCTCACCTTCAATCCATATCCCTCCTATCTCTAGATCTATCTTTAGGTTTTAACCTTATACAAGCTTTTGAATCTATCCCTATCTATATCTAAGCATAAATAGGTAAATAAGGTACTTAAATTAAATAAATAAAACCCTCATATATGCTCCAATATTATTGGGAAGCATGGTCAGTCAATGAGCTTCAGGAAGAAGCCCTTGAAAAAAAATCTTGAATAGTTTTCACTGTATAAAGGTCATTCATAGGTTGATCCATGTAAAGGAAACTCTAGAGTACTATGTAAAAGTCTAAACCCATTATGTAAGGGTTTCTCAACCGCTTCGTAAGGGTAGATCATCACAACTTATGGGTCAGTACCCGCTAAGTAAGGGTTGATACCCACTATGTAAAGGTTGCTTGACCAAAACCATAGCAACATAAGGGTACCACAATCCTTGCATTAAGGTGCCACTCTAACATATATGATCATAAGAGTACTAAAATTTCTATAAATAGGGGTTAAATTGTATTTTATAAAAACTCTATCGAATTTATAGATAATTAATTAGATAGTATGATACTTTATAATTTTCAGAGTATAAGAAAAGTTTATAAAATTTTAAACATTCCTTTCAAATAGAACAATAGAATAATAATCTTATAAAAAATGTAAAAAAATCTTTTTTAAAACATATAATAAAAACTTACATAATTTTATAAAATATTCCAAAACTTTAACCTTAAGTGTTAAAGAAGTCACAATCCTCAACTTTAGGTATCCTTGGTTTTCACCTAACGGTAAGGTCTATCTTTATTCAACAAGAAATCCATCAATACTAAGATCAGACACAGTTAAGTCTTCTTTTCCCTAGAATCCCAAGATAAACAAGATCAGACACACCTAAATCTTCATATCCCCAAAATCCCTCGATTATCCAGATCGATAAAAAAATTACAAATCACAAAAGTTATTAAGGTATTTATAAATAGTCCTATGAGAGATTTCTTAAGAAAAATACTCTCAAAGGGTTGCAGTAAAGCACTCTCAAACTAATAAGATGTTATAAACTCTTTATAGAAAGTGTTTATATTCAATGATGAAAAAGCCTCCTCCTCCTCAAACTCAGATCCTACTTATAGAAAAATCTCCAATGGTCATATTCTTTGAATCTTGGAGGTGGTTGCAATGTCCTTAGAGAAAAATCCTTCTTTACAGCTTAGTTTTTCATCTGATGCTCATAATTTTATACACCATTATAGTGTAACCGAGTTCTATCCTATGGATTATAATTTTTTCATCCAAAAAATTGAATATCTTAATGTGATAGATTTAATAAATGTCCATCAAGAAAAAAAGTAGGATTCTATCTGAAAAAAAATCTCATAGTCTCAATATAACTTTGTCAGTTTGGAATTAGTAATATTTTTACTTTGAAGATTTTATAAATCTTCATCCAGAAATTTTTGATCATCCGTCCAATATAAAAAAAAGTGTATCTGATTATGGTAAATTATTCCATATGATAAATCAGTATATCCTCTATCTATGAAAATAGATTTTCTGCAAAAAATTCTTATAACTAGGGAAGTATAAAAGTTATTGATACATATACTTTACCTGAATGGCCCGAAGGCCTTCTTTTTTTTATTATTATAGATAATCCCCCTTTTAAGGGTTGAAGTGGAACCCGTACATGACCCGTAGGCCCAAGGCACAAGGAGATGTATTGTGATTTTCAAAATCAGGTTATAAAGTGTTGAAATTCATTTTTTAGACTCAAAAATCTCCCCATTTTTAAAGATTAAAAAACATGAGTTTTAATAAATAAAAACCCATAAACTTAAACATACCCTCCATGTCTCATATACCTTCTTATTTATTCTAATTTTCTTTCTTCACTTTTTTTACTTCTTTGATTTCTCACCCTTTATTTTAGATTGTGGAACCTTCAAACCTTTACCTAAAAATATTTATACTTATATATTAATAAGTTATATACATTTATCGCCCATTTTGATTTTTGAAAATAATGTTTTATAGAAATTTTACTTGAAATATTAATTAAATAAATTATATACGAAACAAAATTTATAAAGGCATTTATCTAAAATAATTGAAATACATAACCAAAGAAATTAGAAACATCAATTAAATATATTTGGAAGAACATATATAAAATATATATATTAACATCCATTCAAAAATATGTTTGAGTTATTACATGACATTTTTAAAGATTTTAGAGAAATGAATACCAGTCCTTCTTCATGAGATTATTTATGAACATCTTCATTTTTAGACATTTTTCTAATACTTCTATAACTCTACCAAGACTGTCTTCATCTTTATAATTTTTTCTTCAAGAATCTAAATCTTTTTATTCTTATCCTTAAGAAATAAGATCCCTTCTTATAAGTATTGAACTTTAAAAATTCTATCATGAGTCTCTTTAAGAACAACCACAGACTTCTTCAAACTTTGAACTTCTTTTCTAGTGTTAGAAATTTTATGCTCTCACCCTGATTATCTTCTTAAACTATACCTTCTTTCTTAAAACTATTTAATTTTTTAGAAAACTTTCCAAAATCCTTTTCTAGTTTATAAAATACATCATCTTGATTCATTAAAAGGAATTTTAGGTTATCATTTTTCCTTTATATTCCATCCACTTCACCAGTTATACTTCTTACTAACATATAGGTTGTTTTAGATGATGATGAAACTCCCTATATTTTTTAATTATAAAAATTCAAATCTCTTTTAGTATTTATTATCCAATAAATAATCACTTTCAACTTTATTCTTTCATATTTTCATCTTTCTTTGAAATTCTTAAAATCAGCTTCATTTTGGATAACCAACTTGGTAAGATGTTTCACTGAATTCTAATTTTCTAACAATTCAAATTTTATTTCAATAAACTTTCACTTTTCTTGAATATCTTGGAAAATTTTCATAATACCATCCAAACTATGAATTTCCTCATTGAGGTAATTAATTTTTCATTTATATTCTTTGGATATAATTACTTAGAAGAGAATTCATTAAATCAGATGAAGTATTAGGCTGAGAAGGCCCTTGTGTCCTAGAAGGTCTTGATTTTTTAGAAACATCAACACCATACAAAACTTCCTGAACAGAAATTACTTTATCACCATTAGCACCATAATCAGTATAATAATCATCATTACCATTATCAGACTGAGTTTTTTCCAAATTTCAAACTTTATAATCATTATTATTTACATCTTCTGATGACTTTTGTTCTTTGAGACTATTTAAGTAAACACTTCTCACATATTTTACCGATAAAGAGGTTGAGGAGGATTCTGAAAAATATTTAATTTCAAGATATTATTTTAAATCTTCAATAATATAATATTTATTTCTCAAAATTTTCTTCCCTTATAGAATATCTTTCAGAGAAGTGTGTGCAATTCCTTCTTTATCTTTCTCATCTTGCTCTTGCACAACTACCACTGCAACTTCCTTACTCTAATCTACAACCAAAGGTTCTATTTAAATAGGAACCAATTTTCCTTATGGGTGTTTTTATAGAATATTTTCTTGATGAATAGTTAAAGAATTCCGACTCTTTATGAATACTTCAACTCTTAATTGAATCAAATCGGATTTTCTAAGGAAATCATTAGCAAATTTTTCTTACCTTTCCTTCTGAGCCTTCCTCTTCTTTATCTCTTCCACCTAAAGATATCGATAAAATTTTTCTTCTTGCAGATGCATAAAGGTAGTCTACTCCAACCCACAACCAAATAAAGGTAATCATAAGCCTACGTAAGAGTACCCCATCCCCCACGTAAAGGTAACTCACATAGAACCAAGGCTATGTAAAGTCACAATAACCCATATTTAAAGGTATAACCTACAACTCAAAAAACATACATAAGGGTATAAAATCACTTATGTTAGGGTAATCACTACAAAAACAAAGCCGCATAAAAGGTAATAATCCACTTTCATAAGGGTAAAATAACCCCACATGAGGGTAACCTACCCTCACGTAAGGGTAAACCATACATAAGGGTAAACCAAACAATCTAAAATATACCAAAATAAATTATAAGAAAAATAAAACATAAATAAATGACTTCAAACAGTATATAAGAGGAGATCAAAACACTTGATAATAAAAAATCAAAAACAAAAACAAATAAAAAAAATTTAATTTGTAACTTCAAAACATGCCAAAATAACACAAATAAAATAGTCTAAATCATGTTAAATACTTTTTTTCATTCTTGGTTTCTCTATTTTTGTTTCATGTTTTACCATTGAATGCATTTCTAGTACTTTATTTATTTCTTTATATATTTTAGTTGCATGTTTTTTGATGAGGTGTGTGTGAAGATAATTTTATATGGTGGGCATGGTGCAGTGATTACCTGCTTTCAATATACTCATTCATGGGGAAGTGAAAATTAAAAGATCAGTTTTCCACTACACAGGGTCTCCTGCATTTGATTTTCTAGTGGACTAACATGCGACAATCTGGTGGTCCTATTGAAGGCACGAGTACTAGTTATTCATGGTTTTTCATCCCCAACAAGCACAAGTACTTAAAAATATCCATATATGTAAGTATATACAACTATGAGTACATATATACATATATATATATATTAATATAGGTTGTTCTTACACTATGGGTTTGAACAATAATAAGGAACTATTATAATGTAGGTTGCTTTCACTTTCTTATCTTCAAAAAACAAAGACATTAACCATAAAGATTAATATGACAATAGAAACATAAATTTTATAGTGGATATTTTTCCTTATATATCTCCCATTATATATTAAAAGTACAAATTTTCCAATGGATATTTGATTTGAAAATATCATATAGGTATTTACTTCGCATACATATACATATATATATATATAAAACTCGTTAATTTTCAAATATTTATATATATAAGTATATATAATATGTATTTATATTGATATATAACTAATGAAATATTTATATAAGTTATAATTAATAAAATATATCCATTGTATTATCAGAGGTTCACAGGCTAAATCTCCTCTGAGAAATTAGTATTGAAAATCTACTATAGGTGATTCATAGTGAAAATAATATATATATAATTTAATATATATATATTTATGAATGTTAATATAATATATATATATATAAATACACTATATAAACAAACATTATTATAAAAAATACATATATTAAAACCATTTTATACAATAAATAACTAAATAAATAAATAGATGTTATTATATAATCAGTAATATATATAAAGATTAATATATAAATGTTATTTTTAAGTCTAATCAATATTTATAAATGTTATTATATTATATATTGAAATTTATAAATATATATTAAATTTTATTTTTTTAAGGGAAAAGGATAATTAATTAAAAGATCGAAGATCAGGAAATACATGAGAGTTCATCTAAATAGAAAAACCATCCGACCAAACTAGCGAATCACCAGGAATACCATGGTTCAACAATAGGTATAAAACCCTATTCACCTCTCTTTTAATGAAAGAGAAAGAGCATGCAGAAAAATGGTGACATGGAGAGTAAATATCCACTACTAACAAACCAAATTGTTGAAGAACAATCTCCAATGAAGAGATATCATTGAGAATATTAAAGAATTACTACTCCAATATGATAATTATCCAACCTCTCTCACTAAAGAACTCTAAACCAACAATAATGGATTGAGATTCATCCATTGATGGTACCTAGTCAGCACAAAAATATTTTTGGCATGTTGTAAAGAATATTGGTCAAACCAAATGATTAAAAATGATATATTTTATTCTAAAACATTTCATCCAGGCTACTATACACAAGGTTCTCATGGTCTCTGTGGGGTGGGATGAAGACCACTTCACCGGAAATGATGGTAAACCAAAATCAATCTCTAAGTGGCTATCATAATTTTCATTTTAAATGTGTCAAACGTCCTGGCCCTAGGGTAATGGATGATTGCAGGTGAATAATATTCAGATGCATCCATGCATAGAGAACATATCATATAATCAGTATCCTCGTGAAAAAGAATAAAATACTTAGATGGGAGGATCCTATAATGAGCTTGCCACAAAAAATAAATATCCTTGGATGTGATTGGTTGGTGCTAGAGGATCCTCTATAACTCACCAACCCCCATCTTCAGTGAGTCTGATTCTATATTATATCCATATTTAACCGAGTATGCACCAGATTAATCCTTAATCTAGTATATCAAATTCTATCAAATATCCCCCACACATAGAATACTCAAAATAATTTTCATGTCACTCTCATTGAACTAGGAATATAGTTTTTCAGTGCACTAGACATTACCAGCCTCATTAAACAAGGAGATAACCCTTGTACCTTCCATACTAGAGACCATAGGGGAATTATCCCCAAAACCACCACTATCGACTAACCAAGGATCCTTCCAAATCTTAATAGTTCATCTCCAATACTCTAATAAATCCCACTTTTAAGAATCTCGTGTGTTCCACATAGTCTTCTCTAAAACAATTTGAGACCGTGGCCCAAAATTGATCCATAGAAATCTGAGTGAGGTGAGTATTTAGCAATAACAATCCTATCACATAGATAATCTAGATACTGAATAACATTCCAACCCTTCTCAGAAAGAATAACATCATTGAAGTGAGGCAGATCCCAGAATCCCATTCCCTTGTACTCTTTATGGAGAAAAATATTATCCCATGAAATCCAGTGGATTTTATTCCTCCCATTATTTAGGCCCCACTATAAATTATCATGTTGAGAGTGAATTTGTCCAATAATAAAACTATAGAGTTTAAAAATGGGAATAACATATTTCGGGATTGATTTTTCCATGAGCTTAATGAGAATTTCCTTTCCTACATTAGAAACCATTTTAATGGTCTATACCTAAATTTTTTTCCACCCTATTAAAAACACATGATAACACCTCTTTTTTAGAACAACAAAAAATAGAAGGGAGACCAAGATATGTATGATTCTTATCATCCACTTAGATACCAAAATTTTTGTAAATTTCATCCTTCCTAGTTGAAGGAAAACCAAAGAGAAACAAAATTTCGGATTTAGAAATATTAACTGACTACCTAGATTCCATATCTCACCTATGAATAAGGTGAAAAATATAACTATAATATTCCAAGGTGTCCCTTGAAAAAAAAATATAATTAATAAAAAAATATGATAAATAGGTGTCCCTTGATGGAAAACCTTCACACCATGAACAAGGTTGCCTCTAGATTCCAATGAAATAAGATTGTAGAAACTGTTTCCACCAAAATAAAGGGGACATAGAAGAGAGGATATCCCTATCATAGATCCCTAGAGGGGGGGAAACTCTGAGTGAGGCCACCATTAATCTGAACATTGAAAGATTATGTAGAAAATTACATAAAAACCTCAATTTATTTGGAGAAAAAAACCATTTTACTCATCACAAACTATAGGAAAGACCATTTCACTCTATCATAGGCCTTATCCATATCAAGTATCAATTCAATGAAATATATTTTAGTTGTAGAGTTCATTTTCATGGAATTAAATTTTTCATGATAGATAATATCATTATCAAAAAATTTCCTCTTGGGAACAAACAAACTTTGATTCTCAGAAATAATATATGGCAACCAAATGTGAAAGCGGTTGACCAAAATATTTTAACATATTCTATAAACAAAATTTTATAAACTAATGGGACTCAATTCTGAAACCAAAGAATTTTTTTAACCTTATGAATGAGGGTAATAATAGTTTCATTGATAGAATAGAAATTATCCTAACCCATCCAAATATAATTCATGAGACCAAAGATATCAAACCCGAAAATGTTCTAGAATTTTTTAAATAATAAATCATATAAACCATTAGGGCCCAATGCTTTGGTGGAATGAATTTTCTTAAAGACCAAAAGACTTTTTTCATCTGTAATGTCATGTATAAGTTATAAATTCATCGTGTTTTTGATCATTAAAGTAATGAAAGATGTGATATCTAAAGAGATAGTAGACTCTCCAATCAAATAAAGATTCTATAGAAAGTTCATAATAAAAACATGGATATCTTTATCATTCAAATTAGATCTACCATTAGGAGTATTGAGATAGGAAATAAGATTCTTATGACACCTTGTAGAGGCCTTATAATATAAGTGCAGTGTATTGGAGTTTCCTTCCTTAATATGATAATTATACCATTGTATGGACTATAATTTTTCCTTTATTCTGAGAGCTTAATCCAAATCTACTTTAAGTATTGAGATTCTGGATAACACTATCTTTTAGGAGGGGTGAGAGTAAATATCATTTGTAATTATTTCAATAGCATCATACTGGATGTCAGGCTGACAGAACTTGTTATCAGTCTATAATTATAACTTAGAGTCCACCTAATGAATTTTCTTTCTAACATAGAAGCCCCCCCATCCAAAAAAATTATATACTCTCTTCAAATTCCTTCTCCATAGACCAAAATCTTTAAAAACTAAATATCCTCTCATAACTAAGTCTCCTATAGCCATGGGATAAGTTTATGATGATAAGGCAGTGATCAGACATAGCGGGAGCAAGGTGTGACACCTATAAAAGTTTTAAGAGATTAATTCATTCAATCAAACCCAAAAACCTATAAATTATATTTGTAATATGAGTACTTTTAGACTTCCCACAAAACCATGTAAAAGGGTTTTTTTAGTTTTTGAAATTTATGATTTTTTGTGTTTTTTTAAGCAAAGGGAATTTATTTACAAAATATGAATAAAAATATTGAATTTATACCACTTGGATCCCCATAAACGGTTCCAATTTAATGTAGCTTTATCGTTCACTCTCTCAAAAATATTTATAACTAAGTGCGGCACAGTGGCTAACCTAGGTTGTTCTCTTAAGGAGTTGTTGCGGTCAAGTACTCACTGCTTCTAATTCACTTTTTTTATATATATTTATATGAAATAAAATGAATAGAAATGGATATTGTAGAAATTATAATTTAAAACTAAAATTAAACATGAAAATTCAATGCAAATAGAATGAATACAGACATAATTATGTTAGGAAGAAAGGTGAAATTCCTGAGAGAATCACCCTGAGTGAACATTCATCATCTCTTAGTTAGTATCAAATTTACTTAATGAACACAATCCATAATATGTTTTAAAATCACACTATTCATATGTTTTTGAATATATGGTTCTCTAAATTATCATCGATATACCTCACATCTACCTCCTTGATCGAGGGAAAATATTTCAAAAGTGAAAGTTAAGCTTTTGGTGGCAAGTAGAGACACAAAGGTGTCTTTCCCACTAAGATCCCCCTCAACCTAACTTTAATAAAATAAGAAACATTAAAAATTATAGCTCAAAGACTTGGTTTAATCACTGGATTACTCCTTTGAGAACTTCCTCAGGTTAGCTACTCATGATCACGAGCATAAGAGTTCACAGTGGAGAAAAGAATGAAGTGAGAAATACAAAAGATGAAAATATGAGAGAATGAGGGGAATAAGAAGATTAAAATATACTAAAAATTAAGAATACTATTACAATAGAAATGAAACTAAAAAACTGCATAAAGTTTCTAACCAAGGCTATCACCAAGGTTCCAACAATTTGAAATGAAAGTGGGATACATTTTTATAGGAAAAAGAGGTGAAAATTTTGGATTCAAAATAATCCTATGAATGCTTCCATTTGTATGAACCAATAAATGATATAATTTGGATAGGTTATCTTCATTAAAGTTTTTTATATATATCTTATATGTCTATCCAAAAAACTTTGGGTTTATTTTCCACATTTATAGATAATTTACTCCTAATATTTAATCTACCCAAGATGACTGTTCACATTCCAATGTACCGAATTCCACCACCTTTATGACCATTATAATGAAAGAATAAGGAATGTCCACCATAATGAAATTTGTTCTATTATATCTTATACATATTAACCTATAATTTAAGATCCAATGGTTTTGTTTTTTATGATATATAGTCCCAAAAATAAAATTATCCGGATATATGCACAGTTTTTTAGGCTAGACTTGTGAGCTAGATTTGGCCCCCCCAAATGATGGATTGATATTTGGGCCCAAAATAATGAAATGAATAACATAGAAAATAGAAATTTATAAAAGAATAATTTTTCAATTTTAATCATTTTATAAAAATTTGTGTCCAAAATATTGAAATAAATTAAAACTATTAAAATCCAAAATATGCCCTTTTTTCAATTAAGCTCAAAAATGCGTCAAAAACATAAAATGAGACAATTTACCATGAAATAACAAATTTTTGGGATTAAAAACATTTAAATTAATAATAATATAATTAAAAAAAATTGATCTATCACCAGTTTTATAGGATTTTTATTCTAATTTGTGATGTTACAGTTGTATATGATTTCCTCTTTGAGTGGTACACATGTTGAGTTGATGTGATGATTTATTATGGATTTATGGATCTTGGTAAGTAGAAAGAGGTCATATATGGATTTTTACTCTTGAACATAAAAGAAAATAGGGGCCTCACGGATCATATTTGGCATGTAGTATTCATATGATATAGGCCTGCTAGTGTCAATAAAAATCTAAATGGTGATTTCCTGTATAGGTTTTTTGTTTAATTATACTCAATTGAGCCTAATTTAATATATATTTACTTCTGATGGTAGGTTATGTGGATCTATGTTGAGATATTTTTTGGTGAGGATGATGACTCAGTCCTCATGCACAGGAGGTGCAGTGACCCTTATAGGTCGACTAGGGACTTGTTTCCCAAATTTTATACCCCTTGTAGGGTTTTATTTTCTCAGGTAAAGTTATTTAAAGTGTCAATAACAATATATAAATTTTTTTCCTATATATATTATAATGAAATTCTAATTAATTATCCCTCATTTTTTGTTATCTATTTGGATAATTGAGTACGATGTCAACGGGCACCAAGACGTTTATAGTGAACTAGACCTCGAGGGGGTATTACCGTATACAGATGCTCAGTGAGCATTAGTTCAGTATCTCATCTATGTTGTTATCATCATAATCCAAGTATTAGTTCCATATGAGGATTCTCGATGAGGATCAAGGCCCATTTTTTTTGATAGTTTTGACCCTCATAGGTTAGTTGTGATCTTTACCTTATAGATATTTAATCTCTTGGGCTAAGTGGTTAGAGCTTATGATCCATTTGTGAGACCTGATCTATAAGGCTAGGTGGGAGACCTATAGGCCCTTCATTTTTACTCTAAACCTTATATTTTTATGTTTTTTTGGTCATAGGAAACCTGTGTGAGAGATTTGACCATGTTTATATATGCCTTTTTAGGCAGTGAGATGGGTTGTACGTTCATTTTGAGATCGATGCATGGTTAATTCTTAGGTTTTTTCATTATAGGACTATTGATGCCTTTATCTTTTGACAAGAACCTAGGGTGATTTAGTATCAATACTATCCTTTCTGGGAAGGACTGTTCAGGTGTATGACCCAGTTGAATAGTGTTTTCACTATTTCTAATGTATTCGGGGTGTGGGTAGATGCTCGTGAATGGAACGATGCCAGATGACGGATGGTCATGGAATAATTTGTGTCATAGGTGAGGTGCATGATTTTAAAGAGGTGTTCCAAGGGATATTCTGACTTATTTCGACTTAAATTTTTCATAGCACATTCATCTTATCCTTGTAATGGATGACTCATTAGAGTATGAGTTGAGTAATTAAGTATACGATGGTTGCGCGTAGTGTCATTTTAAATCATAAATAGGTGAGTGGATGTGTGAGAGATGAGGACCAATGTTTTCAATACTTTTCATGGGATTTTTTTCTCAAGAGTTTTGATAATGACACATGTCCCTCCATGGTAGAGGAGACATTGAAAATAACTAGGTAGTGCAAGATAGTTGACCCATGGCTAGACATGGACATGCATTTTTATGAGACGTGGTGTCAAGTGTTGGTTAAAGGTAGGTGTGGTTTGTTATTCTGAGTGTAGATCAAAGAGTGATGTACGTGCCTATTGATGTAATATTAGTGTAATTTTATTTAGATATAATAATTCCATATCTTAAAATTGTCCTGAGTATGCTGAGAGAGTGTTGAACTTACATCGAGCTTCTTTTCTTTTAAATGTCTTTCTTGGTTTGATGAAGGAACCAATTTAGATTGTTCTCGATGAGCGGTATAAGGTAAGACTTGTGGTGGGGAGTGCAGTGTTGGATGTTTCGGGGTGTCGAACCTCATTTCATTTGAAATTAGACATTTTTTTGGGCCTTTGATCTCGGAGTTTGGTTGTGAGATGATGATAAAGGTATTCCTATGATGGGGAGTACCAGATTAGTCGCAACTAAATGTCTTTCGTATAAGGAAAAATTATTTTCACTATGAGGTTGGTGATTAGACAGTCCAAATAAATTATTTTTTCAAATTATTAGGGTGATATTCAGGAAACTAGTCGTACCGCCATTATTCTTGGGGAATAGAAGGTTTATGGTGAGGAGATTTTAGGGACCCATGTTTTTCATATTGGAATTTTGAGAAAAAATTTGAATTGTTGTGGTCGGTTGCTTATAAGGGGTAAAATGGTAATTTTACTTTATAAGGTGACCTCAAATAATTTTTCTGACCATACAATTGGTCCCAGAATATTTTTTTACCCTATGATAGGGGTTTGGTGGAATTATGAGTCGTTCAAATTTTAACTGAATAATAAATATTTAATATTTAATTAATTAAATATTAATTTATTTGTGCATGTTCATTCAGTCATATATTTTAATGGAGAGTTGGATTGAGATTCCATATTCTTCATTGATTCTGTAATGGTGAGTTTTTCCTAGTTGGTGCATAAACTCAAGTCAGGCACTGGAGCTGGCCCTAGCCCCCTTTTCTTTTTCTTTTATTTTTCTTTTCTTTTTCTTTTCTTTTTCTTTTATTTTTTTTCTTCTTATTTTATTCTTTTCTTTTATTTTTATTTCTACCTTCTATCATATTATATAATCCCCCATGGGATCTCCATCACCATTACCTAGATAGAATAGGGATAGGGGGAAAGATAAATAGAGGTAGAGGAATAAGGGTATTGTAGGGGTGCTTGGGACGTGTTGGATCGTCATGTTGTAGCCATGGAGTGTGGAAATGGGAGAAGCTTTGGTAGATTCATACCCAAGGTAGTTATTATTTAACGTTTTCCAAAAATACCCATATAATAATAATTTTCAAGTTGTAATCCCCTATTATACTTGCTTGGGACCCCTAGTGGGATGAGCTATAGCTTTTGCTGAAAAAATGGGGCTTCTGGGGAGATTTAGGGGTTTTCCATTCAGGAAAACCTATGTAAATGACATGTGGTTTAGAAAACACATGCTTTGTGTTATTTATATTCATGGAATATGATATTTTGGAATTAAACATCATGTATGAGGTATACACACCCTATACTAGTACTCAGTCATGTAGCCGAGTACCCAGTCAGACCGCCCATGTAGGAGCACATTATCATGTGGAGTGTATAGCTTGACCCTGTGTGGGTTGCACGTCATGAATATGTACATAGAAAGGATAAATACATTGCTAGGACATGTGAGTTACACAGGAAGGTACCCCGTGTAGGGTACACACCATGTACATGATCAACACATTGTGTACAATGTATGCATGATGTGTACTACCCCCATGTAACCCTTTTTGGGTTTTCGTATCCTTTAGATCTAGAGTTGGTATTGGACCCATGAGTAGTCCATTTTTAGTATCTTTACACATATATCATAATGGTAAAAACCTTTTGGTGGGACTCCTAGGTGGTGTTTCATGCCTTTTTCCTAAATGAAGAGTTTAATGTTCCAATAATTGAATCCAATTGCCTCCTGAGAGTTAAACCATCGATCTGAGATGAGCCATGATCTTTATCTTGTGACTAATTTCTTTGTATATTTTCCCTTGAGTATATCTACCTCATGAGATGTTCCCTTATAGCCTAAGTGGTCCTGAATTTAGTTGTTTCTAAGGATCCCCTTTAGGATGTCTCTACTTATGTTTTGACTTAGAGGATCCCCAGAAGGATGACTCAATCTTATTCCTATTACCAAGGGTCCCCTATAGGATTCTTTTGCTAACATGATAACCTAGGGAATCCATCATGGGTTCCCTTTACCTATGTACCATCTTGAGAATCCCTTGTAGAATCCCTTTTCCTTCTTACACCACTTTGAGGGTCCCATGTAGGACACCTTTTTCAAAGTACTATTTTAAGGATACCATATAGATTCCTCTTTTTTCCTTCACAACTAAGGATCCCGAGTAGGATGCCTTATCTTATGGGTATACCTCAAGGATACCGGGTAGGATTCCTCTTCAATGTTTTGACTTTAAAAGCCCATTGGGTGCCCCGATGTTTGTTCGACTCTGATCTAATGCATCGGGCTTTGGTGGAGATGGTAGTGGGTGTCACCTTAGAACTTATACCAAACATGTAATCCCATTGAACTATGGTAGTAGTGGTGGGTTAAAAATTTGTCCACCATCTCTCTTTTATTTATAAATTTATTTTTTTATTATTGGGGAATCGATGACCCCCATAGGTGATTCCTAGTTGGTGGTTGATGATCCTAACATAAGGCATCTTTCTTTCTCTTTTGGATACCCAGATGTTCTTTCCTGGTATCCAGATTTTGAGCCACATTATTTTTTTATTTTCTTGTAAACCCAAAGGTACTACTTGGGGTTTGGATGTTGAGACGTATATTTTATTATTATACTATTGGGGTCTCTAGAGGTGCTTTACAGGATCCATATTTTGAGCCTATTACTATGATATATGGGCATGGAATCCCTAATAATGATACTCATGGATGATTCCACTCTCTTGAATGATGAGGATGATTTCTTACACCTATTTCTGATATTTGATGAGTATGATTACGCTCCCCTCGACTCGTGGGTTAATGAGGAAGATTATTCTCTCCTCAACCTGGTGTTATTGGTGGATGATTATACTCTCCAAGACTTACAGTCTATAGAGTATGATTACACTCTCCTTAACTTGTGTCTTATGGAGGGTGACTACACTCTCCTCGATTTTTCGTATGTTGAGGATCTCCAGACATGCTCTTTGGGATCAATCTTATGAACCTTCTTCTTTATCAGATTGGTTGAGCATGGTGTCTCACACCTATGATTGTAATTAGGTATGATTTCCCACACATGGATCTCAAGGGGTGGGAATGAAGTCTCACCAGTGATCTATCCTTATAGATCACCTAAGGGTTAGACCCTTAGGGTCTATCTGAGTCATAATATCATGAACACTTACAGACCAAGACCTAGGGCTTGGTCATTGGAATACATTTTCATGGAATTATAATCATGGAATCTAGCTTAGTGACCATTTACATGATGTCTGGATGTACTTACCTATAAACCTTCTTTACAATGATTGGAGGAGAGTACGGATGAACCCAGGGTTAGGATGAGTATCCCCCTATGGTGACGTTTCTTGCTTGGATACATTGTGGAACTAGTTGAAGAAGGTATTTTTTTTATTAGTATTATGAACCCATAGATCAAATAAATGATACATGGCTTGAGTGGAATGACACCCAACTCAATGTTCTAGCATAGGATGTCCAGGCGATCGGGATTATGGACCCAAGGATCGATTGTTGATGGCTTTATTTTATTTATTTGGCCTTACTCATGTATATTCATATTTATGTATATATGTATAGGTATGGGACTATACACATATATGAATATAAATATAAATATAAACGATTTCACATTACCCAATTAACTAAGATTATGGACCTAGGGTTCAACTTTGGTTTCAATTTATTTGTTTTATTTATCTTTTAATTCATGTCTCGCTAGGATGAGCATATTGCATGAGTATACACTTATGGAATCACATTATAGGTTCATGGTTGGGGTGTCCCATATAGATTATTTATCACACCTGTATTTGAACCTCAATGTGCATACAGACCTTATGTATGCTTTTCAAATTGTGCACAGATGAATGGTGGATAAGGACGAGTCCTAGGGTTTCATGATCGAGCGGAGATGCTCATGAGGATTCTCGTGATCAGGATAGTTAAGCTCAAAAATGTTTGGAGACCGGCTATGTGGTATGGATTAGAGTTAGTAGTAGATCCTTGTACTTTTATTTTAGTTTCTTTTTGTAGTCTTGTATTTGTATGGTCAGCCCAGTGGGTGACCAGTGTTGTATGTATAACTTGGTTGTTCAGTCTTATATAGAATTTTCATTTATTATTAAATCATGTTCTATTTCAGTTTATTTACTACTTCTGTACTCTATTTATTTACTACATAGATGATATCTAGTTATTTATTTTGTTGTTTACTCTAATATAAGGGTATATCTTCTTCATGGATACACCCTAGTCCCTTACTGCTAGTTGGCAGCCTTTCGTGTATTGAGAGGCGTACATGAGGCCTCCTAACGAACTTGATCAGAGCACCGAATTACTGGAATATGGGTTAGGACATTACATCAGAGTATGCAATATATTTCCTCTTTTAAAACCAACTGTACATTTTTAAACCACATGTTTCTATTTGAAAATATCCCATATACCCCTATTTAAAATAGAGGGATGTGTCTATTATTTAACATGTAATACATAACTTTTTATATCACATTATAATAGTATATGCTCTATGATCATTCAAACTATTCTCCATTTATAGTTTTACTATGATCATTCGATGCTATTAAATATATTTTTTAAATTAGATTCTATTTTTATAATATAGTTGTCTATAGTTACATGCATATTGCATTGATACTATTTTACATAACTTATTATGTATAATTCATTTTTTATATGGATTAATTTTGATTTTGATTTTGGTACTTTCAAATGAAATATGACATTAAATTATTTAACTAATTAATGAATATGAATTAAGAAACTTTATCTCCTTTTTGTACGTGAACTTTGTCTAAAATTTCCCTTAATGTTGTAAAAATGAATAATAAAATAGATAGAAAATGAGAATCAGAGAAAGATAAGAAAATAGAAGAGTGATAGAAATTTATCAGAGCACTGTCATGGGTTCAATATCAATTTCTCAATCCATCACATAACTAAGGGTTGCATTACCCATTTATAGGTAGTGTAATAGTAGGTGGGGGGAAGATTGGTTGGGGTGGGTAGCCCACCACTATTGAAATTCACATCTATATTCAACTACTATTTAATACTCCCCCTTAGGATGCACACCTCAACCAATGTAATACATGTTTTGATATTGCCTCATTAAAAACCTTTTCCAGAAAAACCTAGTGGGACAAAAATTGAAACAAGGAAAAGAGTACAGCCATGTTGAATCTCCCATAAAGTTACATTACATAATGAAATTGAAAATTTTTCAATCTACGTATTCATATTTCATGTAAAAGATTTATAATGATAACGGTTGGTAGTGACTTTGTAAATAAATCAGCAACATTGTCACTGGATCAAGCATATTATATGTTGATATCTTTGTTCTTTATTAACTCTTGTGTGAGTGGTATGTGTTTTGTTTGATCATTTTTTATAAATCCTTTAATTTTTTTATGTACAAAATGTTATCTATGAATAATATTATTAGGATAAAATCCATATAAAATCCACTTGCTACTCGAATATGTTGATTAATAGACCACAACCAAATACATTCTCAATATGCTTCATGTAATTCTATTAATATTTAATTATTTGAAGATTTTTCAATGAGTTTCTACTTTTTTGATATTCATGATACAACACTACCTCCAAATATGAACACATATCCAGTTTGTGATCATGCATTATGCAGATCTAATAAATAACCTACATCTGGAAAACTAACCATCTTATTTTCTAATTTTTTAGAATAGAATAAAACCAAATCAATAGTGGCACAAAGATAATGGAAAAATATGTTTTAATCCTATTATAGTGTCTTCTTATAGGGGTTGAACTAAATCTTTCCAATAAATTGGTAGAAAAAGATATATCAAGATGAGTATAATTAGAAAGATATGTAAGTTCCCTAATAGCACTGAGGTATAATAAATATGGACCAAACAAATTCATTTTCTTCACAAGGTCTAAAATGACCTTCCTAAATATTTAAAGTTCAAACAACCATTAGATTACATAAAGGATTTTATTTATCCATATTAAAGCATTTTAGGACCTTTTCAGTGTAATTTGATTGATGAGAAAATATATCACTTGACATATGCTTAATTTTTAATCCAAGATAATACTTTTTTTCTCCTAGATATTTCATTTAAAACTCATCCTTTAAGTTTCTCATTAATTCATTGATATTTTATATATTTTTTATAACATTCAAATCATCGATATAAACAGTAATGATTTAATATCTAGATGTTTTTTTCTTAATAAAAATACATGGGCATATGGGTTTATTTAAATACCCTTTATTTAATAAATATTCTCTCAAATGATCATAACACATACACCCATATTTCTTTAATCCATACAAGGATTTATATAATTTAATTGAATATAGGCCTTTCGGTTTTGATTTCAATACTTCAAGTTTTTTGAATCCTTTAAGGATTCTCATAAATATACTGTTATCAAGTGGCCCATATAAATAATCTATAAAAAATTCATAATATGAACATTATCCTTTTTATATATTGCAAGGCATATTAGAATATCAAAAAATAATAGCATCCATAATTGGAGAATATGTCTCCTCATAATCAATTCTGAGTCTCTAAAAAACATTTTGTGCCAATATGAGATTTGTATCATATAATCTCTTTTTTATCATTACTTTTACACACAAAAATCCATTTATATCCAATAGGATTCATATATTATGGTGTGAGCATAATATGTCCAAAGACCATTCACCTATTAAGTGAATTAAATTAAAATTACATTGCATCTTTCTATTTATTCCAATCAGGTCGTTTTAACATTCCATAACAGACCTTTGTTCAGGATCTTCATTTTCTATATCATTTTACATAGAATATGAAAATATTTCATCAATATTTCCCATATTAATTTTATTTTATATGTCACCTATAGTGGAATAATTAAGAGATATATTATTATTTTTAAAGCCTTTAGGGTTTTTTATATCCTATGAATTCTATTTATTATTCTCATCATGTGTTTATTTAAGAAAACTTAAATCATGTGTTTACTATGGAAAACACACCTCTATAATGGTGTTTTCAATTTTACTCATTCCTTTTATTTTCCAAGGATTTATATCCTTATAACCAATTGGTCTTCCATACCTCAGATGTGTTTTTGAGATTTCTGTAACATCATTATGTAATTGTGTCCTTGAGACTTCAATTCTAGCCAGTTCATTTACACATGGTACATGTGATTTAGTCACACCCTTTGAATCAGTAAATTTATTAGTCTATTGATTTTCTAGTTCATGAAAATTTAAAATATTTTCACTTACATATCACACTACTGGGTGGGAGGATGGAGAAAAGATAACGTTTTCACATTCTAGGAAATATCCTCCCATTGTTTCTTTTCTCCCCCTAATGCTGGTAATACTAAGTGACAATCATAAAAACATGTTGTAAATACATCATTATTTTTTGGTTCAATATATCTGATGATGGATGAGGATTCATATCTTACATATATTCCAAACCTCTTTTGAGGTCCCATCTTTGTATGTTGTGGGGGAGCAATTAGTAAATATACTACACAACCAAAGATTATTAAGTGGGAGATATTAGGGTCTTGGATAAATGACAAGTAGACTGGAGAGTGATTATGATATTCACTTGTTCTAATGATAATTAATGTCAATTTATGCAATATTTCATGATCCCATACGGATCTCGGTAGATTTTTTCTCATTAAAAATGGTCTAGTAATAAGTTAGAGGCATTTATTAGTGATTTAGCTAAACTATTTTGTATATGCACATGGGTGACTAGATTATCCACAATAATCCCCATTTTTATAAAATAATAATTGAAATATTGAGAGGTAAATTCTCCATCATTATCGAGCCTTTCTTTCTTTATGACATAATCAAAGAATTGTGCTCTTAAATTAATTATTTGAGTAAGAAATCGCGAAGATTCTATATTATGTGTTGAGAGAAAACATACATGTCACCATATTCTAGATGTATCAATTAATACCAAAAAAATATGTAAATTTACCCCATGATAGATGAATTGGTCCATATATATCCCTTTGAATTCCTTCAAGAAAGTTTGTCATTTTATCCTTAATTTTAGATAGAGATGGTCTTAAAATCATCTCTCTAAGAGAACAAATCTCGTGTGGAATTTTTCTTAATGGAGAGATATTTTGGACCTTTATTGAATTTTCATGAAAATTTTCAATTATTTTTCACATCATTCCTGAACCTGGATGACCTAATTAGTCATTCCAAAAATTAATGATTTTTTATCCATTATTTACTATCATATGTGTTTTTATCGCCCTTATATATGTATTATAAAATCCCGATAATAATTTTTGGTAGTTTTTCTAGTAAATAACTTTTAATGAATTTATTAATGATAATGCACATGTACTTTTCATTTTTCTCTGATATAGTTTGGGTATCATGCCTATGATGGTATATATCATTAAAACTTAACAAGTTTCTTTTGTAATTTCTGGAAAAAAATGCATCTCTTATAAATAATTTTTTCCCATTAGGTAAAGAAAAACTAACTTTACCAATCCCTTATATCAAATATATAGGTCCTGATATAGTATTCACAATTGGTATCGTGGTTTAATATCAGAAAAATATTTTTTTATTTTTAAGAATTTTGTGCGTTTTTTCACTATTTGGTATGTAAATATTTTTTTCGTATACATATACCATTTTAATGATTCAAAGCAAGGAAAATAATATTATAAGAAACACTTTATGAAATTCAAATAATACAACATCAAAAATATAAATCATACATAACAAAACATAACATTACATATAATAATTATTATTTTTTCTGAATTATTTCTACCTATTATCTCATCAAATTAACAAGTAAAATCACCTACTTCAAGGTAAGTGAAATCATCATTTGAGGGATTTTGATTCTTATTAAAATTCACCTATTTTTATTTCTCTTAATAGGATGTCTCAGTAAAATTTGGTCCATTCTTATTTACTTTAAGAGACACTTTATATGTCTTAAAAAGATGTTATGGGGTTCAGAAAACTCAAGACTAATGTCCCTTAGAACCGCACTTCTAGAAGGAATCTTCAGGATTACTCAAAGTGCTTGAGTTGATATGTCTTTGATTCTAATAGTCATTTTAAGCATACCCATAGTTATAACCACGTCCTCTGTAACGCCTAACTCCAAAACCATGTCTTCCATGACAATCACATCCCCAACTTCTTCCATGATTATTTTCATGAAAAATAACATTTTCTTCAGAAAATGTTACTATAGAACTAGTAGGAAGAGAGTGATTATTGTTAATAAAAATCCCACTATTCTTCTCTACTATAATTAATGATGATATGATATCAGAATATTTTTATACCCTTAAAAACAATATTTCTATTATAGGGTGATGTGAGATGCATGAAATGTCATATATGTATTTTCAAGCATATCGACAATTGTAATCCCAATATCGTAGTACTGAAACTGTGATACAATTTTATACATAACAGAATTGTAATCACTAGTCTTTTTATAGTCTTAGAAGTTTAAATCATTCCATTAATCATGGTTTGTGGGAATAACAACCTCATTTTTATGATCAAACCACTCTTTCAAACTCTTCCAAATCTTTCATGGATCTCTTTCTATGAGGTGTTAACATTTTAATCCCTCATCAAGATGTCTTCAAAGGAATGTCATCACATTTTCTTTATTTTGGAGGGTTTTTGAATTATTTTCTTTAATTTTTTCAATGAAATCCATTGATTCAAGATGCATTTAAACATCCATCATCCATGGCATGTAATTACTTTTGGTAATATCAAGAGCGGTGAATTCAAGTTTTATGATATTTGAAATGATGATAACTGAGAGAGATAGAGAGAAGAAAAAAACTTTATTATTATTTAAAATAAGAATATAGTGATGGTTTACATTTGGATTAAAGTGAATACAATAAATAAAATGGTATCAAAAACATTAAAATCAAGTTAATATTATAATTTAATAATAAATAATTTTTTATATATCCCACCTTAACTAGTTAATAAATATTTCATGTGGGTGTTTGAAATAAATAAATCAATACATCACATTACTCTTTTAAAACATTATCACACATACTGATTTATTAATTAGACCATCCAATAAGGTGGTGAAAAATAAATAAATAAAATCCATTTAGATATGTGAAAATGTAAAATTTATGGTGGTAACTAAATGAATTACATAAACCATCCAATATGGTAGTAAATAAATAATATTTTTAAAATAATTAGAATCATCCAATCATGTAATAAAAATAAGTCTTAAAATGGATAAATAAAAAATTAGAACTGTTCAACCAGGTAGTGAGAATAAGGTTTGAAACAAATGTTGGAGTTGGTGGCCTATAAAAAACTACTTGTTACTTTATTTTATACTTGTATTCATGGATTTGAATATTAATTAATACCTTATCAGATCTTTATTGTTATTCTGCATGAAAATTAATGTGATAATGTCCTAAGGATAGTTGTAACACTAAAGGGTTATAGAAGATCCCTGCTATGATGAGAGCCTAGAAGTGCCATAACACTATTCTTGAATATATGTTCTATGGACAGATGATGTTATTTTAAATACACAAATAATATACTCCATTAGGGGTGAGAACTCATAAAACTTTGAGGCACCTTCTCATGGTGTGAGCCCTTGGTAATATCTAGGAGGAGATTATGAGAACAAGACCTGGCAGTAGGAAATCCACATTTTATAGTGTCATTTTATGTTCTTATCTTCGAACGTGTGTATTGGTCCTTAGACTTTAAGATTATTATTAATGGGTATTGAAACTCACGCACTTATATGTATTGATGAAAACTGTGACGACACACTGTTCGCAGTGAGGTAGGATATGTTGAGTGTGTCACGAGTAATACTGCATTAATAGATAATGAGAGAAAGGATTTTTCCCTTATGTTCCATAACGGAAGTTGATATCTCGGGCACTTTGATGGAATGTATATAGCCTAAATAAATCCATGGATATAGTAAGGAATGGGAAAGATTAATTCTTATAATTCAAAGAAAGAATAATCAAGCACATGGGTTGATGGAACTATCATGAAACCCTCTTGATTGGAGATATCGTGACAAAGGGATTACATTACATGGTAAGCATTCATAGGAGGTGACATGCCATTGTGGAATTAACTTCTTTCTCTATGGGTGCCTTGCATGTTTCTAGACACTAACCTTGGACATTATGTAGGCTCTACCTAATGCCACTGAGAAAGAGGCCTAGAGGGTCACACGCTAAGTGTATCCAAGTATATCAGTTAAATATTAATTTAACAAGTTGAATAAATATTATTCCTAATTGTGGTTTAATAATTATTCAAGGATGAATGATAAAATTTATTTCAAAACTAGTTATTCGATAGAATATATTATGGGAGAAATAATATATTTATTAGCGAGTAATGAAGTGATATTTATTTAAGAAATAAATATTCATTATTCAAGATCTAATAAATGTGGTGGAGGAAATAAAGAAAATGGAAAATCAAAAGTACACATTGTGTATATTAATATACACACCGTGTAGTTTTTATGGGGATTTGTGAGAAATGATATTATTTTTTTAATTAAATAATATTAGGTTTAATTTCTTGGGCGCATGTCAAGTGATAATAATAGTAAACTATTGTTATTAGACATGGGGTTTTACTAAGAATTAAATGAAATGAATAAATGATTTCAGGTAATTAATTCATTTTATTAGTCTAAGTAATAAAATCCCAATTAAATTATTCTCATTAAGCCTAGAAATTATTTTTTGTTGTGCACTATGGATCTAGATAAATCTCTCAAGCCAAGAGATAATTCTTTTCCTCCAAGAATGCTCTTAAGTTATGAGAGAGATCCTCCTCCACCATATCAAGGAGATCACTTTGGAAGCGGCTCTCAAAGAGATCAAAGGCATACATCATAAGCGAAGGCTCTTCCACACTATCACCCAAAGATACCTTCAGTGACGTCTAGAGATACATGGAACGCATGTGGATCACCTCTAGAGGAAGCCTACACTTGTATTCTATGATGAAAAGACAGATCACATTAGATCGTGACCAGAAACATCAATGGAGAGAGAATTCCATCAAGGTAATTCTTGTATTTTAGTTAAATTAATTATAACAAACATACGATGATCCTCTCTATAGTTCTGGGAATCCCCTCTTTTCTTTCGTTCTTCATTCTATTTCGAAGATCTGGTGTTTTATCATTGTGATGAATCTCGGATTGATCATTGTTAATAGAAAAATAAAGTTGGGTACACCAATCCATGTGTTTCCACTATGCCTGGAACCTACAAGTGGTATTGAAGGGGTTATATCGTTGATTATAATTATTTAGTTTCTCGTTGATGATTTACACATTTCATAATTTAGTTTTTTCAATTCAATTTAATCATTCGACATATCTGAATCTTGAGATATGTTCATCCTCTTTCATTTCTCATTCACCTTACTGAAATAATATTTTCTTTTAATTTTGATTAAAATAAAGTAGAGGATCTCATATAGAGGTTCCAAAGGTTTCTGGTCGTACAACACCAGAATAAATGGCATGTAGTTAGAATCACACTCTGTGTATCAAGGTTCAATGAATCAGGACTGGTCTTCCAAACCAAGTTATGTCATTGGATTTTGTCTAAGTCTTAAAGACTCTGTGTGTTGACCATAAATAGGTGGCACATAATTTTTGGATTATACGTCATGTGGCCTGTTGGACACGGCATGTAGTCCCTTTGGGTTCGGGTTGGACTGTGTACCCCATACATAGTTTTCCCAGCTGGAGACCATGTAACGTAGATACTACATAGCATGTGGCTCATTGGACATGTCGTGTACTTTGAGGATTTCTGAAATATACTTACACACTTTATCCTCAGGCGTGTACTTTGAATGGACGGTGAACGATAGTACACACCGTGTAGTTCGAACTACACGTCGTGTACTCATCCAAATTACACAGATTTATTAAAATTTATTATTATATTATACAAACCCTTGATATATGTACCATGGTGTGGGCATAAAGCTGAGGCACAACACGTGATAGGTGTTTTATATATATGTGTTTAATTTAACATCTGTGTAATGTTCCTTTCTACTCATTGGGTAGTTATGAATGGGAATTCACCGAATTGTCTCCAAGACACAAGTTAAGTACAATGATAATTTTAAATGAATTTATTTGTTTAAAATTATGATGGATGAGAATCTCAAGGAAATTTAGAAAAAGTTTTTAAGATAAAATGATTGATTAATTAAAGATAAATAATTGATTCGAGCATGATTTATCTTAAACAAGAATTATTAAATAATTTAATGCTAGTTTTATTTATGCGTAAATATCGTTGCATGTATGAATGATCATGAGCTAGATCATTACCATTGTATGTGGATAGTTTCTTTTAATTTATTATTTAAATTAAATTTTTTGGTCTTCAATCCTTTTCCTCTTTAATATGCAGGAGGGACTACATGCCAAAGGTTTCTTTTATGTAAAACCCCATTTTACCCCTCACCTACAAGTGAGATAAAATCATATGTAATGGATGGAGCTCCCAAACTAGTAGAGGCGGCTCAAGTTAGGATCCAAGGTGAAACAAATCCAAGTAGATACAAAGGTGGACAGGTGGAAAGCTGTAAACATGAACCCAAAAGGTTCAAGGTGTTTCTCCCCTAGGTCTTCGGTTAGTTTATCAACCACTAGATAAACTAGCCAGAACAAGCTCATGATCATTCCATTTATTTTATTTCTATTAGTTTCATGGTTTATTAATTGTGGGTGTGTTTCCATAATCACACAATTAATGAATTAAACAAGCATGTAAGATAGAACTAAAATAAGACCGACTTATGCGTAAATATTATCTTAGACATGGTTAATCACTTAAGTATATCCCACTTAATATTAAAAATAATGTAATAAAGATAATAAAATAGAAATTTACGTATAAGTATAAAATCCATCAAAGAAATATTAAGTTGGTATAGCCTTCCATAATCTTGGTTAGAATCAAACCATATTTTAAAGTGCTTGACCAACCCTAGTTGGGGTGATTTCAATTATTGAGGAATTCTAATTCAAGGTTTTTGGTTGAATTGACTTGGTTCACATCAAGGGTTGACTATCATAGTAGAACTTGGTGTGACCAAGAGGCAAAGGATGAGAAAATCCAAAATAAAAGGATTTCAGGGTTGGGGAGTCCACTCAACGAATCAAGGAGCTACGAGTTAATGTAGTTGGCATTTAGAATGACTACCTAAAAACTTTCAAGTTTCTTGACCAACCCTAGTTGGTTTAATGTGAAGGGAAATATGGATCATTTCTACTATAATATTTAGGAAATATAATATTCTGAATTCAATAGTGAGGCTTATTGGATTTCGATAAAATAGTGGGAGACTAATAAGTATTAATTTATTTATTTGTCTTAGTTTTATCATGATAAAGTACTAAATTTTTGATCATATTTATTTTTATAAAATGACCAGAAAAATGACATCAAACATATCATTGTGAACCATGATCAAGAAGTAAAACATTCTCACCAGCACCAATTTCTAGGAGTGGAAAAGGCGTTTATGCGTCATCCTTCACCACGAGAATAAATTGTATGTCCTGGAGGAGCCAATTCTAGTTGCGCTTGGAAAAGAGGCCAATTATAAGGAAATATCTCTCTATATAAAACACATGGATGATTCCATGGATGTCCAATATTTCATGTTATTGACCACGTCTAATGAGATTTTGAAGCAACATGAAAACATGGACATTTATAGCATGATGTCTCACCTTAAGGATATCTATCAAGAGAAGGAGAGACAAGAGAGATATAAGATCTCCAATGCTTTGTTCACAACTAATATTGGAGAGTCTTCTCCTAATGGGCCTCATGTAGTCAAGATTATTGGCTACATTAAATGTCTGGACATCTTAGGTATTAAGTTCCTGGATGAGTTGTGTGTATATATCATCCTATAATCACTACCCAAGACCTTCTATAGCTTTATTGTCAACTATAACATGATAAATAATGAGAAGATTCTATCAGAACTTCTAACCTTAATTCTCCATGTAGATAAGGACATGGGGTGTGACAACCCGCAATCCTTATGGTTAATAAGAAGATAAAGTACAAGGAAAAGGGTCCAAGGATTTATAAATGGTCTGAATCCCCCAAGCATCATCCCTCAAAGAATGGGAAGATCCAGAGGTAGGTCAAGGAATGGGAGGTGGTGTGTTTTTCATATGGAAATCCAGGCCACTGGAAGAAGAACTATACCCAGAACCGTGGGGATGCTAAAGGTGCATTCATTATTGAGTGTAAGATTTCAATTTATACAAATTAGGTGTTAGATACAGCTTGTGGGTCTCACATCTATATTCAAATATAGGAACCAGGTAGATTTAAAAATATTTCCAAAGGAGATTTGGATCTTAGATATGCCAATGGTGCGAGGCTGGTTGTGTTTTCCATTGGATATTACCATCTCTCATTGCCAATTGGGATGCTTTTGGTTTTATATAACTATTATTATGTTCCTAGTGTTACCAAGAACATAATTTGTGTATCATTCTTGGATATGGATGGATTTATTTTCAAGTTTGGAAATAAGGGTTATTTCTTTTATAGGAACAATTTATGTTAGGGTATGGAACATTTAAATAATGGTTTGTCTGTATTAAATTATGAAAACTGAGTGTTGGAAATTGATAACGAAACAAACTCACATGACTCAAACAACACCCAGTTGTGGCATCGCTGTCTTGTTCATGTAAACAAGAAGAATTTTACAAAGCTCCACCAAGATGGTTATTTAGACTCTAATAAGAAAAAACCACTTAATAGATGTCACGCTTAAAATGACCAAGCCGCCTTTCAATGGATAGGGTAAAAGGGACAAAAAGATTCTAGGATTGGTACACACATATGTGTGTGGACCATTTCTAGTAGAAGCTAGAGGTGAATATTCTTACTTCATTGCTTTTACTGATGATTTGAGTAGATACAATTATATCTACTTAATGCGGTATAAGTCAGAGTCCTTGGAGAAATTTAAGGAATTCAAGAATGAAGTAGAGAATCAGCTTGGTAAGAAGATAAATAAGCTTTGATCGGATTGAGGTGGAGAATATATGAACCAAGAGTTCATTGGCCTTTTATGAGAGTCTAGGATTCTATCTCAACTTACTCATCCTTATGCACCACAGTGGAATGGTTTTAGTGAAAGGAGGAACCAAACCTTGTTGGACATAGTGAGGTCGATGATGAGTCATGCAGATCTTCCATTATCCTTTTGGGTATATGAATTACAAACTATAGCATACACATTAAATTGAGTACTAAATAAGGTGAAAAATGGAATTCCCTCCAAGTTATGGAATGGAAATAAACCCATTTTGTTGCACACATGTGTATGGGGATGTGAAGCATTTGTTAAGGCCTTATCAGGCAAAAAACTATCACCTTGGGTCACAGGGTGTATCTTTATAGGATATCCCAAGGAAACAAAATGATATTACCTATATAACCCTTCATACAAGAAAGTGACTATCATTATACAAGTTGTCTTTCTTGAGAGGGAACACATCCTCAAAAATGATAGTGGGAGCAATATTGACTTTGACAAAGTTGATGCTCAAGATATACAAGAGTTGGTACAGGAACAAGTTCCACAGGTCCCCATGGAAGAGGTTCTAGAAACACAAGTACTACGTAGGAGCTCAAGTGAGGTAAGGGAACCAAAGAGATTTGGTTTCCTAGTCACTGAGGATGGTGAATCATTATTATTGTACAATGATGAAACTCTCTCCTACAAGGAAGCAGTAGAGAGATTAGAAGCTGCAAGATAGATATAAGCTATGAATTCTAAGATGGATTCCATGTATCAGAACCATGTATGGGTTTTGGTCAATGAGGCAGTTAATGTAAAGCCTGTTGGATGAAAATGGGTGTTCAAGAGAAAGATAGACATGGAAGTTTAAGTTATTACCTATAAAGCAAGGCTAGTGGCTAAAGAATTCAGATAGTGTAAAGGAAATTGACTATGATGAAACCTTCTTTCTAGTTTCCATGTTTAAATCCATAAGAATCATACTTTCTATAGCAGCTTACCATGACTACGATATTTGGAAAATGGATTTCAAAATAGCATTCCTTAATGAGAACCTTCAAGAAGATGTCTATATGATACAACCAGAAGGGTTTGTGATACCAGGTGAATCCAAACGATTTTTCAAGTTGTAGAAAATCATTTATGGATTAAAGAAATCATCCAGGTCATGGAACATTTGATTTGATGAAGCCATAAAGGAATTTGGTTTCATTAAAAACAAATGTGATCCATGTGTTTATAAATAGTTTAATGGGAATGTGATTGTTATCCTAGTAGTATATGTTGATGACATATTACTTATTGGAAATGATGTACTAGTCTTACAGTTAGTTAAGGACTGGTTGAATAAGTGTTTCTCCATGAGGGACTTAGGTGAATCAGCCTAAATTCTATGGATTAAGATCATTCATGATAAACCTAAGAGGTTTTTTGGACTAAGTCAGGGTACATACATTGACCAGATACTAAAGTGATTTAGTGTGGAACAATCTAATAGGGTATTGGTTCCAGTGTCACATGGCTTATAACTTTCTAAGAGAATGTTTCCTCAATCACAAAAAGAGAAAGATATGATGAGTAAGATCCCATACACTTAGGGATATGGGATCCACCATGTATTCCATATTATATATCAGGCTTGATGTTTCCTATGCACTGAGAATGGTAGGAAGATATCAATCAGATATAGGATAATAGCATTGGACTGCTGTTAAGACTATCCTTAAGTATCTGAGAAGAATAAAGGATATGTTCCTAGTTTATGGAGGAGACTAAGAGCTTTTCATCATAGGGTATGTTGAGGCAGGTTTTTAGAAAGATTAGAACAATATGAAGTCGCAATCAGGATATGTTTTATGTCTCAATGGAGGAGCTATGGGCTGGAAGAGTTCAAAGCAGGTATTTGTCACCGATTCTATAGTGGAGTCTGAATATATAGTGGCTTCTAATGCAGCCAAGGAAGCTGTCTGGATTCGAAAAATTTTCCAGGATCTTGATGTGGTTCCTATAAGTATATACCCTATCATAATGTATTGTGATAATACTATAGTGGTGACTCTTTAAAAATAACCAAGGTCACATCAATGGAAAAATCACATTCTCTGGAAGTATCACCTCTTGAGGGATTTCTATCAAAGGGATGAAGTTTCTGTGAGAAGAGTGTCCATGGAAGAAAACATGGTGGACCCCATGACTAAAGGCCTATCTCAGTAGAAGCATGAATATCATGTGATAGATAGCGGGTTAAAGGTTGTGATTAGTTGGCTCTAGTCCAAGTGGGAGATTGTTGGAGTTGGTGGCCTAGAACAAACTACTTTGTACCTTATTGTAAAATTGTATTCATTGATTTGAATATTAATAAATACCTTATCACATCTTGATTGTTCTTATACGTGAAAATGTATGTTATAATGTCTTAAGTATAGTTTTTTCACTAAAGGGTCATAGCGGATCCCTACTATGATGAGATCCCAGAAGTTCCATAACACTATTCTTGAATATATGTTCTGTGGTCAGATGATGTTATTTTAGGGACACAAATAATAAAGTCCATTAGGGGTAAGGAATCATAAAACTTTTAGGATCCTTATCATGGTGTGAGTCCTTGGTAATATATAGGAGGATATTATGAGAAAAAGACCCACCAGTAAGAAATCCACATTTCATAGTGTCATTGTATGTTTCTATCTGAGGATGTTTGTATTGGTCCTTAGACTTTAAGATTATTATTAATGGGTATTGAAACTCACACACTTAGATGTATTGGCAAAAATTGTGGCAACACACTGTTCACAGTGAGGTAGGATATGTTGGATGTGTCACAAGTAATACTGAATTAATAGATAATGTGAGAAAGGATATGTCCCTTATGTTCCATAATGGAAGTTGATATCTTATGCCCTTTGATGTAATTTATATAGACTAAATAAATCCATGTCCATAATAAGGAATGGGAAAGTTTAATTCTAGGAATTCAATGAAATAATAATGAAGCACATGGGTTGATGGCACTATCATGCAACCCACTTGATTGGAGATATCATGAAAAAGGGATTACATTACACGGTAAGCATTCGTAGGAGGTGACATGTCATTGTGGCATTAACTTCTTTATATATGGGTGCCTTGGCGTGTTTCTAGACGTTAACCTTGGACTTTAAGTAGGCTCTGCCTAATGCCACTGAGAAAGAGGCCTAGAGGGTCACAAACTAAGTGTGTCCAAGTATCTTAGTTAAATATTCATTTAACAAGTTGAATAAATATTATTCCTGGTTTTGGTTTAATAATTATTAAATGATTTCTGATCTCATTTATTTCGACACTAGTTATTTGAGAAAATATATTTTGGGAGAAATAATATATTTATTAGCGAGTAATGCAGTAATATTTATTTAAGAAATAATTAGTCATTATTCAAGGTCTAATAAATGTGGTTGAGGAAATAAAGAAAATAGAAAAACGAAAGTACACGTCGTGTATATTAATATACATTCCATGTAGTTTTTCTGGGGATTTTTTAGAAATAATATTATTTAATTAATTAAATAATATTAGGTGTAATTCGTTGGGTGCATGTCAAGTGATAATAATAGTCAACTGTTATTATTATACATGGGGTTTTACTAATAATTAAATGAAATGAATAAATGATTCCAAGTAATTAATTCATTTTATTATTCTAAGTAATAAAATCTCAATTAGATTATTCTCATTAAGCCTATCCATTCTTTGTGGTTGTGCACAACGGATCTGGAGAAAGCTCTTAAGCCAAGAGAGAATTTCTTTCCTCCAAGAATGCTCTCAAGTTACGAGAGAGATACTGCTCCACCAGATCAAGGAGAGATCTTTGGAAGCGAATCTCAAGGAGATCGAAGGCGTACATTGCAAGCAAAGTCTCTTCCACACTAGCACCTGGAGATCCCTTTGATGACGTCTAGATATAGGTAGAATACATGTGGATCACCACTCGAGGAACCTACACTTGGATTTTAAGACACAACGATGGATCACATTGGATTGTGACTAGAAAAATCAGAGAGAGAATTCCATCAAGGTAATTCTTGTATTTTAATTAAATTAATTATAAATAACATATGATGATCCTATCTATGGTTTCGGTACTCCCCTATTTTCTTTTGTTCTTCGTTCTATTCTGAAGATCTGGCATTTTATCATCATGATGGATCTCAGATTGATCATTGTTAATGGAAAAATTAAAGTTGGGTACACCAATCCATGTGCTTCTACTGCACCCAGAACCTACAAAAAAACAAACCTTTCTCATTTTTGATCATTCATGTTGATACTGTGTTGTAAAAACAAAGAGTAAAATAGAGTAAAAATTAGAATCAGAGACATAAAAGAAAATATAAAGGAGATATAAATTTATCAAAGTGTTTCTATAGGTTCAGTATCACTTTATCAATCAATCACATAACCAAAGGCTTGTACTACCCATTTATAGGTAATGCAATGGTAGGTGGTATGGAGATTGGTGGGGGTGTGTAGACCACCCCCACTACAAATCGCACTCACATTCAGTAGCTGCATAACACTTAACATATTATTAAGTCAACACCGAATTCATAAGAGATGATTTAACTTTAGAGGATATTAAAAAACACTTCAATGAACATCAATTATATATGAAAAGAAAATATGATTAGACCGACCAAAAGTCAATTGTTGTGTTCAACTATTTATTTGAGAGTCAATTTTGTTTCATGTATCAACTATTATTTACTATTTGAAAGAACTAGTTTAGTATATTCCTAACACTAAGAGGGGTTGAATTGGTGTTGGGGGTTTTTTAATCCAATCAAAAAATTTATCCCTTTACCACTTTTACTTATTAAGATCTTGATTCTCTTATTACTTTTCCTTGTCATATGCAAGTATATGAAATCCTTAAAGATGGTACAGGATATTTTTATAAGGTTCACTACTAAATAAGAGTAGATAGTCCTTTGAATGGTATGGAAATTATCCAACCACATAACCACTATAAATTAATCCTTTGAATGTGGTTATAATAAGTAGTAAATACTTTTTCACTTGAAATGCACTATAGTCAATTGGAATTGCATGTTTTATATCACTTGGCTAGATCTTTATACTAGCTCTGAAGATAGTCTCCACCTTTTCTATAAGGTTATTTGTAACACCAAGAAAGTATTCCACTTGTTTATATGACTATTGGTTGTAATAGTGATAATTTGATATTATATAAACTTCTTCTTCATTTTGGTTACTTGCTCAGTAGTAGGCAAGAAACCCTTATTACTTCTTCCCAACCGCAAACCAAATGCTGCACTTTCTTCTTCTTCTATCAGTAATAATAATATGAATGTTTCATGGACTGGTGATCAATGAATTCTTCCTAAGACAAATGATGAACAATGAAATATAGATTTTACAAACACTTATTCATTAGCCTTTGACCTTTGATACAAAATAATATGTAATAGAGTTTTAGTGTCTTGATCTTTTTCTTCTTCAGTGCAAAACAAACTGCAATGGATCTTCTTCTTCCAACCTTTCTAGAATCACATACTTCTTTGTGATTATTGAAACAATGGAATCAACATAATTAATTCTTTTTATTTGATACATAATATCAATTAGTGAATGCAGTATCAGTTCTCTGATCTTTCACACAAGCAATATATAAATAATGCTCAATATCAACTTGTTAGTCAATCAAATGCACAAGAAAATTCTCCTTCCTTATTCTAATGAAATCTTGGACTCACTTGATTAATAAGAGATCACTATTTCATGCGATATTAACTTCATGAAATTTTTGCATGGAACTTTCATGAAAACTGATAGCGCTTATATATATATTATATGTGATATATTTCTTCTATTTGGTTTTTATTTCTCTTATAACTTCACAATGCCTTCACAAAAATGGGTTCTTGTATTTCAATGTGTTTCACTACATGTTCATGAAAGTTTTCTTCTTCTTCACTTTGGTGAAACCATACATAATATTTTTTGTGGATTTAGTTCTCTTTTCCCAAACGTGAATAAGTATAAATCATTGTTACACTTATTTACACACACCGGAATAGATGAATGGTATCTCTTTGAGTAGTGTATAAAAAACCATAAAATAGTATACTTTTCATCACTTCCTCATTTGAGAAACACCATAGTGTGTGTTTGTTCATCTTCACTATACATCTTTTATCAACCTGATACACAGTTTCTTTGTGTGATGTTTTTATACGTGGATTAGTTTCGTGTGTCATAAACTAGTTTGTGGATATTTTTCTCTTCACATGAGAGAAGAGTATTTTATAAACTCAATAATTTTATATCAATATCCTTGTGAAACACTTGAGTGTGTGAGTCTCATATCAAGTGATCGTAATTCTTCTTTGTGAAAGAAACTACTTCATGGAACATCTTCGTGAAAACAGAGATACACAAAACTCCTTCACACTATAGATGAGTGTGGAACTCCCTAATTTGCAGTTTCAATGAGACTCATGAAACTATGATACTTAAATTGAATGGAAGCTCGAAGTGGTACTCTATTTTTCTAAGAAAATGATAGCACATGAAAATAATGTGAGTGGAAGCAGCATCGCACCTTATCTCGATGCCTCGGTATTTATAGAGAGTTTTTCACCACCTCTATTAATTTAATAACCAAATCAAATCCCTATAAATCATGTTGTTATAATCATCCCTTTGAATGATCAATGGACTTGGCCTTTGAAATCTTCAAATTCTTAAGTTCAAATGACATTAAAAATATTGGCATCTTTTCTTTGTGATCTTTCCACAATTCACATCTCCACTTCCTACATGACAATACCTTTTCCATTTTTTATGAATAAATCACATTAATTCAATCATAAATGCATGTAACTTATATTCCCAAACTCATGATGATCAACCATAGTGATCGACTACTAGGATGGCCCCCTACAGTTGTGTTTTCAGGCCGAGGCATCCCCATATAAATCATGAAAAAAAAGTTTCATGATTCTTTCGATCATGTTAGTATCATCATTTTGACCTCATTATGATCATGGAAACCTTGGGTTTGACCGATGGTGGTTCTTCCATCTTCTCCAGTGAAAAAAGTAGCATCGTTGAGTGGCAGGAAGAGGAAGATGATAGTGAATTTAAAAAATGCACAAATTAATTAAATCCACAAGCATAGGAGATCAGATTGCTCATATTTTATTGATTGGGTGGTCAGCATTATATGTGTATGTTTTAAAATGTGTGAATAGTGTGCACAACCCTGTTATCCAACATCGAACTCTACATGTACTTCACTTTTCTTTATAAACTAAATCATGCCAATAGCCTCTTGAGCTGGCATAGGGGTCGACATCCAAATAACACTACACAAACCTTTCCCCCACATGTGATGTGGTCCATGGGATTCCCTATGGGCTTCTAGCCCAACCTATCTGTGTTTCTTTTGGAAATGGGGATGACCTAGTTTGTTTAAGGTTCAAACTTTCCAATTGATTTCTAACGGGTTTATTCATAGAACCAGAAACATCCAATGATTCTATATCCATTTGGACCTACTTTCCAAAGGTAGGTTCTCATTAGTTGTGGATCGATGAGGCTTAAGAATTTTCATTGGTCGAGAGGATGGGAGGTCAGGCTCATCACACCTTTTTTAGGGGAATTATTACCTACTCTGGGACTCTCTTATAGATTTAAGTTATGTTCACAAATCCTTATTAATTCACCAAGTATGAAAATGAGTTTTCTTTTATATTTGGAAATCAATGATTGATATGTATGGGTTTTAGATAATCTTTCATATGTATTTGAGGTTCTTCATCGATAGAGAATAATCCATATGTATTGGAGATTCTTAGTCAATGGTATCCTTCAATATATTATATAGAAACATCTTGGTTATTATGATAACCATACTGGTTTTAAATCCACTCAGTGGGGCACTTGAATTTTATTATCATTCAGAAATACAGGGATTATTTCAGATTTGGGATCGTACCCGCAGATGGTCTACCTACATATCCTTGTTAAAGAAAGGAATCATAACCCAGGTAGTTTGATAGGATGGATATAGTTTAACGTCATATGGGAAAAAAAGAATTAATAAAAGATGGGATTTAACCTTATAAAGGCTTCCTACGTACTCTACTTTTAAGGCAGAGATCAAAGTCCATGTAGTTCGGGTGAAGAAATATGGGTCTTATGCATGGTTAATGGCCCAAAAAGAGATGTCGTGATTACTTCTACACTCTAAGATCACGTGAATCATGCTTAGTGTGAGAAACAAGAGGTATCAGTAAATTTGACGATTGTGCTACAAAACGATGCAGTCACAAGAAATGATGTGGGGATTATGTATGTATGACTGCCCAAGTAAATGAAGATTAGGAATTAGTCCAGGAAATAATCCTAGGAGCAGGGTCCATAAAGTTATTTGTACATTATGTAGATTTGGAATTTTAATTCAGGGCTTACTCCTGAAAATGAGGCCCAAATCAAAGGAAATTAAGGTTGGGGATTACTCCTAAGGATGATTCCCAATTAAAGGGAACTCATAACCCAGGTCTTAATTCTGAGGAGGAGGCCCAATGTTAAAGGAACTTATGATTTGGGGCTTAATCCTGAGAAGGAGTCCCAATTAAAGGGAACTTATAACTCAGGGCTTAATCCTGAGGAGAGGGCCCAATTAAAGAGAAGTTATAACCCGGGGCTTAATCCTGAGGAGGAGTCCCAATGTTAAAGGAACTTAGGACTTACTCCTGAGAAGTAGGCCTATTCAATTCCTCTTAGATAAGGAATCAAATAAAGTAACCATGCCATAAATGTCTTTGAAGAAGGTTTAGAAGGTCATATCTTGAATAGGAGAGGTGGATTTGAGGAAAGAAGGTGACTATGAAGGAGGCGCACAAGTTTTGTTCTGGCATACAAGTCCTGGTCGCACAAGTAGACTTGCGTGACATGATTCACCTTGGGCGACGAAGAATCCATAGAGTAATACTTGGGCGACTTGGAACTCAAGCCTTTAGTATCATCTCTAGAGGCTTCCAAAAGGTTGGCGCGCAAGTTCCCTTGAGAGGTCAAGGAAGCGCTCAAGTGTTTCCATTTCCCTTAAGGGATGGAAACTTAGGCGCACAAGTATTGATGATTTCTAACACTTAGGCCTTATTTTTCCTCTTTAGAGATTCTATTCTAGGTAAATAATTACCTTGGAAGTGCTTGAAAGATGTTAGAAAAAGACTTGGGAGACCAGAGCTTGACTCTAAGTTTTAGAAAATTCATCCTCAAAATGGGGGTCCCACAGGGTCTATTTATAGGCCACTGGGCACTTTGGGCGAAAAAAATAATAGGGCGCGCAAGTGACTTGTGCGACCCATATGTGGCGCGCACGTGACATGTGCGACCAGAAGGAAACTTGCGCGACCCATTCTTAGAGGTTTCCTTGTTCATGCCTTTTTCAATTTTTGATGTTCTTCAAAGGATGAATCTCTTGGTGCTTAAGGTATTCCCCTTTTCCATTCATTAGACTCTGTGATGGAAAGGAGCATCAACAAAAGTCCCCCCTCAGAGTTGGATCCGAAAAAGGAAAGAGGATTTGACTCTGAGGATAATGAGAAACAAGAGTTAGGTGGCACGCAGGTGGTAGGCGCGCAGGTTCTGGTGCGCAGGTTCCGGCGCGTTGGGTTATAGGATCGCCTATATATATGGGTGTCACTTAATGCAAAACATCCTGTCTTTTGAGTTTTTTGAGCTCTCATCGCGCAAGTATCTTCATCTCTTTGGTTTATCACGTTTTTCCTGTATCGCGCTTCTTCCAGTAAATTTTGACTTGTGCAATAGTACTTGCGCAACTACACTAGTGCGTCCACACTTGCGCGACCACACTTGCACGGCCACACTTGCACACCTTAATGCCTTATCCATTTTTTTTTGTTTTCTTTCACAAGTATTTCACAAAAAACAGACTTACTTAAAATTTAACTACTTGATCCTTGTGCAGATTCAATGGCTCCTAGAAGAATTGGATCGGCTGATGAGTTGGCAAGTAAGAGAATTGATGATATGATGAACATCATTATCCATGACTATTACGATATATGCGACAGTACTCTCCCATATTTGGACAAGTACTTGAAGAAATATCATGTCAATTTCCCACAGAATATTTACTTGCCTTTATATGGCCATGGTCATCTGCAAGGAGTCAACGTTCCAGATGCAAAGAACTATATTCCCAATTCCTGGTTTCAGACTTACACCAATTTTGCTTTAGTAAATGTCTCAGTTGTAGGATCATTTGTTAATGTTGGAATAGTGGAGAAGGCATACATAATGAATCATATCCCATGTACTCCAGATCTGAAACCTCACAAGCCTAAGCTGCAGCCACATTGCTATCCCTCCATTTTCTGAAATTCTCAAATGGATCAATCCAAGGGATGGAAAAAGATTTGGAATTTCCATCCCGGAGGAGGTGTGAAGCCGACTTGGATGTGGGCTTATTGGGTGCGACAAACCTGTGCAGAGTTTGTCGAGGATCTGAAGTGAGCTGCAATATATGAAGTCTTCTGGGCTGGGTAGACATATGTCTACAGGAATGATAATTTTGTGTCGGAGCTAATCAGCTGCTGGAGCCCGGAAACCAATTCTTTCCATCTGACTCATTGAGAAGTAAGAATCAACTTGTGGGATGTCTAAAATATCTCAAGGGATCCAATTTTGGAAGATATTTATGATGAATTCATTCCCCCCAAGGTTACCTGGAATGATTCGGAGAAGACTCTGGCTTTGGCTCAAGAGTTATTGAAAATTTTTCACAAGCTCAAGAATTCAAAGTCCACCAAAACTCATTATAAAAAGGATATTAATCTAGAGGAGTGGATGGATATGTTTCTCCTCAAGAAGAAGGAGAAGGGTCCCAACTGTACTCGTCCTACCAGTTTTCCCAGAACAGAGAAGAGGGGTGCTATTGGCACATTCTGGACAACTCTGGAAGCGGGAGAGTTTGAAAAGTGGGGGTATGAAGCGGATAAAAGAATCCCAGAGAAGACCCATCTGGTGGGATTTTTAGCTTTGTGACTTAGTGTTTATCTTCTTCCAGTTAGGGATTCTAAGGGAGGCATCAGGACAGGGACCTTCATTGTTGCATCCAAGTTTGATGAGAGAAAAATGGTTGGGTTGGCCACCCCGATTTTGGTGAAGATTCATAGGATCTTACTCCATGTCTATATGGGTGTTTCCCTCAGAATTCGGGGATGACCTCCTGGATGGGAGATTCAAACGTTCAGATCGGTTTCTAGCGGGTTTGTTCGTAGAACAGGAAACATCCAATGATTCCACATCCATTTGGACCTACTTTCCAAAGGTAGGCGCTCATTAGCTTATGGACTGATGAGGCTTAGGAATTTGCATTGGTCGAGAGGATGGGAGGTCGGACTCATCACACCTTTTTTAGGGGAATTATTGTCTATTCCGGGACTCTCTTTATAGATTTAAGTTATGTTCGTGAATCCTTATTACATTACCAAGTATAAAATGAGCTTTTCCTTTAGTTTTGACAATCAATGATTAAATATGTAATAAATTTAGAGAATCTTTTATATGTATTCGAGGTTCTTCATCAGTAGAGAATCATCTATATCTATTTAGAGATTCTTGTTCAATGGTAACCTTCAAAACATTCATATAAAAGTCTCTTGGTCATTATGATGACCAGGCTGGTTTTAAAGCCACTCAGTGGGGCACTTGAAGTTTATTGTCATTCAGAAGGACATGAATTATTTCAGAGTTGGGATCGAACCCATAGATGGGCTACCTACGTATCCTTTGTTTTGGAAAAGGAATCAGAACCCACGTAGTTCGAGTAAAGGGTATGATGTTTATGATTGATGGCTCAAAGCAGGATGTCACAATTACTTTTACACTCTAAGCTCACGTGAGTCATGCTCGGTGTGAGAAACAAGAGGTATTGGTAAAAATTAGACAATTGTGCCATGAAATATGCAATCATAATAAATGGTTTGGGGCTTATGTATGTATGACTGCCTAGAGGATTTACTTTAGGGAGAAAATCCAGGAACAGGGTCCATAAAGGTATATGTGCTTCATGGAGATTTGAATACTCTAACTTGGGACTTATTCCTGAAAAGGAATCCCAAATTAGGAGAGGATTGATAACTGGGTTTTACTCCTGAGAAGGAATCCCAGATCAAACGTAGATTAGTACTGGTTAAAGAGAATTTAAGGGACTTGGGGCTTACTCTTGAGAAGGAAGCCCAAGATTAGGACTGGGACTTATTCCTGAAAAGGAATCCCAGGTTAAGGATTAAGGTTTGGGGCTTACTCCTGAGGAGGATTCTCATATTTGAGATTGGGGCTTATTCCTAAGAAGGATGCCCAAATTAAGGGACATGGGGCTTACTCCTAAGAAGGATGCCCAAAAATTATGACTGGGACTTATTCCTGATAAGGAGACCCAGGATAAGGATTCTCTCATCTTAAAGGATGAGGTTGAATGAATGAACTCTCAATCTTTGGTGACATAAAAATGTATAAATCACTATGTTTTGAGATATATTCCACAGAATTCCTTTCAAATAAGGAAGTCAAATCAAGAAATCATTCCATAAATGGCTTTGAAGAGTATCTTGAAGACTAAATCTTGAATAGGAAAGGTGAAATGGCTTAAGAGGGGTAAAATGGGCAAGATGGGAACCCAAAAAGGTAGGGGCGTGCAAGTCTTGAAAGGCGCTCAAGTCTTACGTGGGCGCGCAAGTATTTGTCGCGCAGGTATACTTGCGCGACATATGGGGGTACTTGTGCGATTTTCAACCAGCATTAGAATACTTGAGCGACTCTTTATTAATCCCTTTAGAATCCTCTTGAGGTTCTTCCAGAAAAGGGACGCGCAAGTTATATCGAAGGAATAAGGCGGCGCGCAAGTGGGACCACTTCCCTTAAGGGTTGGCCACTCAGGCGTGCAAGTGTTGATGAGTTTCAACACTTAGTCCTTCCTCCTTCTCTTTAGATATTCCGTTATAGGTAAGAAATTACCTTAGAAGTGTTCCGGAAGCTTTTGAGAAGAGACTTGGGAGTCGAGAGCTTCAATCCGAGTTTCTGGAAATAGATCCTCTCGAATGGGGGGCCCACAGGGTCTATTTATAGGCAGGAGAAGACCCCGGGTGGTTACCGGGCAGTTACCACTTAGGTCGCGCAAGTCACTTGCGCGCCAAGGTGCGTCGCGCAAGTGGACTTGCGCGACAGTGATATAACTTGCGCGGTGAAGATGCTTTTGATCCTTTGTTCATGCCTTTGTCGATTTTTGATGTTTTCTTCAAAGGTTGAATCACTTTGAGCTCAGATATTCCCCTTTTCCGATCTTTAGATTCTATGACGAAAGGAGCGTCAACAAAAGTCCCCCCTCAGAGTTGGATCCGGAGAGAAATGAGGATTTGACTCTGAGGAAATCGAATCCATCCAAAGGAAAAGGGGGCGCGCAAGTCTTCAGGGCACAGAGGGCGGCGCGCAAGTGCGCATCGCGCAGGGATACGGCACTCAGATAGGCTTCCTGGCCTATAAATACACCGCTTTTGGCCGTGTATAACATCTGATCCCGAATTTCTCGGGCTCTCGCCGCGCAGGTTGCTCTGTTTTCTAGTGTTTTCCTTGATGTCGCGCTACTGTAAAGGCATTTGTACTTGCGCGGTTTATACTTGCGTGTCAAAAACTAGCGCGGCACATGAATACTTGCGCGCCATTTTTTAGACTTGCACGCCTTTATTCCTTAGCAATTTTTTTCGAATTCTTTCACAAATTTTATGAAAAATAAAACCCATTTAAGAGTTTAATTTATTCAACTTTTGTGCAGATTCAATGGCTCCTAAGGGAATTAAAACGTCTGATGAACTGGCTAGCAAGCGGATTGATGACATGATGAACATCATTGGCCACGATTACTATGATATCTGCGACAGCACTCTCCCAGATTTGGCTAAGTACTTGAAGAAATATCATCTTAATTTCCCACAGAGCATCTACCTGCCTCTATATGGTCATGGTCACCTGCAAGGAGTCAATATTCCAGATGCAAAGAACTATACACCTGAAATGCAGCTGCACTGCTACTCCTTAATTTCGGTTATGCTGTGCATTAAGAGCAACAACAATGGTGTGAACTTTCAAATTCTTCCTCCATGTCATTTCCTTGCAGATATGAAAATGGAAAACCCATGGGCTGAAATGTTTTCCACTACTGGTTGGTGGAGAGAAGATAAACATGGTATTAGAGCATTATCTGAAAAGATTACTCTCTCCAAATGGCTCTTTACTTCCAATGCTCCATTCTCAGATCCATGTATCCATCTTCCAAGTCTCTTGGACAGAAATAGATTCACTGTTTGATCAGCAGAAAATTTTCTCAAACCGCACTCAATAACATCCTTTTACAATTGTTCCAAGAAGAGCTGGTATCACTGCATCTCTTATTGTATCCAGTTGAATGAATGAATTCTAGGTGGTTGCTGATGAAGCTCGGGATGCCGTAAATCAAATGAAGTGTTATGTTGAAAGCCTCTTGTAATTCTTGAAAAAGAGAAGAGACTCCAGTCTGTGGATGTCCTTCTAACTCTTGTGTATCAATGAAAAACACTTTCATCTTCAATCATTTGTACCTGCATTCTTTCACTACCTGCTTCAAATTTACATAAACCAATGGGCTTAGTAAGCATATTTTGATTTTTACTAGGATTATTACAAATAACCCTACAAACTTTGAATCTTTTAATTGATCAATATTACCTAAATCATACGAAAATGTATATTTAGTGAGCTGGAACTTGACTTTTATTCAGAGTTCCTTTGTCTTTTGTGGGCAGTTTAAAGTCATGCATTCCGGACATAAAGGGGCTAATGTTTAAGGTCGAAATAGCTTTGACCAAAATGGATTAAAATTGATTCAATTCCTTGACAATTTATTTGAAAACATATTACCATACTCAAGTATGAGAGAAAATATGTAAACTATGGCTTAAGAATATTTAAATCTGAGGAATGATATGAAAAAGAGCTAAAAAAAATTAGAAGAAGTAGTTTCCAAGAATGAAGTTACTATTATTTAACAAAACCCATTAGGGGGTTGAAATATGCAGGGCCACCTAAGGGCATTGGATGCATGATCAAATAAATAGCATCTTTCGGCTGACAAGTCTGTTATGTGGACTGTTTATGCAAGGCCACCTATGGGCACGTGTTGCATAGTCAGGAAAAAGAACTCTCAGAAATTTACTTTCCTAGTGCTAAAAGCCAGTGAAAGTTTATGGAGATTCAAATTTTCTAAAGTATAGAGTTTGTTGTATGGAAAGAGGTACTTGAATATGGAGAAGATATTTTCATACAAGATTATCGAAGAACTGGATGAATATCACTCCTACGAAGGTCTGACCCAAACGTAGGGAAGAAGAATAAACCATAGACTTGAATACTTTCATATCATGAAAAAGGATATGGGACAAATATGTTAAGGATGGCTATTTTTTGCGGATCCCTACATACTATCGTTTAAGACAAATAAGGACAAAAGAGGCATTCTTCCCAAGAATGAAGTTACCATTATTTAACAAACCCGTTAGGGGGTTGAAATATGCAGGGCCACCTAAGGGCATTGGATGCATGGTCAAATAAATAGCATCTTTTGGCTGACAAGTCTGTTATGTGGACTGTTTATGCAAGGCCACCTATGGGCACGTGCTGCATAGTCAAGCAAAAGAATTCTCAGAAGTTTGACATTTTTGTGACTAGAAGTCATGAAAAGGGTTATGAAGATCTGAAAATATTTAAGGTTAGGATTATAACACATAAATATGGGTATTGTCCAATATATATAGAGATACATAGGTCAATGATAACCATAATCATGTTGTGGCTGGGTCCTGAATTGAAATTTTGGACTTCACTACGTATCTCATAAGAATGAGAATCAAGCCATACGTAGTTCTTGAAATGTAGTTTAACTTCGTGTAGGACGAAAGTATTATAGATCTTAGTTTAGGGTCATAGAATTCAGACCATAATAATGAATACACAGTGTGTGTTTTCATGAGGACTTTTCAGCCAAGGGACTGAAAGTGAAATTTGGGGTTAGGCCCAAGAGACTTAGGGCTGGATTTGAGGGATACTCGAACGTTCCTACGTATCCCATAAGGATGGGAATCAAGCCTACGTAGTTCTAGAACTACCCTTTGTACAAATTTGGTTCGTACATGTGAAGGGTGAAAGGGGACTTTAGTACAATGATGGTTTAACCTAAGATAAAAAGTTTAGGCATTTCCATGTATGCACGTAGTCTTTTGAAATGAAACATGATTGAAAAAAATCAATGTCAATAATAGTTCTCTCTCAAATGAGGAAATCAAAGAGTATTTTAGTTTATTATCGTACCGGACAAAAGTGTTGCATAGTTTAACGTCATATAACAAAGTCGAAAGTGAATCAATGTAAAGATATTGATTCTAGGGGCGGTTTCACGAATCAACATCATATGAGATGGTGGTGAACCGATGTGAAGAGATTGTTTTTTTTTTGGCTTGAACCCTGGGAGGTTGCCTACATACCCAGCCTGGAGGGAAAGGATCAAAGTCTGTGAAGTTCAATTAAAGAATGAATTAATGATCAAGTTGTTCTTGGGGACAACGATCTAAAATTAAAAAAAATGTTGTTGGGACTTATACATGGTTAGCGGCCCAAAGAGAGTGTTATGGTTGAGGTATTATCTAAGATCACGTGATTCATACTCGGTGTGAGAAACAAGAGGTAACAACAACTTTAACAATGCATAGTTTAATGTCATGTAGGACATATAAAAGGACTATGCAGTTTAAAGTCTTACAGTTAGGACTATTGGTGCTGCGCAGTTTAGTGTCATGTAGCAGGGACAAAATACAGTTTAATGTCATGTAGGACGTATCATGAATTTTTTGTACAGTTTAGCATCATGTAGTTAGTACGATGAGGACAATAGAGTTTAATGTCATGTTGGACGAAAGGGGGACTACGCAGTTTAATGTCATGCAGTAAGGACAAAATAACACACCATTTATGTCATGTTGGACGCATTGGGGATTTTTTTCCACAGTTTAACGTCATGTTGGATGAAAGTGCGAATAGTTTAAGGTCATATGCATGGACCATGGATGGTGCAGTTTAATGTCATGCTGGACGGTGGTGTAGTTTAAGGTCATACAGGACCTTTGATGATTATGTAGTTTAACGTATTTCCGGACGTAAGGGACTTTTATACAGTTTAGCGTCATGTAGTTAGAACGTCACAGTTTAACGTCTTGCTGGACATAAGGGACTTTCCTACAGTTTAACGTCATGTTGGACGTAGTTGCAGTTTAAGGTCATACTGGACCATTGCTGTATAGTTTAATGTCATATAGAAAGGACGAAATAGTGTTGCACAGTTTAGTGTCATGTTGCGGGGACAAGTTCTTTTTTCTACAGTTTAACGTCATGTTGGACGAAGTTGCAGTTTAAGGTCATACTGGACCATTGCTGTATAGTTTAATGTCATATAGCAAGGACGAAATGGTGCTGCACAGTTTAGTGTCATGTTGCGGGGACAAGTTCTTTTTTCTACAGTTTAACGTCATGTTGGACGAAGTTGCATTTTAAGGTCATATTGGACCATTGCTGTATAGTTTAACGTCATATAGCAAGGACAAAATGGTGTTGCACAGTTTATTGTCATGTTGCGGGGAAAAGTTCTTTTTTCTACAGTTTAATGTCATGTTGGACGAAGTGGAAGTTTAGGGTCATACTGGACCATTGCTGTATAAACCAATTGTAAGAGTCTTGGTTCTGAGGACCATATTTTGTGTTTATACAAAATATTTCTTCAGAAATCTGGCATTGGTTGGAGTCTTGATGAGTTCTCCATCCATTGAGATTAATGAATAAGCTCCATTGGAGTAGACCTTATGTATTGAATAAGGTCCTTCCCATTTTGGTTCAAGCTTGGGAGGCTTCTTTCCCGGTATCATTAGTGTTCTAAGAACTAACACCAATTCTCCCTGAATGAATGAACGAAGACGAACTTTTTTGTTAAAAGCTCGTGCTATTCAATTCTGATAGATTTCCAAGTGGTGCAAAGTGCACAATCTTTTCTCATCTAACTGTTCCAATTCATTCAATCGCTTTTGGGATTGCTCATCTGTAGATAACTGATCACAAATGGCTACTCTGAGTGAGGGCAATTGAACTTCAATTGGAAAGACTACTTCTGTTCCATATACCAACGAATATGGAGTTGACCGCGTTGCATTGCGGGTGGTATTCTGATAAGCCCATAAAGCATGAAAGAGTTTATCAGGCCATGACCTCTTACCTTTATCCACCATCTTTTGCAGTATATTTGAAAGAGTCTTGTTAAAGGCTTCTATTTGGACATTGGCCACCGCATGATACCGAGATGAATGGTTGGATTTAATGTTGTATTCTTGATACAATTTCTTCACCTCAGAAGAACAGAAGTTGGTGCCGTTGTCCGTCAATATGGTATGAGGGACACCAAATCTAATAATGATGTTAGACTTGATGAAGCTAACAATACATTTAGAACTGACTTCTTTGAGAGGTACTACCTCTGCCCATTTGGAAAAGAAATCAGTAGTAGTAAGAATGTACTTAAACTGCTTGGTCGTAGATGAAGGGTAAGGTCCCACCACATCCATTCCACATGTGGAAAATGGCCATGAGTATTTAGCTGTATGAAGCAACTCTGGAGGTTGATGAATGAAGTTGGCATGTACTTGACATGAATGACACTTCTTTGTGAAATCAACACAATCTTGTATCATTGAAGTCCAAAAGTATCCAAGCCTTCGAATTTGATCAGACAATCTATGTCCAGACTGGTGGGCACCACAGACTCCTGCATGCACTTCTTTCATGACAGCCATTGTCTCTTCACCATCAATGCATCTGAAGAGAACTCCATCAAAACCACGTTTGTAGAGAATTTTCTCTAGGTGGTTTGGGCTATCATAAAGAGTAAAATTGACCACACGTCACCGGATTTGTTCTTTCTCAGCTCTATCAGGTGGAAGTATTCCATTTTGAAGGTATTCCCTGATAGGTGACATCCATCCTGTAGTATGACCATATGGTTCAGGAATGGGACTAATTTCATTAATTTCCTCTGTTTTGGCTTGAACATAAGGTGAAATTGCACGACGGTGGGCAATACTGATGGTTGTCTCGTCCCGATTTGGATCTGCTAGAGCTGTGGCTATATTAGCCAGTGCATCATCTTGAGCATTTTGTGATCTTGGGACATAAGAAAATGTCGGTTCTGAAGGGAATTCCGCCATTAACTCTCTGACGTAATAATACAAAGGGATTAATTCTTCTTTTCTGATGGCATAATCCCCATTGACTTGTTTGATTACCAGGTCTGAATCACCTTTCACCTTTAAGTGATTCACTTGTGCTTGAAGCGCTAACTCCAAGCCTGTAATAAGAGCTTGGTATTCAGCTTCATTATTGGTACCACCTTCCCACAATAAAAAGGAATAAGGTAACACTGCCCTATCTGAAGAAATGAGCACAATTCCTAAACCCACTTTGTTGAATTTAGGATTTTCCATTTTCTTCCCTGTTGGACTTCTGGAAGCACGATCAAAATACATTTCCCATGTTTGAGGACTCTCTTGAATAGAGAACACTTCCTCATCAGGGAGTTCAATATCTGAAGACGTGTCTTCCACTGAAGGATGTTCAGCCAGGAAATCAGCCAGAGCTTGGCCCTTAATTGCCTTTTGAGATACATACTGAATGTCGAACTACTTCAAAATAACTGCCCACCTTGCTAGACGTCCTGTAAGCATTGGACGACTAAGGATGAATTTGAGCAGATTATTGCGAGATACCAATTGGACCTCGTGATGTTGCAAGTAGTGTCTCAGTTTCTGAACTACAAATATTAATGCTAGGCAGCACTTCTCAATACTTTAATACCGGGATTCTACTTCAAGCATAGTTCTACTGAGATAGTAGAGGCTATTTTCATTCCCAACATCATTCTTTTGAGCGAGAAAGGCACCCAATGATCGCTCTAGAGCTATCACATAGAGGATAAGTGGTCTACCCTCAACAGGTGGCATGAGTACTGGTGGACTCAAGAGGTATTTCTTGAGAACATCAAATGCTTCTTGACATTCTTCAGTCCACTGGTAAGTGACTCCTTTTTTCAATAATTTGGTAAAGGGTAAACTTTTGCCTGCCAAATTGGCGATGAAACGCCGAATATAGGCTAAGTGTCCTTGAAGTCCTCCTAATTCTTTCAAATTCTGAGGAGGTGACATACCAAGGATTGATTTGGTCTTATCAGGATCGACTTCAATACCACGATGGCATACAACAAAGCCGAGGAATTTTCCTGAGGTTACCCCAAAAGCACATTTTAAGGGGTTCATCTTCAAATTATATTGTCGAAGTTTGTGGAATATGACTTCCAAATCAGCCAAGTGATTAGAACGTTGTTTGGATTTAACCACCAAATCATCCACATAGCATTAAACAAACTTCCCTAAGAAATGTTTGAAGATACGATGCATGGCGCGTTGATATGTTGCACCTGCATTCTTTAAACCAAAGGGAATCACCCGGTAACAAAACACACCTTGAGGAGCTCTGAAATCTGTAGATTCCTCATCTTCTGGGGCCATTCGGATCTGATTATATCCGGAATATCCATCCATGAAGGAAAGTACTTCATAGCTAGCGGTCACATCAATTAAGAGTTCTGTAATCAGAACTGGGAAATCATCTTTAGGACAATACCGATTAAGATCTCTGAAATCGATGCAAACCCTAATTTGTCCGTTCTTTTTCTTTACAGGGACAATATTAGCCAACCACTTGGGATACTGAACTTCTCTGATGAAGTTAGCTTTGATCAGTTTATCCACTTCAGCTTCAATTTTGGAAGCATAAGTTGGGTGTGTTCTTCTCGCGGCTTGCTTAAATCCTCGATGTTCTTTTGGTAAACCCAAATGATGAGTAGCAACATCAGGATCAAGCCCAGGCATTTCTGTATAGTTCCAAGCAAAAATATCTTTATTTTTCTTTAAAAAAGAAATATACATCTCTTGCTCTTCAAGGTTCATGGCCGCACTAATTAAAGTGGGGCGTGGATATTTCTTTGTACCCAGATTTATTTCTCTGAGTTCATCCACAGTGGTAGAGATACCCTCTTCAAATGCTGGAGGAGCATCTCTAAGACCTTCCTCTTCCTCTTCATTATATGTTATTTCTTCCGTTTCTACTTGCATAGTATATGACAAAATGAAATTCTCATGATCATAAGAGATGTCAAAATTTTCACATTTTGAAGAAGAAGCTTCCATTTCCGACCCTATTGATGATAAAGGGCCTTCTTTGGGAAATAAAGGGGAGATGATGGATTGAGAATCGGCATCATTATTCACCTCTGGTGTTGCTATAACTTCTTCTGGCCTGATTGGAGAAGTATAGACTTGTTGGACTTCAGCAGATGAAATGAAAACGTCACCACTTATGCTTTCATCACTATTTGGTAGGTTACCAATTTCTCCCATGTTGTTTGGATCAATTGTCGTAATTGACATTATGGATCTTTCCATAAGAGTATTTTGATTTGGGCCTATTTTGTCAATTTGACTGATAGGTAACACATAATCTGTACTCACATGTGTAAATGAATTTATTGGAATTTTCTCCAAACCATATAGAGCATTAATTTTGGTAATTTCCTTCATTGTAGATTTTTCTCTTCCCTTCATGTGATAAAATTATGCCTCAATGTATTGAGACTCACATGTCTTGAACAAGGCCTTATCACTATACAATGTTCCAACTTGACCATTGAAACAGTATTTGAGACATTGATGGTATGATGAAGGAATAGCTGCATGCTGATGTAGTCAGGCTCTTCCAAGCAAGACGTTGAAAGCTAAGTCTTGATCAACAATCATGAAATCCGAATTGGATACAAGATCTCCAAACTGGGTTCTGAGTGTAACTTCGCCCAGTGTTTCTTGTTCATTGTTATCATATCCTTGTAACATCATGGTAGAAGGAGATAAATCAGATTCCGTGAGGCTCAATCGACGAAGTGTACGAATGGGCATGAGGTTGACTTCTGAACCATTGTCAATGAAAGCTCTTCGGATATCTACACCATTGACTTTTCCAGATAAGTACAAAGGTTTTATGTGCCCATGCACAACATCATATTCATCTTTATCAGTAAAATATATCACTGCATGGCATTCTACAGGATTATTCTCTATGTGATAGACTTCAGCTGCAGCAATTTCAGCTTCAAACTCCTGAGGACTTGAAAAATCTTCGATGAGTGATTCCCGAAGATCTTTTGACAGATTCAAATCATCCAAAATTGATAACTTGGCTGGTACTTGGGCCAAGTGTTTCAATATGTCATAATTTTGATCTAGAGGTCTGCATTTCCCAATAGGAATATGTGGTTTAGCAGGTACCTTGGAAGCAGATGCTTTGGAAGCTGATGCATCTTGTATTGGGATAGAAGTTGGCAACATCCTTGGTTTTGGAAGATTAGACCGATTAGATCCATTTACTGGCTGAGATAAAGAATATGGAACCTTTAATCGGTCTTCCAAAATAACTATGCCAAAACTGAGTTGGCCATTGGCAGAAGAACTTGCTTGTTCTTTTTGAGCTCGCTGAAGGGCTCTACCACGAGTTTCGGCTGAATACATAGTGCTAGCAGGGGTAGAATTAGAGTAGTGGCTTCGGAAAGATCTACGTCTTCCCCTGTATCCTGAACCTCTAGAACTTCCTCGGATTCCCTTATTTGATATAGGGAATTCAGGCTCATCAAGACTGGAATATGGATCTGTTAATTGAATCATATTAACAGAACCGAAGATTAACTCTTTGTCTGATAAAGACCCTGCCTGACTAGACTGTTTAGGCTGTTCCGTTTGATGGGGCGGTGCCTGTTGCTTTGAAGTAGATGGCATGAAATCTACCAGAGTCAAAGACAACTTAGGCCTCGATACATACTCATCTTCTTCTGATTCCTCTTTCTTCTTTGAATTGCGCTGCCCTTTTGAGGATTTGTCTTTTGATGAAGGCTTCACTGCAGCTTTTGTAGGAGACACAATTGGCTTCTTCAATTGTGTTCGCAAAATGGCATGGGTCCAATTGATTGTCTTTCTGACCATCCAATCATCATATTTTTGCACAGTTTTGCTTTTGACTTCCTGCCACTCGCCTCCTTCCTCTGGATCTGTAGCGGTAACACATGCTACATGAGCTGAAGAACCCTTCAATTTGACTTGTCCCAAGTCGACCATCTTTTGCAGGAGGTCTTTAAAGACAAAACACTCCTGGATGGGATGCCCCAACATTTGATGAAAGGGACAATAATTGGGATGGTCTTCATCTCCTTCCTTGTTTGGCCTCTTGGGCACTGGTAATTGAACCAAATTATTTTCCAGAGCTGAAATGAAGTAACCAGGAACTTGCTCACTTCGGAAAGAGTATGTTTTACTCTTCAAATCCTCAAATTGTTTTCGTCGTTGATCTCTTTGATCATTTGGACGAAACGGCCTTTCTTGTTGGCGTTCAGGAGGTGGATCCCTTTGAGAAGATGAAGGTTTTTCAGTAGAAATAGGTACAGGTGCTTGTTTAAGCATAACTGTAGCAGTTTCTGCTTTACCCATTCTCCTTCCTGGAGCTGATGGAATTACACGAGATTTAACCTTAGCCTGTATAAGGGAATCTTCAATCTGCTGAGCGATTGAAGTAAGGTCTCGAAACCCTCCTGTGTATTTCACAGGGATCAATGGCGTGCGTAATTCGTCACGCAAATTTGCCACACAGATTGGCAAAAGCTCTTCCTGAGGGAGTGCTAAACTCAGGGAATACGTTAATCCCTTCCAGCGAGCAATGAAATCAGAGACTCTTTCATTCTCCCTTTGCTTGCAGTTTGTAAGATCGAAAACTGTCGTTTTTGGCAAAGTTGAGCTGAACTGAAGAAGGAATTTTTGACGAAGATCCTCCCATCCGATGATTGACCGGGATTGCAAGCTTGTATACCAGACAAAAGCTGGTCCTTGCAAGGTTTGCACGAAGCATATGAGTTTCACTGCTTCTTGCTGCTCTGGAGTTCCCATCATAGGATCACAACAAGACACGTAATGCGTCAAATGTTGTTTAGGGTCGCCTGATCCATTGAAAGTAGGGAAAACAGGGTTTCCAAAACTAGATGGAGGAGAAATTGAATCTACCCATTCAGGGTAAAATTTCTTTTCTGGTTGAACTTGCACCCATTTCCCTTCTATAGTTTCTAATCGAGCTGTTAATGACTCAATAGTAGTTATTAACTTTTGAGAAACATCCGGTTGAATCTGGTCTTGAGTAGGTGCAATGAATGGAGCTTGGACAGACATGGTGGTTGGTGTTGCAACTGATGGTAGCACTGCCAACCGTTGTTGCGCTTGACCCAAGGGATTAGACCTCTGAGGGTGTACTAATAAAGGAGGATATTCTTGATCCATCTCAGTAACTGCAACAAATTCCTTCGGCTGTCGGACTTCAGCATTATTAAGAAGAAGACTACTCTGAAGTAGTTCTGCATTCATTCTTCTTAATTATTTCATTTCTTCCTCCTGTTGTGCAAACCTTTGCTCTAATGAGAGAGATTGACCTTCTCCAGAGGAAGGATATGTAACATGATTCTTTACCCTCCCTTTGTTGGATACTTTTTGGAGAGAAGGAAGTGGATTACCTAAGTTCTGAGTAATCCTTTGACTTCGTGTACGCACACCTTCTTCATTTGTATTGGTGCGTACATTTTCTTGAGCAGGACGCTCTTCATCTGAGTCCCCTGAGTGAGTCTCCTCTGGTGGATTAGCAACAACGACATTGATGACATTGATTGATGCATAATGCATCGCATCCCTTCTATCAACATTTCTGTGATATTGTCTTCTTTCATATCTTTGATGAGACATTGCCTTTTGTTGATTCAATCCTTTAGGAACTTCTTGACAAGCTATAATTTGGAGGGAATCTCCTGATAATTTGGCTCTTCATTCCTCTTGGGGCTTCTTCCCCAATCGAGAAAAGACCGATATTCTCTGAGAAGGGGATTGATGATTTGAAAGAGTCCCCAGTCTCGTGAACTGGGGATGTTCCTACTGATTCTGCTCAACTCCTCGAATCCCATTTGTTGACTCTGAGGGTTGGGTTAAAGGAGTCCCCAGTCTGACAAGCTGGGGTGGCTCTTGACATGCTACGTCTGAGATCTTATTAAAAGATCTCTTGATCTTGCGAATCTTAGTTCGGAAATTAGCTGGATGCATTAGCCTGTATCCACTTTTATCACCTGGTTCAACAGACCGTTGGATGATTTCCGAGACTTCTGTCATTTGATGATTTGTTTGCTCCATACGAGAGGCTTGTGCAATATTCTCTCCTGCTTGATGTAGGATAAATTCAACAACTTGTTCTCTATATGCTTGATTTTGAGAGGAACTAGTTGAATCCTGTTCTTGAACAAGCTTTTGATTATGAACAAATCCCATTGACTGTGGCCGGCCATGGGCAATAACATTGCATGAGACCATTTTCGGTGGGCTTTGCTGAATGGAAAGCACTGTGAAATGTAGTGCTCCGTGAACACCTCATCCTCTGATATGAACATCAGATGGAGCATTGGAAATTAACTGACACAATTTTCTTAGTGCGCCAAGGCATGAACGTTGAAGGGTTCTCTGTTGCTTTTCATCCTTCGGATACCGAGAGACAGATAGAGATGCCAAATCAATCTGACATTGTAGCCCTTCTATTATCTTAAGATGATGTTCATATTCATCATAAGATAATACCTTATTCTTTAATTGACAAAGAGTTTTCCATATGTTGAGACAAATATCATGGATTCCATCATCCGTCAACATCTTTGGAATGTCGTACTGGGAGTCAGCCAAAGACCAAAACATGACTGGTACCTCACCTTTTGCCAGTTTCTTCCTCATGTTCATCATTTCCTCTTTATCATTAAATGAAGATTCTTCTACCTGTTTTGACCAGAGTTGGTGTTTCCTTGTTGCTTCATCGGATTCAATAAGATTGGTAGAGACATCATTGATCAAACTAGAAGATGCATGACTTAGGGGTGGTTCAGAGAATGACCTACACCCTGGGCTATCTTCTGATTGAGAAAGTATTTCATTTTCTAGCGATAAAGCATCAGACATGACTGGTTTCACATTTGCAAGTGCCTCAAGATAAGAGGGCTTTCTCGGCACTACATTGTCCATTGGAGTATTTTCCAGGAAATGTGAATCACTACTGCGGAGAGGACTTTCGCAGCGAAGTTCATCATCATGGGGAGGACCACCATAATGGGTTATAGCAAAAGATGAGATCTCTTGCTCCTTAGTCTTCTGACCACAAAGAGGGTTCCTGTGGCTCTCATCTGAAGATGAAACTTCAAGATTGACCGAATTGTCATGAAGCAAGCCTTCATGAGAAAGTGTATGTTGAAGACTTTTGGAATTAATGTTCCCGTTATTGGGAACTAAGGGAGTAGAATCTTGAATTCCAACAGATAAATGTCTGAGGGCTTCAAGAACTCCAGCATTGAGAAAAGCCTTGTTGCAGATTGGACTTTGATCTCCTGACTGTGCTGGGTGGATCTTTTTCTTAGATGCCTTCTTACTCGCTTTGGAAACCACTTGTTGATGAAAGTGGTTACTCTGAGCAGGTGTATGTTCCTGATCAGGAAAGATGGTCAAGTTAGGCTGACAATCTCTACTCAAATCAGGTGTATGTGCCTGACTTGGTTGTCCGTATGATATGGGGGAGTATGCCCCATGACCCTCTTGGACTGGAACAGATGTGTGTGTCTGTTCTGGAGTGAATTGTTGATGTGTCACTCCACTGCTAGGGATAGATTTATGTGTCTGTCCCTGAGATGATGCTGAAGCTGTTATGATATCCTGGCAAGCATCCAGAATATGAGCAGGAATTTGCTTCTGCTCTTTCACCATTGACAAAATATGCTTGGTGACTTCAGCCGCCGGAACGGGAATATATGTCCATTCCGGGTTTTGAGTAGGTGTATGTGCCTACTCCTGTCCTCCTTTTCCTGTCAGTGAATCCTGACAGTACTCAAGTGTGGGGGCAGAAAGTTGAGTCTGCCTCCTGTTTGTCGTCGGAGCTTTCCGACTGACTTCCCCGTGCGCTACCAAGCGAGACTGTTGGTAGGCTTGATTAGTACTAGCAGGTGTATGTTCCTACTGATTACACTTCGCCAAATGTGGTTGACGAGATCAATCATATGTAGTCAGACGAGCCTGCTGACTAACTGGTGATGTATAAGCAGGTGTATGTTCCTGCCTATAGTACTCCACCGGAATTGCCTGGCGGGATTGGCGTGATGCTGCCAGACGAGTCTGCTGGACAGCAGAATTAAAACGGACAGGTGTGTGTGCCTGCTCGTTATTTGCCACCAAGTTAGGTTGGTGGACTTCTCCGGAGATGGCAGGGATGAAAACCTGCCCATTGTCAACCGGATTCCATCTCTGGCGGTTCGTCTTGCTTGCTCGGGTTCAAGGAACCTGAGCTGAATGCCTGGAGTCGGTACCCTCATCATGTTGAGGGTGCACTACCGCACGAGTCTAGCGGCAATTGTTGATGGGAGCCCTCGGGAAGGACTCTTGTCTTTTTGAATTAAGGCCCTGTGGGACCTTCTCATTCACTTCCTCAGAGTAAGGGAGTGAATGGAAATTGCATTCCGGGGATAACGACCCGAAACGGTTGGAGACGGTAGTCAGCACCTCCTGCTTCTTAATCACTGGTCGTCGTTGTCCAGACGACCTGTGTGAGTTATTTACTTGGAGGGCCTGTCGGGCAGCCTCCAGAGTTGGGATGGTACCGTGTTGATGGTACTCCTTAACCAGCGCATTTGATACCCAGTGTTGAAGACACTGAGTAGGTGATTTCATCCTCAGAGCGGATGACGATCCAGTAGGAATAGCAGCAGTGGTATTTGCAGCAGCAGTATTCACAGATGTGAATTTGAGAGCAGCCATTATGAAAATACAGAAAATCTTGGAAAAGAGTGCCTGTTTGATATAACATATGTAATCAAGATAAACTCAGCTACTTCATCCTTTGGATGAGCATATATGTCAATGATTTTTTTTGTTAGCCCTCTTATTGAGTTTTAAATAGGGGCATAACAAATAGGTAAAACGTCATTTTAACTTGGTTAAGGATTCACGTTGGGTTCACTATTTTTTGTTTCCCTCGGAATTCGGGGATGACCTCCTGGATGGGAGATTCAAACGTTCCGATCGGTTTCTAGCGGGTTTGTTCGTAGAACCGGAAACATCCAATGATTCCACATCCATTTGGACCTACTTTCCAAAGGTAGGTGCTCATTAGCTTGTGGACTGATGAGGCTTAGGAATTTGCATTGGTTGAGAGGATGGGAGGTCGGACTCATCACACCTTTTTGAGGGGAATTATTGTCTATTCCGGGACTCTCTTTATAGATTTAAGTTATGTTCGTGAATCCTTATTACATTACCAAGTATAAAATGAGCTTTTCCTTTAGTTTTGACAATCAATGATTAAATATGTAAGAAATTTAGAGAATCTTTTATATGTATTCGAGGTTCTTCATCAATAGAGGATCATCTATATCTATTTAGAGATTCTTGGTCAATGGTAACCTTCAAAACATTCATATAAAAGTCTCTTGGTCATTATGATGACCAGGCTGGTTTTAAAGCCACTCAGTGGGGCACTTGAAGTTTATTGTCATTCAGAAGGACATGAATTATTTCAGAGTTGGGATCGAACCCATAGATGGGCTACCTACGTATCCTTTGTTTTGTAAAAGGAATCAGAACCCACGTAGTTCGAGTAAAGGGTATGATGTTTATGATTGATGTCTCAAAGTAGGATGTCACAATTACTTTTACACTCTACGCTCACGTGAGTCATGCTCGGTGTGAGAAACAAGAGGTATTGGTAAAAATTAGACAAGTGTTCCATGAAAGATGCAATCATAAGAAATGGTTTGGGGCTTATGTATGTATGACTGTCCAGAGGATTTACTTTAGGGAGAAAATCCAGGAACATGGTCCATAAAGGTATATGTGCTTCATGGAGATTTGAATACTCTAACTTGGGAATTATTCCTGAAAAGGAATCCCAAATTAGGAGAGGATTGATAACTGGGTTTTACTCCTGAGAAGGAATCCCATATCAAACGTAAATTAGGACTGGTTAAAGAGAATTTAAGGGACTTGGGGCTTACTCCTGAGAAAGAAGCCCAAGATTAGGACTGGGACTTATTCCTGAAAAGGAAGCCTAGGTTAAGGATTAAGGTTTGGGGCTTACTCCTGAGGAGGATGCCCATATTTGAGATTGGGGCTTATTCCTAAGAAGGATGCCCAAATTAAGGGACTTGGGGCTTACTCCTAAGAAGGATTCCCAAAAATTATGACTGGGACTTACTCCTGAAAAGGAGACCCAGGTTAAGGATTCTCTCATCTTAAAGGATGAGGTTGAATGAATGAACTCTCAATCTTTGGTGACATAAAAATGTATAAATCACTATGTTTTGAGAGATATTCCACAGAATTCCTTTCAAATAAGGAAGTCAAATCAAGAAATCATGCCATAAATGGCTTTGAAGAGTATCTTGAAGACTAAATCTTGAATAGGAAAGGTGAAATGGCTTAAGAGGGGTAAAATGGGCAATATGGGCACCCAAAAAGGTAAGAGCGCGCAAGTCTTGAAAGGCGCGCAAGTCTTACGTGGGCACGCAAGTATTTGTCGCGCAAGTATACTTGCGCGACATGTGGGGGTACTTGCGCGATTTTCAACTAGCATTAGAATACTTGAGCGACTCTTTATTAATCCCTTTAGAATCCTCTTGAGGTTCTTCTAGAAAAGGGATGTGCAAGTTATATCGAAGGAATAAGGCGGCGCGCAAGTGGGACCACTTCCCTTAAGGGTTGGCCACTCAGGCGCGCAAGTGTTGATGAGTTTCAACACTTAGGCCTTCCTACTTCTCTTTAGATCTTCCGTTCTAGGTAAGAAATTACCTTAGAAGTGTTCCGGAAGATTTTGAGAAGAGACTTGGGCGTCGGGAGCTTCAATCCGAGTTTTTGGAAAAAGATCCTCTCGAATGGGGGGCCCACAGGGTCTATTTATAGGTAGAAGAAGACCCCGGGCGGTTACCGGGCCGTTACCACTTAGGTCGCGCAAGTCACTTGCGCGCCAAGGTGCGTCGCGCAATTGGACTTGCGTGACAGTGATATAACTTGCGCGGTGAAGATGCTTTTGATCCTTTGTTCATGCCTTTGTCGATTTTTGATGTTTTCTTCAAAGGTTGAATCACTTTGAGCTCAGATATTCCCCTTTTCCGATCTTTATATTCTGTGACGAAAGGAGCGTCAACAATGGGTAAGTATACTTTGAGAATAGTGGGACCATTCCAAGTTTTGTGGGGATGGATCACTACTCATTTCATGACATACGCTGTACAGAGTGGAGTACAGGTTCTTGGAAGCTCTTTTAGGCCATCGGTGTAGGCATTTTCCAGAATTTCTCCATTGTCCTTCAATTCCTATGATATGAAGGTGAGGTTGAGCATGTTCAAGGAATTTCATTTCTTTACTTGTGGAAACCCACCAACCGGGTGGTTTGTTGATGATGGAACAGCTAGCCTGGAATTGAGGTCATATATGCTGGCTTGCAGAGATGGTGTATTGGACACCAGAATTGACGGGGAGATTATATGTGAGGCCTATGTTCTATATAGATTTTCACGCCAATTCAAGTGTCTGCAAAATATTCTTATATCCCCTCCCGTTCATGTCAGGTCATAATAGCATCCAATGGTTTCCTGACAACTATGGTTACTGATAGATATGGAGAAGACCATGTCAGTGTTTGATCTATCAGTTGCTGGAACAGTGAGTCAATTGACTACATGGTATGCCGAGAACTGGGTAGCATCATACCCTGAAGGGGTACTGAATCATCCAGTCCCTCGGGTGGGGATAAAAAATAGAACCTTCAGGAAAGAAACCCTTCATCTAGAAGGTGATTCTTCTTCACCCGGAGCTGATTCACCGGGTTCCTCACCCGGGGCTGATTCACCGGATTCCTAGGATGGGGATGATGAGGAACGACGTGCGTCAAAGCAGCCTCGTGCTAGATATAATCCTCCTGCCAGAGTCAAGAGACCTACTCTATCGACTCCTGGTGAGTTATATCGTTGAGGAAATTTTAGTCGCCTATTATTTTATAGAGCAATAAGTTTAATTTTTTTATCCTTTATCTGTGATTGTAGGAGATGGGAAGAATTTAAAGTCTCAGATTGTAGGACCCTCCTCACGGCCTTCTAGTGCACATGCTGAATATTTATGACCAAAGGCTATCCAGACATGGAGGAGTCTATATTGTGATGATGAAACTGCCTGGATAGACTTATGCGAAGGGCTACATATCCCTGGAGTGGGGAATCTCTGGGCTTCTATTGATATCTGCTTCGAGGATAACCCCGATGAAGTGTGGGGTTGCATCAGAGATCTAAAAATGCTCATATATGCCACTGATGATTCCATTCCTATTACCAAGAGGGTGAAGAAAATGATGAATCGTCGCACCACTGAGGGGATTGGTGCTTTAGTAGATGAGGAATGGCATGATTACATGGATCCTGAAGATGTAAATCTCTTTCCTTATTTTCTTTGCAACTTAATTTTAATTAAATCTTTTTTACTCAAGGAAGTTAATTTCTTCATCCTACAGTTTGTTAAGAAAGGAACTACTGAGGTTTCTTCACCACAGTACAGCCCTGGTAGCACCGCTCTTGGGGCCACTGAATCTCTTCACGAGCCGGGTGAGGTATCTCCAGGATAGAAATCCATGGAAAAGGAGTTAGAAAGGGCTTTTCACTCTCCAATACCTGTATTTGGAGGTGAAGATGTCAACACACCCAAAAAGTCAATGAATCAATGTCATCGAAGGAAGAAGTCTAAAGCTAAATGCTTCATCAGTAGTGGTAAGTCCTTTATATAGTTATTAATCCTAACTCATGAAAAGATTTCTCATACTTCTTGGGATTGAAGGGGATTCTTCGGTTTCCCCTTTGAGGGAGAGGATTGACCCTCCTCTGAGGACGACAGAGGGTGATTGTGAACAGTCACAAATTAATGCTGACCTGGCTGCTCTTGAAGAAATGAGGAGAGAAGAAGAGATAGCTTCTATTCCCAGTACTTCTCTAGTTGATACTACAAGGAGAGAAGATCCTTCTTATGTTAAATTAACAATACTTCATAGAACGTTGAATGAAGACATCAACTGACTTCCATTCTATGATGCTTTAGGTTCAACACCTACACCAGAACATTTGGAGACCACTGCAACTGACTCTGCAGTTTTCTCTAAGGAAGTTGTTCGGGGTCGGAGGTTGCAGGAGGAGGGTCTCCAAGATGACATATCAAATGCTCCCACTAGTGAGACTAACTAGGAATCTGAGATATCACTGGATGAAATGATGAAACTTGGTGCGTCTTTTGAAGAAATTTTAAATCATGTTAAATTACCATGTGATTTAGAATATTTTGGACATGACCTATTAAAATTTCTTATTACATATCTGACCATGATTGGTTGAAATGTGCAGTTCCATATGAGCAAGATGATGATCTGCCAATTCCTGAAGGGGGTAGAGACAACCCTATCATTGTAGAGACACTAGCTCAAGTGGAGCTTAACCCGGTCGAGCTTCCTGAAATCCGTCTTGAAAATCCTGTTGAAGCTATGAAAGATAGGGAGGAGCCTTCTCATGATGCTGATCTACCCTTGGGTAAAATATGATAATATGTGGCTGTATTTAATTTTCAAGACAGCTAATCAACTTTTTTTATCCTTTAAAACTAACCAAAGCTTTCAATTGACTATGCAGGGTCTTCAATTTCAATGTCTAGATCCGAAGGTGAAGCCTCAACCTCAGCCCCAACGGGAGTAGAAAGTGAATTACCAAGTGTCAGGGGGGAAGGAGTAGAACAGGGAACTTCCTTAAGTGCATTAATCCCGGACTATATTCCCCCCTATGATAGTGATACAGAATCAGACCTAGAGGTGAAAAAGGTGCTCCAATTCTCACGTCGCATGGCATGGCAGAATATATGGAAGATCGTATCTGAAGTGCCTCTTGAAGAGTTTTCTTTGAAGATTCCACGATCGTCGTCCTTGTTTTTCATGCTGGGACTTGGTGGTTTTGGATATCAAGAGATCTATACAGCGGTGAAACAGGTCATCTTAAGGAGGGAGAAGGAGCAAAAATGCCGTCAAGATCTGACGAGAGCGAGGCTGTTAACCAATATCAGTGAATTTGAGGCTACGGTGTCTCGAGCTGAGGCTGATCATGCTGCAAAACTGAAGGAGCTAAAGCATGATATCAAGGAGAAAGTTGTCCATTAGATGCATCTTCAGCAACAGTTAGAGGCTGTTACTGGGGAACCTGACCAGCTTAACAATTCATTGGAAGGAGTCTAAATGAATGGTATGAAATCCATCGTAGATGCCAAGAAGGAACTCCATCAAGATGAAAAGAGTGAAGTTGGTCGAGTGAATGAAATTCAAGTGGTTGTTGATGAAGCTTGGGATGTCGTAAATCAAATGAAAAGTTATGTTGAAAGCCTCTTGTAATTCTTAAAAAAGAGAAGATACTCCAATCTGTGGATGTTCTTCTACTCTTGTGCATCAATGAAAAATACGTTTCATCTTCAATCATTTGTACCTGCATTCTCTTTCTAATTACTTATTTTTTTTGTTTACCTAAGACAATGGGCCTAGTAAGCATAGTTTGATTTTTTCTAGAATTATACAAACAATTCCACAAACTTTGCATCTTTTATTGCTCAATATTGCCTAAATCATAAAATATGTACATTTAGCAAGCTGGGACTAGACTTTTGTTTAGAGTTCCTTTTACAAGTTCCCAATTTAATGAGTACCCTATCTCTTGTTGGTAGTTTAAAGTCATGCATGTCAGACATAAAAAGGCTAATGTTTAAGGTCGAATAACTTTGACCGAAAGGATTAAAATCGGCTCAATTCCTTGATAATTTGTTTGAAAAGATATTACCACATTCAAGTATGGGGGAAAACATGTAAACTATGACTTAAGAAATTTTGAATCTGAAGGATGATATGAAAAAAGGGCTAAAAGGCATTAGAGGAAGTATTTCCTAAGAGTGAAGTTACCACTATTTGACAAACATGTTAGGGGGTTGAATTATGCAGGTCCACTTAAGGTCATTGGATGCATAGTCAAATAATAGCATCTTTTGGTTGAAAGGACCGTTATGTAGACTACTTATGCAAGGACACCTAGGGGCACGTGCTACATAGTCAGGCAAAAGAACTCTCAGAAATTTTACTTTTCTATTGCTAAAAGCCAGTAGAAGTTTATGGAGATTCAAATTTTCCAAATCACAGAGTCTGTTGTATAGAGAGAGGTACTTGAATATGGAGAGAATATTCCCAATCAAGATTGTAAAAGAATTGGATGAATTTCACTCCTGTGAAGGTCTGACCCAAATGTAGAGAAGGGAAATATAAACCATAGACTTGAATACTTTCAGATCGTGAAAAAGAGTATGGGACAAATATGTTAAGGATGGCTATTTTTGCAGATCCCTACATATCATCGTTAAGACCAATAAGGACAAAAGAGGTTTTCTCCCAAGAATGAAGTTACCACTATTTGACAAACCTGTTAGGGGGTTTGAATTATGAAGGTCCACTTAAGGGAATTGGCTACATAGTCAAATAATAGCATCTTTTGGCTGACAGGTCCGTTATGTATACTACTTATGCAAGGCCTCCTAAGGGCATGTGCTACATGGTCAGACAAAAGAATTCTAGGGTATCATACATTTTGTGACCAGAAGTCAAAAAAAGGGTTATGGAGATCTAGAAATATTTAAGGTTAGGAGTATGATACATAAAAATGGGTATTGTCCTATGCATGAAGGAGATACATAGACCAATGATGACCATAATCAAGTTGTGGCTGGGTCCTAAATTGAGATACTGGACTTCACTACATATCTCATTAGGATGAGAATCAAGCCATATGTAGTTATTGAAATACAGTTTAACGTCATGTGGGAGGAGACAGTAGGAGATCTTATTTTAGGGTCGTAGAGTTCGGACCATAATGAGGTAGACACCTTGTTTGTCTGTTATAAACCAGATGTGAATAAAGACCAGGGTTTTTATACCACATTCATGTGCTCACAGGGGGACTTCTCATCCAAGGGACTGATAGTGGAGTTTGGGGTTAGGCCCAAAGACTTGGGGCTGGGTTCGATGGATGCTAGAATGTTCCTACGTATCCCATAAGGATGGGAATCAAGCCATACATAGTTCTTGAAATACCCTCTGTACAGATTTAGTTCGTACATGTGAAGGGTGAAAGGGGACATTAGTGCAATGATGGTTGGATCTAAGATTAAAGGTTCGGGCACTGCCATGTATGCACATAGTCCTTGGAATATAACGTGATTGGGGATCAATGTTAATAATGATTCCCTCTCAGGTGAGGGTGTCAGAGACTGTTTTAGTTTATTGTCGTACAGGACAACAGTGCGAATAGTTTAAGGTCATATGCATGGACCGGTGCTGCATAGTTTAGTTCCATGTATCTAGGATGTATTGCTATGCAGTTTAATGTCTTTCAGCGAGGACAATGGGGGATTGTATAGTTTAATGTCATATAACAAGGATGATGGTGAACCAATGTGAAGATATTTCTTTTGGGGGGAGGATTCATGGATCAAAATCATATGAGATGGAGGTGAACTGGTGTGAAGATATTAGTTTTGGTCTTGAACCTCAGTAGGTTGCCTACGTACCCAGCCTAGAAGGCAAGGATCAAAGTCTGTGTAGTCCGATTGAGAATGAATTGATGATCAATTTGTACTTAAGTACAACCCGAATATGGTGTTGGGACTTATGCGTGGTTAGCGACCCAGAGAGGGTGTTATGGTTAAAGCTTACTCTAAACTCATGTGAGTCATTCTCGGTGTAAGAAAAAATAGGTAAAAAAAACCCTAACGATGCACAGTTTAACATCATGTAGGACAAAAGGGTGTTATACATTTTAGCATCATGTAGCTAGGATGTATTGTAGTTTAACATCTTGCAGGACTTGTGCACAGTTTAACATCATGTAGGACGTATAAGGGACTGTTTCACAGTTTAAATGTCATGTTTCACAGACATGGGGTGCTTGGCAGTTTAACATCTTGCAGCTCGGACGAATAGTTTAACGTCATGTTGGAAAAAAAAAGGGACACAGTTTAACGTCATGTTGGATGATAGAGGGGCTATGTAGTTTAATGTCTTACAGCAAGGAAAAAAGGGACCATGTAGTTTAAATTCTTGCAGTGAGGACTAAAAGGACCATGCAGTTTAAAGTCTTGTAGTAAGGACTAAAAGGACCATGCATTTTAAAGTCTTACAGTGAGGACTAAAGGGACCATGCTGTTTAAAGTCTTGCAGTGAGGACTAAAGGGACTATACAGTTTAAAGTATTGTAGTGAGGACTAAAGGGAGCATGCGGTTTAAAGTCTTGTAGTGAGGACTAAAGGGACCATGCAATTTAAATTCTTGCAGTGAGGACTAAAGGTACCATGCAGTTTAAAGTCTTTCAGTGAGGACTAAAGGGACCATGCAGTTTAAATTCTTGCAGTGAGGACTAAAGGGACCATGTTGTTTAAAGTATTGTAGTGGGGACTAAAGGGTATATTTTTGTTACACAAAATACTTCTTCAAGAATATTTCATTGGTTGGAGTTGTAATGAGTTATCCATCCATTGAGATTAAAGAATAAGCTCCATTGGAGTAGACCTTATGTATTGAATAAGATCCTTCCCAGTTTGGCTCAAGCTTTGGAGGTTTCTTTCCCAGGATCATTGGAGTTATGAGGACCAATACCAATTCTCCTAGAATGAATGAACAAATATGAACTTTTTTATTAAAAGATCGTGTTATTCAATTCTGATAGACTTCTAAATGGTTCAATGTGCACAATCTTTTTTCATATAGTCGTTTGAATTCATCCAATCGCTTCTGAGATTGTTCATCTATGGATAACTGATCACAAATAGCTACTATGAGCGAAGGTAATTAAACCTCAATGGGCAAGACTACTTCTATTCCATATACTAATAAATATGGAGTTGACCGCATAGCAGTGCGGGTGGTGGTCCAATAAGCCCATAAAGCATGAAAAATTTTATCAGGCCATGATTTCTTATCTTTATCCGCCATCTTTTGCAGTATTTTTGAAAGAGTCTTATTGAAAGCTTCTATTTGGCCATTGGTCACTGCATGATACCGAGATGAATGGTTGGATTTGATGTTGTATTCTTGATACAACTTTCTCATCTCAGATGAACAAAAGTTAGTGCCATTGTTCGTCAATATGGTATGAGGGACACCAAATCTAGTAATGATGTTAGACTTGATGAAGCTAACAATGCTTTTAGAACTAACTTCTTTGAGAGGTATTGCCTCTTCCCATTTGGAAAAGAATTCAGTAGTAGTAGGAATATACTTAAACTGCTTGGATGTAGCCGAAGGATAAGGTCCTACTACATTCATTCCCCATGTGGCAAATGGACATGAGTATTTAACTATATGGAGAAACTCTGAGGGTTGATGAATGAAATTGTCATATACTTGGCAAGAATGAAATTTCTTAGTGAAATCAACACAATCTTGTATCATTGAAGTCCAGAAGTATCCAAGACTTTGAATTTGATCAGATAGTCTATGTCCAGACTAGTGGGCACCAAAAACTCTTACATGTACTTCATTCATGATAGCCATTGTATCTTCACCATAAATATATCTGAAGATAATTCCATCAAAACCTTGCTTGTAGAGAATTTTTTTGTTATATGGGATATCATAAAGATTAAAATTGACCACACGTCGCCGGACTTGTTCTTTCCCGGCTCTATCAGGTGGGAGTATTCCATTTTGAAGGTATTCCCTAATATGTGTCATCCATCCTATAGTATAACCATATGGTTCAGAAATGGGACTGATTTCATAGATTTCCTTTGTTCTAATTTGAAAAAAAGGTGAAACTATATGATGGTGGGAAATATTGATGATTGTTTCATCCCGATTTGGATCTGCCAGGGTTGTGGATACATTAGCCAGTGCATCATCTTGGGCATTTTGTGATCACGGGACATAAGAAAATGTCAGTTCCAAGGGAAATTCCACCATTAACTCTCTAACGTAATCACACAAAGGGATTAACTCTTCTTTTCTGATGGTATAATCCCCATTGATTTGTTTTATTACCAAATCTGAATCACCTTTTACCCTCAAGTTATTCACCTGTTCCTGAAGTGCCAATTCCAAACCTGCGATGAGGGATTGATATTCTGCTTCATTATTTGTACTGCCTTCCAGCAATAAAAAGGAATAGGGTATCACTTCCTTTTTTGGGGAAATAAGAACGATTCATAACACAACTTTTTTGAATTTAAGATATTCCATTTTCTTTCTTGTTGGACTTCTGGAGGCACCATCAAAGTACATTTCCCATTTTTGAGTATTATCTTGAATAGAGAATACTTCCTCATCAGAAATTTCAATATTTAAAGATGTATCTTCTATAGATGGGTGTTCAGCAAGGAAATCGGCTAGAGCTTGACCCTTTATTGCCTTTTGAGACACATTGGATATCAAATTGCTACAAAATAACTTCCCACCTTTCCAGATGGTTCACGCCCAAATTTACCCAAGAGAAGAAGGGTAGAACGGTCCTTGTAGTGTAGCTTGGGTTGTCGATTCCACAGAGACCTAAGAAAATACCTAAGATACACAACCTAAGGGATGGATTTTTGGCTATGAAGTGGCCAACTTGGATTGATTTTGGATGTGTTTTAAAGATATCTAAAATATTTAAGTGGATTCAATTTAAAAGAATGAGTTGATCCTAGGTTATCACTCGGGGTGTATTGGACGTATTTTCTTTTTAATGATTTTAATTTCTTAAATTTGAGATGGGTTCATTTAAGGAGATAAATTAACATCATCACTTACTGGTTTAATGCCTACACCCTCTAATACTAATCACCAATACACTTGAAGGATCAAAGTTTTGAGCACTTCAACGTAAAGGATCGTATTAGTACTTGAAGTGTGTGGCCTTAAATTCAACAAGGACGATGGAGTTTAAAAATCATCAAATAAAAATACCAATTAAAGAAGTGATTATACATTAATTAGGTGATAAATAACATCCAATCCAGCCCCTTTCTACTCCCTTGGATCAACCCATAAGTGGGTTAGCCCTCCATTGATCCCATGGTTTCAATGGAAGCGGAAAGTATACTCATAAGGGAGGAAATGGAGAAGTAAAGAAAACAACAAAAATAAAATGATCACTCCACCGTTGTGTGAATAATTTCACAAGGGTTGGTGTGAATAAATTCACACCTTGATCCAACGGTATCAAAGTGATATTAATAACAACATAATAAGATTAGAAGAAGAACTTTTATTAAGAAACTAAAGTGAATTGAACAACTTACATGTGAAAGACAAAATTGAGGCAACAAAAATGCAGCATAACATTACAATTAAACAAAGCATCCAAGATTATCAAATCCTTCACCACCACTGCTTTAAATAGGCATTTTGGGAGCCTTGGGTCGAACCACCAACAGTACAAAGCATCTTAATTAATTTTTCTAGGCTATAGGTGGTGGAAAGTTTGTGGAATTTGGACTTTTCCACGTTTGACCCGAGGTGGCAGCCAACTTTCCTTCAACGAACAGACGAGTCTGGAAGACCTTCTAGACGGCCGAATCAGGGTGGGCCATAGAAGGAGCAAATAGTGCTCCGGATGTCTTCTAACCGCCTGTAAAATTTGGGCCCATTTGGAGTTGTGAATTCCGAGATATGATCAATGTAGTGGACTGTTTTTCTGGGCCGCAGAATCTGGCCCAGAATTTTATCTCTAACTTGGGCCGACTAAATGATCAACATGGATGCCGAATTATCATTAACTCCTGAAGAGTGATTTGTTCCTATACATGTCTTCGATCATACCACGAAATTTGGGATTAATTGGGCCTTTAAGTTGGGCCCCACATCCTCATCAGTGGGCTGATGTCCAATCTGCCTTCTCCAGAATTGCTTCCTTTCATTTCCAAATATCTCCATCATCCTCCATGAATTCTCCACTGATCCCTGAATCAAACATGTTCATATTTAAGTGTAGATCAATTTCCAAAAATATAAAATTAAAATATGTATAATTCAATTCCTTAAAATCAGATGAATCATTGGGTACTTTAAATGATGTTCAAAAATGTACCACATAATAGTGCATTTTAAGAAGGTATTACAATCATAATGTGAAATGATGTTCAAAGTGTAAAATGCACTAAAATGGTGTTTATGAATAACAAAGAACATGAAAATTATGTATATTAACAATGAATATTAGCCTCATTTAGTGGCTAATCACACCCCCCAACTTGAGTTTTGCTAGTCCCGAGAAAAATATATCTCAACAAAATGAAATTCGAATTCCCTTTTCTAAAAACATTTTAATACACAATGATCACCAAAAAACCTTATACCAAACAATCATGAAACCCATCAAAATATTTTAATACGAGATAGTTTCATAAGCAGATCTCAATCCCAAGCCCATTCCTTTGATCAAATCCATCATCATACTTCATCCAACTCAATTAGGTGTAATGATGTGTTGTGAATCACAATAGATATGGGGGTTCATTTTCATTCAAGGGGGAAATCATGGAAGCGCTGGGTGGAATCACATTTAATCCTAATATGAGTATTCTTCATCCTTTTTTTTTGTTTATTTTTGCAATATTGCTATAGTAATTGAGATTGCAGTTAATCAAATTAACCCATGTAGCAAGACTTTGCCGATGACTCCCAGACTCAAAGGCCTTAGGGCACCAAGTGAAGCCCACATACTCGGGCATCGTCTCGAGTTAACTTAATCAAAAACAAAGTCATATTACCATAAATATAGATATATTGAAAAACTCAGGGCTAGACAACTCTGGAGTCATGATCCCCAAGTGCCGAAAGCCTTGCATTTTATCAATCCATTGCTCTACACGCAAATTTTTTTTTTTTTAATAATTTTTTTTAGTTTTTTTTTTGAATACTCATATTATTCATAAAAATAAAACCAGCCTATGCTATTTATTATGGGACCCCAAAAATTCAAATTAGTACCCCACAGTCTAGAGGACGTGCATTGTGGAATTTTTTTTTATTTGGATGAAAATATAAACAATGAAATATCACATTAGACAACCACACTTTCCAAAATCTATGCTCATGAAATTATACAAGGATTAAAATCAGAATTAGGGTATCCTAAATTATTTGATATTCAGTTTCAAAGTGTGAAATGTGTATTACCATGTTCAAAGTTAAAGGAATTTTTCCTTCCATTTAATTATTTTTTCAAATCATTCATTTTTTTTGACACAAAAGCATTTTTTTATTTTATCTCCCCCCAACTTAAAATAACACTATCCCCAGTGTTTAAAGAAAAGAAAATTTAGAAGGTGGTAGAGGTAGAGAATGAAAGTTCAAAAAGGAAACTGAAAATGAGGGTTATGGAATGAAGTCACCTGGTGGTTGAAGTTTGAAGTTCTTACTGCTCCCTTTTAGTCCTTTGATATCCATGTCGCTTTCAGAGTTCCCTAGTGGAAAAAGGAAAACAAACAAACAAAACAAAAGAGTATATATATATATGTATAAGTAAAATATAAGTATATATATAAAATAAAATAAACTGATGATACATTGTCTTCTTTTTAAATTTCTGGGTAAGGTATTACTCAAAGATCACACCACGTGACACGGATGAATATGGTGCTCCCCTTTCGTACCCATCCATACATAGAATAGAAGAACAGGTCAAAAGTCTATTTTTTTATTAAATATCAAAATGATTAAGTAATCTTATTTTAAAAATAAAGATGATTCAGAAAGATTAGAAACATAAAAACCACGGGTTGCCTCCCGTGCAGCGCTTTGTTTAACGTCGTTAGCTCGACATGAACCCCCCAACTTACCCAATACCAACTTTAAAATTTTTAAGGACCACATGTTTCACACATTCAACTAGGTTTATATTGATTACATTTTTATAATTTGTTTCATTAACAAACCTATGTTCTAAAATGAGTTGTAAAATCCAAGGAATAACAAAAATGGTTGATCTAGTTGCTTCTCTAGTCTTGCCTAATACATCAAGGGTCATTCCAATTTTATTTATATCAAGAGAAGAAACAATGAAAACATGATGGTTTTGGATATCCTCAATGAATGAAAACTTGATGAATGACGGAAAGGACACATGTTCGAGTTCAGGCAGACTAACATTTTTAGACATAGGTTGGGAATTTGGATCGATCTCAATTTTATTTTCAAAATTTATCAATATAATTGGTTCCTTTGGAATAGAAGATTCAACCACAAAATTGGAAATATCAGTGTTAGAAATGGGTATGGACTCAAATATTGTGATTTCTCTTAATGGTTCAATGATTGGTGTTTTTGAAAAATCATCAACAGAGTTATATTCATGAGACTCAATCCATGATGTCAAATTCTCCTCTTTTGAATCCAAAAAGTTAATTTCCTCCTGATTTAAAGTCCCTTCAAAACTTCCTTGATCCTATTCATTTATCCCAAATCCAAAGGTTGGTTCTTTAATAAATTCATGTGGGGTTTATGTGAAACTAGACACTTCACATAAGGTTATGGAAGGGACAGTTTGTGTAGGGATGGGTTCCTCACAAGTTTTAATGCTTTGTAGTTCTAACCTCAATGATGAAACCTCAAAATTCATTATCTCCATTTGTTGACACAGTTTTTTAAGTAATGGTTGTGGATCATGATGGTCAAGGGGTTGATACAGATGGTCTATTCCAGGAGGATAACTATGTTGTTGGAATTCCATAGGAGGATGTTCAGATTGGCCTTGTTGGGATTGGAACTCATAATATGTTGGAATGTATTGTGGATCATATGAATAAAAACATGGTGGTTCAGTAGGTTTTTGATGATCCCACAAGTAGGAATTAAGATGGTCATTGTACATCATACATGGGGTTGGGTGATCAAAGTAGGGATAGGTTTCCCATGTTTGGACTTGTTCAAAATTGACTTCCATAGGAGTGAGGAGTGAGAAAAGAGAAGTAGAATGAAAAAAAAGGATGATAGTGTCTAAGATAACTTACTTAGGTCCCCGGCAACGGCGCCAAAATTTGGTTCACGCCCAAATTTACCCAAGAGAAGAAGGGTAGAACGGTCCTTGTAGTGTAGCTTGGGTTGTCGATTCCACAGAGACCTAAGAAAATACCTAAGATACACAACCTAAGGGATGGATTTTTGGCTATGAAGTGTCCAACTTGGATTGATTTTGGATGGGTTTTAAAGATATCTAAAATATTTAAGTGGATTCAATTTAAAAGAATGAGTTGATCCTAGGTTATCACTCGGGGTGGATTGGACGTATTTTCTTTTTAATGATTTCAATTTCTTAAATTTGAGATGGGTTCATTTAAGGAGATAAAACAACATCATCACTTACTGGTTTAATGCCTACACCCACTAATAATAATCACCTATAGACTTGAAGGATCAAAGTTTTGAGCACTTCAAGGTAAAGGATCGTATTAGTACTTGAAGTGTGTGGCCTTAAATTCAACAAGGACGATGGAGTTTAAAAATCATCAAATAAAAATCCCAATTAAAGAAGTGATTATACATTAATTAGGTGATAAATAACATCAAATACAGCCCCTTGCTACTCCCTTGGATCAACCCATAAGTGGGTTAGCCCTCCATTGATCCCATGGTTTCAATGGAAGCGGAAAGTAGACTCATAAGGGAGGAAATGGAGAAGTAAAGAAAACAACAAAAATAAAATGATCACTCCACCGTTGTGTGAATAATTTCACAAGGGTTGGTGTGAATAAATTCACACCTTGATCCAACGGTATCAAAGTGATATTAAAAACAACATAATAAGAGTATAAGAAGAACTTTTATTAAGAAACTAAAGTGAATTGAACAACTTACATGTGAAAGACAAAATTGAGGCAACAAAAATGCAGCATAACATTACAATTAAACAAAGCATCCAAGATTCTCAACTCCTTCACCACCACTGCCTTAAATAGGCATTTTGGGAGCCTTGGGTCAAACCACCAACAGTACAAAGCATCTTAATTAATTTTTCTAGGCTATAGGTGGTGGAAAGTTTGTGGAATTTGGACTTTTCCACGTTTGACCCGAGGTGTCATCCAGCTTTCCTTTACCGAACAGACGAGTCTAGAAGACCTTCTAGACGGACGAATCAGGGTGGTCCATAGAAGAAGCGAATGGAGCTCCGGATGTCTTCTAACCGCCTGTAAATTTGGGGCCCATTTGGAGTTGTGGATTCCGAGTTATGATCAATGTAGTGGACTGTTTTTCTGGGCCGCAGAATCTGGCCCAGAATTTTATCTCTAACTTGGGCCGACTAAATGATCAACATGGAGGCCGAATTAGCATTAACTCCTGTAGAGTGATTTGTTCCTATACATGTCTTCGATCATCCCACGAAATGAGGGATTAATTGGGCCTTTAAGTTGGGCCCCACATCCTCATCAGTGGGCTGATGTCCAATCTGCCTTCTCCATAATTGCTTCCTTTCATTTCCAAATATCTCCATCATCCTCCATGAATTATCCACTGATCCCTGAATCAAACATGTTCATATTTAAGTGTAGATCAATTTCCAAAAATATCAAATTAAAATATGTATAATTCTATTCCTTAAAATCAGTTGAATCATTGGGTACTTTAAATGATGTTCAAAAATGTACCACATAATAGTGCATTTTAAGAAGGTATTACAATCATAATGTGAAATGATGTTCAAAGTGTAAAATGCACTAAAATGGTGTTTATGAATAACAAATAACATGAAAATTATGTATATTAACAATGAATATTAGCCTCATTTAGTGGCTAATCACACCCCCCAACTTGAGTTTTGCTAGTCCCGAGCAAAATATATCTCAACAAAATGAAATTTGAATTCCCTTTTCTAAAAACATTTTAATACACAATGATCACCAAAAAACCTTATACCAAACAATCATGAAACCCATCAAAATATTTTAATACGAGATAGTTTCATAAGCAGATCCCAATCCCAAGCTCATTCCTTTGATCAAATCCATCATCATACTTCATCCAACTCAATTAGGTGTAATGATGTGTTGTGAATCACAATAGATATGGGGGTTCATTTTCATTCAAGGGGGAAATCATGGAAGCGCTGGGTGGAATCACATTTAATCCTAATATGAGTATTCTTCATCCTTTTTTTTTTTGTTTTTTTTGCACTATTGCTATAGTAATTGAGGTTGCAGTTAATCAAATTAACCCATGTAGCAAGACTTTGTCGATGACTCCCAGACTCAAAGGCCTTAGGGCACCAAGTGAAGCCCACATACTCGGGCATCGTCTCGAGTTAACTTAATCAAAAACAAAGTCATATTACCATAAATAGAGATATATTGAAAAACTCAGGGCTAGACAACTCTGGAGTCATGATCCCCAAGTGCCGAAAGCCTCGCATTTTATCAATCCATTGCTCTACACGCAATTTTTTTTTTTTAATAATTTTTTTTAGTTTTTTTTTGAATACTCATATTATTCATAAAAATAAAACCAGTCTATGCTATTTATTATGGGACCCCAAAAATTCAAATTAGTACCCCACAGTCTAGAGGACGTGCATTGTGGCATTTTTTTTATTTGGATGAAAGTATAAACGATGAAATATCACATTAGACAACCACACTTTCCAAAATCTATGCTCATGAAATTATACAAGGATTAAAATCAGAATTAGGGTATGCTAAATTATTTGATATTCAGTTTCAAAGTGTGCAATGCGTATTACCATGTTCAAAGTTAAAGGAATTTTTCCTTCTATTTAATTATTTTTTCAAATCATTCATTTTTTTTTTGACACAAAAGCATTTTTTTATTTTATCTCCCCCCCAACTTAAAATAACACTGTCCCCTGTGTTTAAAGAAAAGAAAATTTAGAAGGTGGTAGAGGTAGAGAATGAAAATTCAAAAAGGAAACTGAAAATGAGGGTTATGGAATGAAGTCACCTGGTGGTTGAAGTTTGAAGTTCTTACTGCTCCCTTTTAGTCCTTTGATATCCATGTCGCTTTCAGAGTTCCCTAGTGGAAAAAGGAAAACAAACAAATAAAACAAAAGAGTATATATATATATATGTATAAGTAAAATATAAGTATATATATAAAATAAAATAAACTGATGATACATTGTCTTCTTTTTAAATTTCTGGGTAAGGTATTACTCAAGGATCACACCACGTGACACGGATGAATATGGTGCTCCCCTTTCGTACCCATCCATACATAGAATAGAAGAACAGGTCAAAAGTCTATTTTTTTATTAAATATCAAAATGATTAAGTAATCTTATTTTAAAAGTAAAGATGATTCAGAAAGATTAGAAACATAAAAACCACGGGTTTCCTCCCGTGCAGCGCTTTGTTTAACGTCATTAGCTCGACATGAACCCCCCAACTTACCCAATACCAACTTTAAAATTTTTAAGGACCACATGTTTCACACATTCAACTAGGTTTATATTGATTACATTTTTATAATTTGTTTCATTAACAAACCTATGTTCTAAAATGATTTGGAAAATCCAAGGAATAACAAAAATGGTTGATCTAGTTGCTTCTCTAGTCTTGCCTAATACATCAAGGGTCATTCCAATTTTATTTATATCAAGAGAAGAAACAATGAAAACATGATGGTTTTGGATATCCTCAATGAATGAAAACTTGATGAATGATGGAAAGGACACATGTTCGAGTTCAGGCAGACTAACATTTTTAGACATAGGTTGGGAATTTGGATCGATCTCAATTTTATTTTCAAAATTTATCAATATAATTGGTTCCTTTGGAATAGAAGATTCAACCACAAAATTGGAAATATCAGTGTTAGAAATGGGTATGGACTCAAATATTGTGATTTCTCTTAATGGTTCAATGATTTGTGTTTTTGAAAAATCATCAACAGAGTTATATTCATGAGACTCAATCCATGATGTCAAATTCTCCTCTTTTGAATCCAAAAAGTTAATTTCCTTCTGATTTAAAGTCCCTTAAAAATTTCCTTGATCCTCTTCATCTATCCCAAATCCAAAGGTTGGTTCTTTAATAAATTCATGTGGGGTTTGTGTGAAACTAGACACTTCACATAAGGTTATGGAAGGGACAGTTTGTGTAGGGATGGGTTCCTCACAAGTTTTAATGATTTGTAGTTCTAACCTCAATGATGAAACCTCAAAATTCATTATCTCCATTTGTTGACACAGTTTTTTATGTAATGGTTGTGGATCATGATGGTCAAGGGGTTGAGACAGATGGTCTATTCCAGGAGGATAACTATGTTGTTGGAATTCCATAGGAGGATGTTCAGATTGGCCTTGTTGGGATTGGAACTCATAATATGTTTGAATGTATTATGGATCATATGAATAAAAACATGGTGGTTCAGTAGGTTTTTTATGATCCCACAAGTAGGAATTAGGATGGTCATTGTACATCATACATGGGGTTGGGTGATCAAAGTAGGGATAGGTTTCCCATGTTTGGACTTGTTCAAAATTGACTTCCATAGGAGTGAGGAGTGAGAAAAGAGAAGTAGAATGAAAAAAAAGGATGATAGTGTCTAAGATAACTTACTTAGGTCCCCGGAAACGGTGCCAAAATTTGGTTCACGCCCAAATTTACCCAAGAGAAGAAGGGTAGAATGGTCCTTGTAGTGTAGCTTGGGTTGTCGATTCCACAGAGACCTAAGAAAATACCTAAGATACACAACCTAAGGGATGAATTTTTGGCTATGAAGTGGCCAACTTAGATTGATTTTGGATGGGTTTTAAAGATATCTAAAAGATTTAAGTGGATTCAATTTAAAAGAATGAGTTGATCCTAGGTTATCACTCGGGGTGGATTGGACGTATTTTCTTTTTAATGATTTCAATTTCTTAAATTTGAGATGGGTTCATTTAAGGAGATAAAACAACATCATCACTTACTGTTTTAATGCCTACACCCTCTAATACTAATCACCTATACACTTGAAGGATCAAAGTTTTGAGCACTTCAAGGTAAAGGATCGTATTAGTACTTGAAGTGTGTGGCCTTAAATTCAACAAGGACGATGGAGTTTAAAAATCATCAAATAAAAATCTCAATTAAAGAAGTGATTATACATTAATTAGGTGATAAATAACATCCAATCCAGCCCCTTGATACTCCCTTGGATCAACCCATAAGTGGGTTAGCCCTCCATTGATCCCATGGTTTCAATGGAAGCGGAAAGTAGACTCATAAGGGAGGAAATGGAGAAGTAAAGAAAAGAACAAAAATAAAATGATCACTCCACCGTTGTGTGAATAATTTCACAAGGGTTGGTGTGAATAAATTCACACCTTGATCCAACGGTATCAAAGTGATATTAAAAACAACATAATAAGAGTATAAGAAGAACTTTTATTAAGAAACTAAAGTGAATTGAACAACTTACATGTGAAAGACAAAATTGAGGCAACAAAAATGCAACATAACATTACAATTAAACAAAGCATCCAAGATTCTCAACTCCTTCACCAACACTGCCTTAAATAGGCATTTTGGGAGCCTTGGGTCGAACCACCAACATTACAAAGCATCTTAATTAATTTTTCTAGGCTATAGGTGGTGGAAAGTTTGTGGAATTTGGAATTTTCCACGTTTGACCCGAGGTGGCAGCCACCTTTCCTTCACCGAAAAGACGAGTCTAGAAGACCTTCTAGACGGCCGAATCAGGGTGGTCCATAGAATAAGAAAATGGATCTCCGGATGTCTTATAACCGCCTGTAAAATTTGGGCCCATTTGGAGTTGTGGATTCCGATATATGATCAATGTAGTGGACTATTTGTCTGGCCCGCAGAATCTGGCCCAGAATTTTATCTCTAACTTGGGCCGACTAAATGATCAAGATGGAGGCCGAATTAGCATTAACTCCTAAAGAGTGATTTGTTCCTATACATGTCTTAGATCATCCCACGAAATTCGGGATTAATTGGGACTTTAAGTTGGGCCCCACAGCCTCATCAGTGGGCTGATGTCCAATCTTCCTTCTCCAGAATTGCTTCCTTTCATTTCCAAATATCTCCATCATCCTCCATGAATTATCCACTGATCCCTGAATCAAACATGATTATATTTAAGTGTAGATCAATTTACAAAAATATCAAATTAAAATATGTATAATTCAATTCCTTAAAATCAGATGAATCATTGGGTACTTTAAATGATGTTCAAAAATGTACCACATAATAGTGCATTTTAAGAAGGTATTACAATCATTATGTGAAATGATGTTCAAAGTGTAAAATGCACTAAAATGGTGTTTATGAATAACAAAGAACATGAAAATTATGTATATTAACAATGAATATTAGCCTCGTTTAGTGGCTAATCACACCCCCCAACTTGAGTTTTGCTAGTCCCGAGCAAAATATATCTCAACAAAATGAAATTCGAATTCGCTTTTCTAAAAACATTTTAATACACAATGATCACCAAAAAAACTTATACCAAACAATCATGAAACCCATCAAAATATTTTAATACGAGATAGTTTCATAAGCAGATCCCAATCCCAAGCCCATTCCTTTGATCAAATCCATCATCATACTTCATCCAACTCAATTAGGTGTAATGATGTGTTGTGAATCACAATAGATATGGGGGTTCATTTTCATTCAAGGGGGAAATCATGGAAGCGCTGGGTGGAATCACATTTAATCCTAATATGAGTATTCTTAATCCTTTTTTTTTGTTTTTGTTTTTTTTTTTGCAATATTGCTATAGTAATTGAGATTGCAGTTAATCGAATTAACCCATGTAGCAAGACTTTGCCGATGACTCCCAGACTCAAAGGCCTTAGGGCACCAAGTGAAGCCCACATACTCGGGCATCGTCTCGAGTTAACTTAATCAAAAACAAAGTCATATTACCATAAATAGAGATATATTGAAAAACTCAGGGCTAGATAACTCTGGAGTCACGATCCCCAAGTGCCGAAAGCCTCGCATTTTATCAATCCATTGCTCTACACGCAATTTTTTTTTTTTAATAATTTTTTTTAGTTTTTTTTTTGAATACTCATATTATTCATAAAAATAAAACCAGCCTATGCTATTTATTATGGGACCCCAAAAATTCAAATTAGTACCCCACAGTCTAGAGGACGTGCATTGTGGCATTTTTTTTTATTTGGATGAAAATATAAACAATGAAATATCACATTAGACAGCCACACTTTCCAAAATCTATGCTCATGAAATTATACAAGGATTAAAATCAGAATTAGGGTATGCTAAATTATTTGATATTCAGTTTCAAAGTGTGCAATGCGTATTACCATGTTCAAAGTTAAAGGAATTTTTCCTTCCATTTAATTATTTTTTCAAATCATTCATTTTTTTTTGACACAAAAGCATTTTTTTTATTTTATCTCCCCCCCAACTTAAAATAACACTGTCCCCAGTGTTTAAACAAAAGAAAATTTAGAAGGTGGTAGAGGTAGAGAATGAAAGTTCAAAAAGGAAACTGAAAATGAGGGTTATGGAATGAAGTCACCTGGTGGTTGAAGTTTAAAGTTCTTACTGCTCCCTTTTAGTCCTTTGATATCCATGTCGCTTTCAGAGTTCCCTAGTGGAAAAAGGAAAACAAACAAACAAAACAAAAGAGTATATATATATGTATAAGTAAAATATAAGTATATATATAAAATAAAATAAACTGATGATACATTGTCTTCTTTTTAAATTTTTGGGTAAGGTATTACTCAAGGATCACACCACGTGACACGGATGAATATGGTGCTCCCCTTTCGTACCCATCCATACATAGAATAGAAGAACAGGTCAAAAGTCTATTTTTTTTATTAAATATCAAAATGATTAAGTAATCTTATTTTAAAAATAAAGATGATTCAGAAAGATTAGAAACATAAAAACCACGGGTTGCCTCCCGTGCAACGCTTTGTTTAACGTCGTTAGCTCGACATGAACCTCCCAACTTACCCAATACCAACTTTAAAATTTTTAAGGACCACATGTTTCACACATTCAACTAGGTTTAGATTGATTACATTTTTATAATTTGTTTCATTAACAAACCTATGTTCTAAAATGAGTTGGAAAATCCAAGGAATAACAAAAATGGTTGATCTAGTTGCTTCTCTAGTCTTGCCTAATACATCAAGGGTCATTCCAATTTTATTTATATCAAGAGAAGAAACAATGAAAACATGATGGTTTTGGATATCCTCAATGAATGAAAACTTGATGAATGATGGAAAGGACACATGTTCGAGTTCAGGCAGACTAACATTTTTAGACATAGGTTAGGAATTTGGATCGATCTCAATTTTATTTTCAAAATTTATCAATATAATTGGTTCCTTTGGAATAGAAGATTCAACCACAAAATTGGAAATATCAGTGTTATAAATGGGTATGGACTCAAATATTGTGATTTCTCTTAATGGTTCAATGATTGGTGTTTTTGAAAAATCATCAACAGAGTTATATTCATGAGACTCAATCCATGATGTCAAATTCTCCTCTTTTGAATCCAAAAAGTTAATTTCCTCCTGATTTAAAGTCCCTTCAAAATTTCCTTGATCCTCTTCATCTATCCCAAATCCAAAGGTTGGTTCTTTAATAAATTCATGTGGGGTTTGTGTGAAACTAGACACTTCACATAATGTTATGGAAGGGACAGTTTGTGTAGGGATGGGTTCCTCACAAGTTTTAATGCTTTGTAGTTCTAACCTCAATGATGAAACCTCAAAATTCATTATCTCCATTTGTTGACACAGTTTTTTAAGTAATGTTTGTGGATCATGATGGTCAAGGGGTTGAGACAGATGGTCTATTCCAGGAGGATAACTATGTTGTTGGAATTCCATAGGAGGATGTTCAGATTGGCCTTGTTGGGATTGGAACTCATAATATGTTGGAATGTATTGTGGATCATATGAATAAAAACATGGTGGTTCAGTAGGTTTTTGATGATCTCACAAGTAGGAATTAGGATGGTCATTGTACATCATACATGGGGTTGGGTGATCAAAGTAGGGATAGGTTTCCCATGTTTGGACTTGTTCAAAATTGACTTCCATAGGAGTGAGGAGTGAGAAAAGAGAAGTAGAATGAAAAAAAAGGATGATAGTGTCTAAGATAACTTACTTAGGTCCCCGTCAACATTGCCAAAATTTTGTTCACGCCCAAATTTACCCAAGAGAAGAAGGGTAGAACGGTCCTTGTAGTGTAGCTTGGGTTGTCGATTCCCCAGAGACCTAAGAAAATACCTAAGATACACAACCTAAGGGATGGATTTTTGGCTATGAAGTGGCCAACTTGGATTGATTTTGGATGGGTTTTAAAGATATCTAAAATATTTAAGTGGATTCAATTTAAAAGAATGAGTTGATCCTAGGTTATCACTCGAGGTGGATTGGACGTATTTTCTTTTTAATGATTTCAATTTCTTAAATTTGAGATGGGTTCATTTAAGGAGATAAAACAACATCATCACTTACTGGTTTAATGCCTACACCCTATAATACTAATCACCTATACACTTGAAGGATCAAAGTTTTGAGCACTTCAAGGTAAAGGATCGTATTAGTACTTGAAGTGTGTGGCCTTAAATTCAACAAGGACGATGGAGTTTAAAAATCATCAAATAAAAATCCCAATTAAAGAAGTGATTATACATTAATTAGGTGATAAATAACATCCACTACAGCCTCTTTCTACTCCCTTGGATCAACCCATAAGTGGGTTAGCCCTCCATTGATCCCATGGTTTCAATGGAAGCGGAAAGTAGACTCATAAGGGAGGAAATGGAGAAGTAAAGAAAACAACAAAAATAAAATGATCACTCCACCGTTGTGTGAATAATTTCACAAGGGTTGGTGTGAATAAATTCACACCTTGATCCAACGGTATCAAAGTGATATTAAGAACAACACAATAAGAGTAGAAGAAGAACTTTTATTAAGAAACTAAAGTGAATTGAACAACTTACATGTGAAAGACAAAATTGAGGCAACAAAAATGCAGCATAACATTACAATTAAACAAAGCATCCAAGATTCTCAACTCCTTCACCACCACTGCCTTAAATAGGAATTTTGGGAGCCTTGGGTCGAACCACCAACAGTACAAAGCATCTTAATTAATTTTTCTAGGCTATAGGTGGTGTAAAGTTTGTGGAATTTGGACTTTTCCACGTTTGACCCGAGGTGGCAGCCAGCTTTCCTTCACCGAACAGACGAGTCTGGAAGACCTTCTATACGGCCGAATAAGGGTGGGCCATAGAAGAAGAAAATGGAGCTCCGGATTTCTTCTAACTTCCTGTAAAATGTGGGCCCATTTGGAGTTGTGGATTCCGAGATATGATCAATGTAGTGTAATGTTTTTCTGGGCCGCAGAATCTGGCCCAGAATTTTATCTCTAACTTGGGCCGACTAAATGATCAACATGGAGGCCGAATTAGCATTAACCCCTGAAGAGTGATTTGTTCCTATACATGTCTTAGATCATCCCACGAAATTTGGGATTAATTGGGCCTTTAAGTTGGGCCCCACAGCCTCATCAGTGGGATGATGTCCAATCTGCCTTCTCCAGAATTGCTTCCTTTCATTTCCAAATATCTTCATCATCCTCCATGAATTATCCACTGATCCCTGAATCAAACATGTTCATATTTAAGTGTAGATCAATTTCCAAAAATATCAAATTAAAATATGTATAATTCAATTCCTTAAAATCAGATGAATCATTGGGTACTTTAAATGATGTTCAAAAATGTACCACATAATAGTGCATTTTAAGAAGGTATTACAATCATAATGTGAAATGATGTTCAAAGTGTAAAATGCACTAAAATGGTGTTTATGAATAACAAAAAACATGAAAATTATGTATATTAACAATGAATATTAGCCTCATTTAGTGGCTAATCACCAGACGTCTTGTAAGCATTGGACGACTAAGGATAAATTTGAGCAAGTTATTGCGAGATACCAATTGGACCTCATGATGTTGCAGGTAGTGTCTCGATTTTTGAACTGCAAAGATTAATGCTAGGCAGCACTTTTCAATACTTGAATATCAAGTTTCTGCCTCAAGCATAGTCCAACTGAGATAGTAAAGTTTGTTTTTATTCCCAGCATCATTCTTTTGGGCAAGGAAGGAACCCAATGATCACTCTAAAGTTGTCACATAGAGGATAAGTGGTCTTCCTTCAACAGGTGGAATTAATACCGGTGAACTCAAGAGATATTTCTTGAGGATATTGAATGATTCTTGACATTATTCAGTCCACTAGTAGGTGACTCCCTTCTTCGTTAATTTGGTGAAGGGTAAACACTTACCAGCCAAATTGGCAACAAAACGCCAAATATAGGCCAATTGTCCTTGAATTCCTCTTAATTTCTTCAAATTTATAGGAGGTTATATACCAAGGATTGATTTTTTCTTCTCAGGATCAACTTCGATACCACGATGGCGTACAACAAAGCTGAGAAATTTTCCTAAGGTTACCCCAAAAGCACATTTCAAGGGGTTCATCTTCAAATTGTGTTGTCGAAGTTTGTGGAATATGATTTCCAGATCATCCAAGTGATCAGAACATTTTCTAGATTTAACCACCAAATCAACCACATAACATTCAAAAAAGTTCCCTAAAAAGGGTTTGAAGGTATGGTGCATGGCACGTTGATACGTTGCACCTGCATTCTTCAGGCCAAAGGGCATTACCCGATAGCAAAACACACCTTGAGGGGCTCTGAAGGTTGTAGATTTTTCATATTTTGGATCCATTCGGATTTGATTATACCCAAAATATCCATCCATGAAGGAAAGTTCTTTATAGCCAGCTGTTGAATCAATTAAGAGTTTTGTGATCGGAACTGTAAAATCATCCTTGGGACAATGTCGATTAAGATCTCTGAAGTCAATGAAAACTCTAATTTTCCCATTCTTCTTTTTCACAGGGACAATATTAGCCAGCCATTTGGGATATTGAACTTCTCTGACAAAGTTAGCTTTGATAAGCTTATCAACTTTAGCTTCAATTTTGGAGGCATAAGTTGGTTGTGTTATTCTTGCGGATTGCTTGAATCCTCGATGTTCTTCTGGAAAACCCAAATGATGAGTGGAAACATTGGGATCAAGACCTGGAATTTCTGTATAATTCCAAGAAAATAAATCATGATTTTGCTTTAAAAAAGAATTATACATTTCTTTCTCTTCAAGAGTCATGGCCGCACTAATTATAGTGGGGCGTGGATCTTATTTTATACCCAGATTTATTTCTCCGAGTTCATCCACAGTGGTATAGATACCCTCTTCAAATGCTGGAGGAGCATCCCTGAGATCTTCCTCTTCTTCTTCAATATGTGTTACTTCTTCTGCTTCTACTTGCATAGTATATGATGAAGAAAAATTTCCATGATCAAGGGAGAAGTTAAAATTTGAACATTTTGAAGAAGAGGCTGTCATTTCTGACCCTATTGATGATGAAGGGTCTTCCTGGGATGATAGAGAGGAGATGATGGATTGAGAATCGACATCATTATTTTCCTCTAGTATTGCTATAACTTCTTCTGGCCTGGTTGATGAAGTATATAATTGCTGGATTTTAGCGGACGAAATGAAGACATCTCCATGTAAGCTTTCATCATTGCTTGGCCAATCAACAATTTCTCCCATGTTGTCTGGCTCGATTTCCATAATTGACATTATGGAAGTTTCCATAAGAGTGTTTGGATTTGGTTCTATCCCATCAATTTGACTGATAGGAAACATATAATCTATACTCACATGTATGAATGGGTTTATTGGAATATTTTCTAAACCATATGGATCATTAATTTTGGTGACCTTCTTCGCTGTGGATTTTTTCTTTCCTTCCATGTGATAAAACTCCGCCTCAATGTATTGAGATTCACATGTTCTGAATGGGGTTTTGTCACCATACAATGTCCCAATTTGACCATTGAAACAATATTTGAGACATTGATGGTATGACTAAGGTACGACTGCATGTTGAAGTAGCCAAGGTCTTCCAAGAAAAATGTTGAAAGTTGTGTCCTGACAAATAACCATGAAATCTAAATTAAAAACAAGGTCTCCAAACTGAATTCTGAGTGTAATTTCTCTCAGAGGTTCTTGTTCATTCTTATCATATCCTTTCAACATTAAAGTAGAAGGAGATAAATCAGATTCGGTGAGGCCCAATCGATGGAGTGTATGAATAGGAATGAGATTGACTCCTGAGCCATTATCAATGAAAGCTCGTCAGATGTCTATATCATTGACTTTTCCTGGTAGATACAAAGGTCTGATATGTCCATGTACAACATCATCTTTATCTTCATCTGTAAAATATATCACTTCATGGCATTCTGTAGGACCATTATCTATATGGTAAACCTCAGCCACATCAATTTCAGTTTCAAATTCTTGAGGACTTGACAAAGCCTCAATGAGCGTCTCTCGAATATCTTTTGATAGATTCAAGGAATCTAGAATTGATAACTTAGCTAGTACTTGGGACAAATTTTTCAAGACATCATACTTTTGGTCCAAATTTCTGCGTTTCCCATTAGAAAAATGTGGTTTTGCAGGTGCCTTGGAATTTGATGTTTTAGCAGTAGATGCAACCCATATCGGGGTAGGAGTTGGAAATACTCCTGGATTCAGTAGATTAGACTGACTAGGTCTATCTATTTGTTGAGAGGAAGAAGGTGGGATCTCTAACCAGTCTTCCAAAATAACTGTGTCAAGACCGAATCTTCCATGCGTAGAAGAACTTTCTTGTTCCTGTTGAGCCCGCTGAAGGGCTTTGCCATGAGTTTCTGCCGCATATACAGTTCTAGCAGGGGTAGGATTGAAATAGTGGATTCTGTAATATCCACGTCTTCCCCTATACCCTAAACCTATGTCTCTTCCTCTAATTCATCTATTAGATATAGGTAACTTGAGCTCATCATAATCGAGACTATCATTGGCATAAGGATCTATTAAATGAATCATGTTAACAGAACCAAAGATCAATTATTCATCTGATGAAGATTCTGCCTGATGAACCAATTCAGGATGTGCCATTTGGCGAGGCGGTGCCCATGCTTTTGAAGCAGATGGCATAAAATCTGCCAGAGTCAAATACAACTTAGGCTTTGACATGAGCTCGTCTTCTTCTGACTGCTCTTTTTTCTTCATATTATGATGCTTCTTTGAGTATTTCCCTTCTGATTAAGGGGATTTTGTTGTGGCATTCATATCATAAGACACAATTGTTTGATTCAATTTTGTTCATAAAATGGCATGAGTTTGGTTGATCATTTTTCTGACCATCCAATCATCATATTTCTGCACATTTTTACTTTTAACTTTGTGTCACTCTCCCTCTTCCTCTGGATCAGTAGCAGTAACACATGCTACCTAGGCTAAAGAACCTTTCAGTTTCACCTATCCAGAATCCACCATATTTTTCAGGAGGTCTTTGAAGACAAAACACTCCTGAATGGGATGCCCCAACATCTGATGAAATGGGCAATAATTGGGGAGGTCTTCATCTCCTTCCTTGTTCGGCCTTTTGGGACTTGGCAACTGAACCAGGTTGTTTTCCAGAGCCAAGATGAATTAACCTGGAACTTTTTCATTCCGGAAAGAATAAACTTTGTTCTTCAAATATTCAAATTGTTTCCTCCTTTGATCTTTTTTATCATCTTGATGAGGCAGCCATTGTTATTGATGTTCATGAAGTGGATCCCTTCGATATGATAAAGTTCTTGAAGTTGAAGCAGGTACAGGTGCTTGTTTAAGTGTAATTGTAGCAGTCTCTGATTTCCATATTCTCCTTCCTGGAATTGATGGAATTACATGAGTTTTATCCTTAGTCTCCATAAGAGAGTCTTCTATCTGCTGAGCAATTGAAGTAAGGTCTCGAAACCCTCCTGTGTATTTCACAGGGATCAACGGTGTGCGTAATTCATCACACAAATTTTCCATACAGATTGGCAATAATTCTTTTTGAGGGAGTGCTAATATTAAGGAATAAGTTAATCCCTTCCAGTGAGCAATGAAATCTGAAACTCTCTCATTCTACCTTTCTTACAATTGGTAATATCAAAAACTGTCATCTTTGGAAATTTTGAGCTGAATTGAAGAAGGAAACTTTGACGGAGATCTTACCACCCAATAATTGATCGGGATTGCAAACTTGTATACCAGACAAAAGCATGTCCTTGTAATGACTGTAAAAAACACCTGATCTTAACTGCTTCTTGTTGTTGAGGAGTTCCCATCATAGGATCACAACGAGAAACAAAATGTGTTAAGTGTTGTTCTGGATCTCCCGAACCATTAAAAATTGGGAATGTGGTACTTGAAAAATTTTATGGGGTAGGAATTGCATCCACCCATTCATGTTAAGCTCTCTTTTCTGGTTGAATTTGTGCACACTTTCCTTCTATAGCTTCCAACCGAGTTGTTAATGACTCAATGGTAGTCATTAATTTTTGAGAAACATCTGGTTGAGCTTGGACCTGAGCAAGTGCAATAACTGGAGTTTGGACGGGTGTGGCGACCGAGACTACTACTGATGGTAGTAATGTCGGTTGTTGTTGCGTATGAACCGTAGGATTGGACCTGTGAGGGTGAACTTGTAAAGGGGGATATTCTTGATCCATCCCAGTAGCTGCAACAAATTCCCTTGATTGATTAACTCTATCATGCTGAGGAGGAAGACTACCTTGAAGTAGTTCTGCATTTAACCTCCATTAATTCCTTCATTTCTTTTTCTTGTCGTGCGAAACTTTCCTCTAATGAGAGTGATTGGACTTATCCATAGGTAGGGTGGGGTGTAACCTGACTTTTACCATTTTCCTTGTCATGTGACTTTCTGGAGTATGGAAGGGCATTACCCAAAGGAATATCTTTCCCCTGGGAAACCCTCTGTCTTCTGGTACGCACACCTCCTTCATTTGTTTCTGTGTGCATAGCCTCTTGAAAAGGAACTTCTTCATATGATCCCTTTGAGTGAGCCTCATGTTCTAGGGGATCAGTGACAATGGCATTGATGACATTTATCGATGCATAACGCATTTCAGCCCTTCTGTCAGTGCTTCTGTGATACTTTCTTCATCCATTCCCTTTATGAGACATTGCCTTTTGTTTGGTTTATCCCTTAGGAACTCCTTGATGAACCATAATTTGGAGGTAATCTCCTGATAATTCGGCTCTGTGTTCCTCTTGTGGCTTTTTTCCTAATCGGGAGAAGACTGACTTTCGTTGAGGGAGATATTGAGAATTTGAAAAAGTCCCCAGTCCGGTGGACAAGGGTTGTTCCTATTTTTCCTACTCAAATTCTTGAATCATGTCTATTGATCCAGAGGGTTGAGTTAAAAGGGTCCCCAGTCTGGTAAGATGAGGTGGCTCTTGAGCTGCTACATCTGAAATTTTCTTAAAATCTCTCCTGATTTTGTTGACTTTAGTTCGGAAATTGTCCAGATGTATCATCCTACATCGATCCACTCAAATCACCTAGCTCAGATGACCGTTGGATTATTTCTGACACTTCTATCACTTGATGATGTTCCTGCTCTAAATTAGAATCCTATTCGATATTATCATTTGCTTGATTCAAGAGTAATTCAACAACTTGTTCTTTATATGCCTGATTTTGGGAAGAACTAGTTGAGGCTTGTTCTCGAGCAGGCCTTTGATTACACACAAAACCAGGTATCTATAGTCAGCCATGGGAAATAACATTGCATGAGACCACTTTTGGTGGGATTTGTTGACTGGATAGTACAGTGAAATTTAGTTCTCCATGAACACCACATCCCCTGATATGAATACCAGATAGGGCATTGGTAATTAACTGGCACAACCTTTTTAATGTGCCAAGGCATGAACGTTGAAGGGCTCTCTGCTACTTTTCAACCTTTGGATGTCGGGAAACTGAGAGAGATGCCAAATCAATTTGGCGTCGCAACCCATCTATTATCTTGACATGATTTTGATATTAATCATAAGATAATATTTTCTATTTTAAGTGACAAAGAGTTTTCCATAAGTTGAGACGAATATCGTGAATACAATCTTCTGTCAACATTTTTGGAATATCATACTGAGAGTCATCCAAAGGCCAAAACATGACTGGTATTTCACTTTTCTCTAGTTGTTTTCTCATATTCATCACTTCCTCTTTGTCATTTGATGAATATTATTCTACCTGATTGGACCAAAGCTGGTGCTTCTTTGTTGCTTCATCAGATTCAACAAGATTGGTAGAGAATTAATTTGTAAAATTAGAAGATGAATAACCCAGGGGTGGTTCGTAGAATGACCTACACCCCAACCTATCTTCTGATTGAGAAAGTATTTCACCTGTTAGCAGTAAGGCATCACACATGACTGGCTTTGCATTTGCAAGTTCCTCAAGATAAGAGGGCTTTCTCGTTACTGCATTTTCCATTGAAGAATTTTCCAGGCAATGTGAATTACTACTATGGAGAGGACTTTTTTAGATAAATTCATCATCATGGGGAGGACCACTATGGTGGGTTACATCAAAAGATGAAACCTCTTGCTCCTTGGTCTTCTGGCCATGCAGAGGGTTATTGTGGCTCTCATCTAAAGATGATACTTTAAGATTGACCTAATTGTCATGAATCAAGCCTTCATGAGGAAGAGTCTGATGAAGACCTCCAGAATTATTTTTGTCACTTTAAGAATCTACAAACGAGGGAGTAGAATCTTGAGTTATAACAGACAATTGTCTGAGTGCATTAAGAACTCTAGCATCGAGCAAGGCCTTATTGCAGATTGGATCTTGATTTCTCAACTGTGTTGGACGGGTCTTTTCCTTAGACACCTTCTTACTCACTTTGGAAACCACTTGTTTATGAAAGTGGTTATTATGGGCAGGTGTATGTGCCTTCTCAGGAGAAATGGTCAGGTTAGGCTGATTATCTCCATTTAAATCGGGTGTATTTACCCAACTTGATTATCCATATGACATGGGGAAGTATGCCCCATGACCCTCCTGGACTGGAATAGAGGTGAGTATCTGCTCTAGGGTGACATGTTGATGAGTCACTCCACTGATAGGGATAGATTTATGTTTCTTTCCCTGTGATGTTGCTAAATTTTTTATAATATTTTGACGGGTATCCAAAATATGGGTAGGGATTTGCTTATGCTATTTCACCATTGTCAAAATGTGCTTGGTGACTTCAGCTGCCGAAACGGTAATATACGTCCATTCCATGTTTTGAGTAGGTGTATGTGCCTTCTCTTGTCCTCCTTTTCTTGTCAACAGATATTGACAGTACTTATGCATAGGTCCATAGAGTTGAGTATGCTCCAGATTTGTCATCGGAGCTTTCCGACTGACTTCTCCGAGTGCTACCAAATGATACTGTTGGAAGTCTTGATGAACATTGGCAGGTGTATGTGCCTGCTGTGTATTTTTTGTCAAGTATGGTTGATGGGTTTCCTTCAGTACTGGAAGACGAGACTGCTGATAGAATTGGTGATTGTAAACAGGTGTACGTGCCTTCTTACCAGTTGCCACCATATTAGATTGGCGAACTTCTTTGGTTGCAGTCAGACGAGCCTACTAACTGGATGATGAATTATAAACAAGTATATGTGCCTTCCTATAGTACTCCGCTGGAATTTCCTGGCAGGATTTGTGTTTTACTTCCAGACGAGTCTGCTGAGCAGTGAAATCAGGACGGATGGGTGTATATTTCTGCTCTTTGTTTGTCATCAAATTAGATTGATGGACTTCTCCGGAGGGGGCAGAGGTAAGAACCTACTTCCCGTTAACCTAATTTTGCCTCTGGCAGTTCGTCTTGCATTCTCGAGTCTGAGGAACCTGAGCTGAACACCTAGAGGTGATACCCTCATCATGTTGAGGGTGCACTATCGCACAAGTCTGGTGGCGATTGTTGGTGTGAGTCCTCATAAAGGGATCTTATCTTCTTGAATTGAGGCCTTGATTGACCTCTTCATTCACCTCCCTGTAATATGGGAGGGACTAGTTGTTGCATTCTAGGGATAATGACCCGAAACGGTTGGAAACAGTGGTTGGCACCACCTGCTTCTTGACCACTGGTTGTTGCTGTCCGGACAACCAGGGTGAGTTGTTAACTTGGAGGGATTGTCGAGCAGCCTCTAGAGTCGGGATGGTACCATGTTGATGGTATTCCCTCACCAATGCATTTGAGACCTAGCATTGCAGACGCTGAGTATGTGATGTCATCCTCAGATCGGATGACGATCCAACAGTAGTAGAGGCCGTGGCATTCACAGGTGTGAATTTTAAAGAAGCCATTTCTTATTGCAAAGAGATCTTGAAAAAGAGTTCTTGTTTGATATAACAGACATAATCAAGATAAGTTTGGCCAGACTACATCTTTTGGATGAGAAAATATGTTTATTGATTTCTTTGTTGGCCCTCACATTGAGTTTAATTGGGGCCCAACAAATAATTAAAACATCATTTAACTTGGTTAAGGATTCACGTCAAGTTCACCATTTTTTTTGCTTCTGGAAATGGGGATGAACTAGTTTGTTTAAGGTTCAAACTTTCCAATCAATTTATAATGGATTTATTTGTAGAACAGGAAACATCCAATGATTCTATATCCATTTGGACCTACATTCCAAAGGTAGGTGCTCATTAGTTGTGGACCGATGAGGATTAAGAATTTGCATTGGTTGAGAGGATAGGAGGTGAGGCTCATCACACCTTTTTGAGGGGAATTATTACCTACTCTGGAACTCTCTTATAGATTTAAGTTATGTTCACAAATCCTTATTAATTCACCAAGTATGAAAATGAGTTTTCCTTTAAATTTGGAAATCAATTATTGATATGTATGGGATTTAGAGAATCTTTTATATGTATTTGAGGTTATTCATCGATAGAGAATCATCTATATGTATTAGAGATTCTTAGTCAATGGTATCCTTCAATTCATTATATAGAAACCTCTTTGTCATTATGAAGACCAAACAAGCTTTAAATCCACTCAGTGGGGCACTTGAAGTTTATTTTCATTTAGAAGGATAGGAATTATTTCAGAGTTGGGATCGTACCTACAGATGGGCTACCTACGTATCCTTGTTAAAGAAAAGAATCAGAACCCACATAGTTCAATAGTAATGATATAGTTTAACGTCATATGGGATGGAAAAGAATTAATAAAAGATGTTCTTGAACCTTATAAAGGCTTCCTATGTACTCTACTTTTAAGGCAGAGATCAAAGTCCACATAGTTCGGGTGAAGAAATATGGGGCTTGTTCATGGTTAATGGACCAAAAAGAGATGTCGTGATTACTTTTACACTCTAAGCTCACGTGATTCATGCTCGGTGTGAGAAATAAGAGGTATCAGTAAATTTAATGATTGTGCTACAAAATGATGCAGTCACAAGAAATGATGTGGGGATTATGTATGTATGACTGTCCAAGTAAATGAATATTAGGACTTAGTTCAGGAAATAAGCCCAGGATTAGGGTCCGTAAAGGTATTTGTACTTTATGGAGATTTGGAATTTTAATTCAGGACTTACTTCTGAAAAGGAGGCCCAAATCAAAGGAAATTAAGGTTGGGGCTTACTCCAAAGGAGGATGCCCAATTAAAGGGAACTTAAAACATGGGGATTAATCCTGAGGAGGAGGCACAATGTTAAAGAAACTTACAATTTGGGGGTTAATCCTGAGATGGAGGCCCAATTAAAGGGAACTTATAACCCGGGACTTAATCCTGAGGAGGCGGACCAATTAAAGGGAACTTATAACCCGGGGCTTAATCCTGAGGAGGAGGCCCAATGTTAAAGGAACTTGGGACTTACTCCTGAGAAGGAGGCCCAGTGAATTCCTCTTATATAAGGAATTCTAAAAAGGAACCACTACATAAATGGCTTTGAAGAAGGTTTGGAAGGCCATATCTTGAAGAGGAGAGGTTGATTTGAGGAAAGAAGGTGACTAGGAAGGAGGCGTGCAAGTTTTGTTCTGGTGCGCAAGTCCTGGTCGCACAAGTAGACTTATGAGACATGATTCACCTTGGGTGATGAAGAATCCATAGATTAATAATTGGGTGACTTTGAACTCAAGCCTTTAGTATCATCTCTAGAGGCTTCCAAAAGGTTGGCGCGCAAGTTCCCTTGAGAGGGCAAGGCGGCACTCAAGTGTTTCCATTTCCCTTAAGGGTTGGACACTTAGGCGTGTAAGTATTGATGAGTTCTAACACTTAGGCCTTATTCTTCCTCTTTAGAGCTTCCATTCTAGGTAAATAATTACCTTGGAAGTGCTCAGAAGATGTTAGAAAAAGACTTGGGTGACCATAGCTTGAATCTAATTTTTGGAAAATTCATCCTCGAAATGGGGGGCCCACAGGGGATATTTATAGGCCACTGGGCACTTTGGGAGAAAAAAATAATAGGGCGCGCAAGTGACTTGTGCGAACCATACGTGGTGCGCAAGTGACTTGCGCTACCATAAGGAAACTTGCACGACCCATTCTTAAAGGTTTCCCTGTTCATGCCTTTGTCAATTTTTGATGTTCTTTAAAGGATGACTCTATTTGTGCTTAAGGTATTCCCATTTTCCATTCATTAGACTTTGTGATGTAAAGGAGCTTCAACAATGTGTGACTTTGATCATTCCCTCTGCGGTTCTTATACATAGGCCCACATGCACTCCACGACCACTATGCCCATTTCACTTGATCACTTCATCCAAACTCCATTAACATTGGAACTTCTTCATCATATTTACATCAATGAAATATTACTATTTCATTGACCACCATTGAAAACCAATGAAAATCATTGAAAAAAAATACAATTCATACATAAAGTTGTCTCTTCAATCTCCCCCTTTTTATTTGTTGGAAATACATTTAATTTTCCTTCTAAATGAATGTGTCAATATGTGGATAATTATCTTCTCTATACCATTTACTTTCTAGACTTTCATTTAAATTTATCTCTCCCTTATTTACAATAAATAAATATTTAATGGGAAAAGGATATCAGTCCATATTTAAGCAATGTGTTATCCATCATTTCACTCTAATTCTACTTGATCCATTCTCAATGCAGAAAAAAAAGAGGATTTGATTTAGACAACAAAGTTGTCCCTTACCAACTGATCATGATACATCTTGAAATAAGAACTAATACACTTGTATTCGTGGGTTATTCACTTTCATTACATGCTAAAGATAATAAATTTGATATGAAACTTTTTAAAAACAATCAGCCTGAAACTCTTGTAATCACATCAATAAATAGATCAAAAACATTCAAGTGCAGTAAGCATGATAAGTGGCCTTGGGGAACTTCCACATTTCTTATTCCATTGATTAATTAAATTAAGAGATACATTCCTTTGACAAAGACATGATATTCAAGCAATTTCCATATTAATCAAGTTTGATGCTAATTTAAATAATGATTCTAGAAGCTTCTTCATCTTTCTTTATTTGTATTCCCCTCAAGGTAAACACTTCTCAACATTTTCATAATGATGCAACTCTTTAAGAATGAATTTCAAGATGCTTCAATTTAGAGAATTCACCAAAATTGATCTTCAACTTGTGACTATCTAGATTGTATAACTTTCACAACTTCACCAAGGATGATCTTTCAGAACACTTTTTCTTTAGGATACCAAAAATAACATCAAGAAAAGATGGTATCTTATTTATCCTGGATATCCAGAATAGAGCATCACATTCTTGAACTTAATCAAATATGATCCTCCGTCATATTTTTTTTGAATATCAATTGAAGAATCATTCAAGTATGGTTACTTCTTCAGCTTTTCTATCAAGAATTGACAACACTAGCTATTTCTCGGGATCTACCTTTGAGAACATGATTAACCTTAAATTTCCTACATTATAAGAAAAAATATAATACAAAATGGTTAAGGGAATAAGGTGGATCCTCCTTGCTTCATCAATGTGAATAAAAAGGTAGAGATATTTTTCTCAATCAAGTTGCTCTATTTGATCCAGTATTCATTATTGAACATCTAAACATCTATTATGATTTATGTTAGGGAAGAATGGATCTCTTCACATCATTATATTCTTTGCATGGAGAAATTTTCTTCTTAACATCCCTCATATATGATAAATTCTTGATGATTTTAAGGACTACTTCTCATTCTGTAGAAATGTTAAAAAAATATTGTAATGTGACTAGCTTTATTACATCACTCACACAAAAATTATTTAACATAAGAGTTTTATTTTCCTAAAAAAACCATCATGCACTTTGCCTACAGCATGTGGAATATTTTTTTCTTTTTCACTATCCTTAGCTTGTTCGTCTTCAATTTTCCTTATTCTTTCTAAATATTCTATCCAAATAACTAACATGTCATTAAGAACTATGGCAGAAAATTTGGATCTCCCACATGGGTTCTTCTGAGTACCTCCATTTTTATCAATAGTTCTTTTAGATGATGCACTTTTCTTAACTTTATAGATTTATAATCCAAGGTATTCTCAACTTCATTACTTATATATTCTTGGGAGAATTTGTGTTCACAACATTTCTTTTATTTCTTCCCATGGTAGATTTTTTATTCTTAATCAGATTCTATGGTATTCTTTTCTTATCAACTTTGGATACATGTTAAGATGAGCATATACCAACCTTGTGACCACTTCCATTGCATACATCATAGATATTATCAAAAATTACAAATCTTTTTTTCATTATACAGATTCTTTTGGACCAGTGGATTTTTATTCTTCATTCCTATCTTGCTCCCCATTGATATGTGACTTCTTTGTGCTTTATTATTTAGAGGATTGTACCAAAAATCTTGTGAACATTTCATAAATCTATTGCAACACCAACATTGAACCACAAACCTTAATAATCTAATTTGTTTTGTATGGTATTTTTTAGTCTTCTTCACAAATTTTTGGGCTCTTCATGGGGAACTAGATTCCACACACTTTTTCTTATCCACCTTAGTCATGGTGGTAGTTTTCTTATCACCTTTATTCATTCATAATTTTTTAGGTTTTGTTTTCCAACCTTCACTATTTGTAAAAAATAGATTTAGAAACATTATTACAAGATGGTATGGATGGTACTTGTTTCTTCTAAAATTCTTATGATAGATTATTGAATGAAGTTAGGATATACTTATCACATGTTGGAGGTATTTTAACTATAGAATCATCCAGTTAGCATTGAGTGCCAGTAGAAATTTTCTCCTTTTATGAAGTCTCAATATGTGTCATCTCAATATTGGCCAATTGAACTTTCTAATCTAGACATTTTATATTGAGGATGATTTTATGATCTTTAATCATAATCAAATTATCTTCACAAGACTTATTTACTCTTTCAGCTTCATATTTATACATCTTAACTTTTTTATGAATCAAAGAGTCAAGTTCCTTGAGCTTTATGGAATTTTCTTCTAATTGAGAATTCTTGACATCAATTTTGTTTTTCAATTTATCTATAAGTTCATGTTTATTTTCTTCTAGATCCTCTTTCTTAGAAACTTCATTGATCCATTTTGAGGCACTTACTAAAAGTTCTCTCTTTAAATTTTCAGAGGCTCCAACCTTTCTGTATAGCTTCAAACATTCTAACATCTTTTGTTGCAAGATTTTCTCTATCATATTTGCTTCTTCTCTCAGCTATGTGATTTCTTCCTATATAAATTGAAAGACTCCACACACAATGGAGACTATTTCTATAGAAACACCATGAAGAATATCAAAAATCTAAAAACTAATATATCTTGGGAATTTGTAGGTTGATCATCACCACTTGTGATAAAATATTCATCTTGAGGACATTTTTCAAAAGTACTAACACATACCTCCTATTAAATTAAGGTAAGAAGGTTTTCCTTTTCCTTAGTGGAAACTTGAGCCACCTTCTCTTTACTTTCCAAGTATGATATATATTCATTGTTAGTAAGGCATGTATAACCAAATACTACCTCTTCTTTAGATAATAGGGACTTATTATTCAACTTTATTTTCTCTTTCTTTCTCCTTCTCATCATGATCATGGTAGAAATAGATTTTTTCTTAGAGATAGATGAATCTTCACCAAAACTAAACTTAATTGTTGACACAGGAAAGAAACTAAAATATTTTAAAGAGAATATCTTCAATGTAGAGAATCCAACAGAGATAAACCTTCCCTCTAATACCACTTTAAAGGAACAATTTGGGATATTCCTAACAATGAGAGGGGGGTGAATCAGTGTTGGAGACTTTTTTAATCCAATCAAAACTTTTTATCCCTTTACCTCTTTGACTTTGTAAGACCTTGATTCTGTTATTATTTTTCTATGTCTTATGCAAGTATATAAAATATGTAAAGATACTACATGATATTTTTTACAAGGTTCATCACTTTGGTTACTTACTCAATAGAAGGAAGGTAACCCTTCTTACCTCTTCCCAGCATCAAATCAAAAGTTGCACTTTCATCTTCTTATATCGGTCACAATAATATGAATGTGTTATGGACTGATGATCAATGAATTGTTCCTAACCCAAGTGATGAAAAACTAAATATATATTTTTCATACAATTATTCTTCAACCTATGATCTTTGACACACAATAATATGTAATAGAGTAATAGTGTCTTGATCTCTTTCTATTTCAATGCAAAACAGACCGCACTGAATCTTCTTCTTCAAACCTTTCTAGAATCATAGACTTATTTTTTATTATTGAAATAATAAAATATAATCTCAGCTTATTATCATCACAATCAATTCATTTTCTTTGATACATAATATCAATCAGTGAATTCAGTATTAGTTCTATGGTCTTTTATAAAAGAAATATAAATAATGTTCAATATCAGTTTCTCAATCAATCAAATGCATGATTAAATTATTCTTCCTTATTCTAATGAAATCTCAGCTTCACTTAATTAATAATACCTCACTATTTCATGTGATCTTAACTTCATGAAATTGTTTCATGGAACTTTCATGAAAACATATATCACTTATATATATATACATATATATATTATTTTATATGCTATATTTCTTGTGTCTTGTTTTTTTTCTTTTTTAACTGCACACCGCCTTGCACAAAAATGGTTTCTGGTATTTCAATGTGTTTCACTGCATGTGCATACAAGTATTATTCTTCATCACTAAGGTGAAAACATGCACAACTAGGTCAGTTCCTCTAGTTCTCTTTGCACAAACCCGAATGGGTATAGATCATTGTTCTACTTATTCACACACACTAGAGTAGATGAGTGGTATCTATTTTCATAGTGTATACACAACCACATAATAGTTGAATTTTCTTCACTTACTCTTTCAAAAAACACCACAGTGTACATTTTTTTTTCTTTAATTTCCATCGTGTATCAACCAGATACACAATGTATTTATGTAAGGTTTTTATACACGGATCAGTTTCATGTAACATAGTGTGACTGAACAACTCATGCAATGGTTTACATCTCTATTTATCTTTGTGTGGGAGAATAGTATTTTATAAAATCAAGAATGGTATATCAACCTCTTTGTGAAACACTGGAGTGCGTGAGTTGCATATCAAGTGGTTGCAATTCTTATTTGTAAAAGAAACTACTTTATAGAGAAACCACGTGCAAATAGAGATGTATGGAAATCCTTCACACTATATATGAACATGGAACACCCAAATTCGTGATTAAAAAGAGTCTTGAATAACTCTTTTACTTTATGTGAATGGAAGCTTGGAGTAGTGCTCTGTTTTTCTAATAAAACAAGATCACTCGAAAATAATGTGAGCGGAAACTTCACTGCACCTTGTCTCGGTGCCTCGGTATTTATAGAGATGTTTTCACCACCTCTAATAATTTAATCACCAAATAAAATCCCCAAAAATCATTCTATGATAATCATCCCTTTGAATTCCTGAAGGACTTGGTCTTTGAAATATTAAAATGATCAGGTTCAAATGATACTGAATATATTGGAGTCTTTTCTTTGTGATCTCACTGCAATTCACATCCCCACTTCCTATGTGATGAGACCTTTTCTATTTATGATGAATAAATCAAGTTCATGAAATCATAAACTCATGAAAAGCATCTTCCTAAACTCATGATGATCAACCATAGCGATTAACTTCTTGAACGGCCTCCTGTAACTATGTTTGCAGTTCGGCCAAGGAATCTTCATATAAATCATGAAATTGAAGTCATGATTATTTTGTTCATGTTTTTATCATAATTTAGACCTATATATGATCATGGAAGCATCAAGTTTGACCGATGGTGGTTCGGCCTTCTTCTCTGGAAAAACCAATATAGTCATCGAGTGGTAGGAGGAGAAATATGATAGTGCATTTCAAAAAATGTGCAACTTAATTAAATCATCAGCATTACTAAAAGAATTATTCAAGAATCAAATCCTTACCAGATAATGAATCCATAACAATTCTCTATGAATCACCTTTGAAACTTAAATTATTCAAACCATTATACTTAAGCACTTCATAAAAACTCCATTAACTTTTAAACTTCTTCATCATATTGACATCAATGAAATATTCATATTTAATTTAATACCATTTAAAACTAATGACAATAATTTATAACAAATAAAACTCATACATAAAGTGTCCTCTTCAATATACCCCTTTGTATTTGTTGGAAATACCTTCAAAGTTTCCTTTTAAATGAATGTGTCAATATGTGGATCATTATCTTCTCTCTCCCCTTTACTTTCTAGAATTTCATTTCACTTTCTCCCCCCCCTATTGAAAAGAAATAAATAGTACATGGGAATATGGTATCATTCCATACTTAAGAAATGTATTATACATCATTTCACTAAAGTCTACTTGATCCATGCTCGATGTAGAAAATAAGAGGATTTCATTTAGACAAAAAAGTTGTCCCTTACCAACTAATCTCGATACCTCATGAAATGAGAACACATACACTTGACTTCAAGGGTTATTTACTTTCATTCTAGGTTGAAGATACTAAATGTTATGTGAAACTTTTTAAGAATAGTCACTAGAAACTCTTGCACTCACATCAATAAATAGATCAAAAACATTCAAGTTCAATAAGTAGGATAAGTGGACTTGGTGCACTTCCACATTTATTATTCCATTTATTAATTCAATTTATCCCCCTTTGTAAAAATTTTGTTATTTTTGATAACCAAGGATGATATATTAAGAGAGACATGCCTTTGATAATGACATGATCTTTAAGTAATTTCCAAAATAATAAAGTTTGATACTAATTGAAATAATGATTCTAGAATATTATTCATCTTTCTTCATTTGTCTCCCCATCAAGGGAAACACTAATCAACATATTCATAATGATGAAACTCTTTAAGAATAAATTTCAAGATGTTATAATTTGGAGAATACACCAACTGGATCTTTAACATGTGATTGTCCAGATTGGATAACTTTCACAACTTCACCAAGGATGATCTTCTTGAACACTTGTTCTTAAGGATTCCAAAAATAAGATCATGTTGAGATGTTATATTCATTATCCTAGATATCTAAAATAGAACATCACATTATTGAACTTCATCAAAGATGATCCTACATAATATTTTTATTTGAATATCAATTGAAGAATCATTCAAGGATAGTGAATTCTTCATCTTTTCTATCAAGAATTGACAGCACTAACTATTTCTTAGGATCTCCCCCTGACAACATGATTCACCTTAAATTACCTACATTATAATCACAAATAAAATGAAAAAATGTTAAGGGAATAAGGTGGGCCTCCTTGCTTCATCAATGTGAACAACAAGGTTGAGATATTTTTCTCAACCAAGTTTCTCTATTTGATCCAGTCTTCATGCTTTCACATCTGAACATCTGTTCTAATTTATGTTGGGGTAACATGGATATCTTCAAATCATACTCTACATTGTGTGAAGAAATTTTCTTCTTAACATACTTCATAGATTATTCATTTTTTCAACTTTTAAGAACTACTTCTTATTCTGGTAGAAAAAGTAAATAACCTTTTTCAATGTGACCAGCTTTCTTACATATCTCACACAAAACTTCTTTAACATAAAAGTTGTATTTTATTTAAAAACCCTCATTCACATTATCTTCATAATGTGGAATATTTTATTTTTATTTTTCACTAGCCTTATCTTGTGAATCTTCAAGTTTCCTCATTCTTTCCAAATATTCTATCCAAATAACTAACATGTCATTAAGAATTATGGTAGGAAGTTTGTATCTTCCACATGGGTTCTTTTGAGTACCATCCTTTTTATAAATAGTTATTTTAGATGATGCACTTTTCTTCAACTTCTTGGATTTAGAGTCCAAGGTCTTCTCAACTTCCATGCATGAAATCTTCTCAGGGGAATTTGTGTTCATGTCATTTCTCTAATTTCTTCCTAAGGTAAATTTTTTATTCTTAACTGGATTTTGTGGTCTTCTTTTATTATTAACTTTGGATACATGTAAATATGATCATGTAACAACCTTGTGACCACTTACATTTCACAAATCATAAATGTTATCAAGTATTCTAAATATCTTTATAGTATACAGATTCATCTAGACCTGTGGATGTTTCTTCTTCATTTATGGATTACTCCCCCTTGATATGGGACTTCTTTGTGCTTTATAACCTTTATTGTTTGTAATAAAAGATTTAGAAACATTATTATAAGATGTTATGGATGGTACCTGTTTCCTCTCATCTAATTGTGATATATCATTGAATTAATTCATGATATTTTTATCACATGTTGGAGGTCTTTTGACTATAGAAACCTCCAATGAGCATTGAGTGCCAGCAGCAACTATCTCCTTCTTTTGTGAAGTCTCAATATGTGTCTTATCAAGATTTGACAACTGAACTACCAAATTTATACATTTCATATTGAGTATTATTTTCCAATATTAAATCATAATCATATTATCTTCATAAGCATTATTTATTCTTTCAACTTCATATTCATACAACTTAAATTTTTTCTGAATCAAAGAGTCAAGTTTCTTGAGATTCTTGAAATTTTCTTCCAATTGTGAATTCTTAACATCAATTTTGTTTTTCAATTTCTCCTTAAGTGCATGGTTATTTTCTTATAGAGATTATTTCTTAGAAACTTCATTGAGATATTTTTAGGTACTTAATGAAAGTTATCTCTTTAATTTTTCAGAGGATCCAACCTATCTGGAAAGCATCAAACATTCCGACATCTTTTATTTAAAGATTTTCTCCATAGTATCTTCTTCTTATCTTAGTTGGTTTATTTATTACCGCATAAATTGAAAGAATCCACACACAAGGGAGACTATTTCTATAGTAACACCATGAAGTATGATAACTCTGATCTTTTATTACACAATTAAACATAATTTATTACATAAAATTCACTTGATACAACATAAAAGATCAAGAGTTATAGTGTCTTCGGGGCTTAGGATCATAACATAACAACTTAAAACACGAAAAAAAATATCTTTATTGAAAAATTAATTTACATGACCACTACATTCCCTCATACTTATCATTGCATGGGATAACTTGAGGACATGCATAAGAAAAGGGTGAGCTATAAAGCCCAGTAAGAGAATAATCATGGAATAACATGAGGAATACAATACATGTTAGACAATAGGAATATAAATAGAGAACAAGAGAAGCATAAAAATAAAGGAATGATAAATAATTATAATCATAACATGAAAATGTGGCAACAACACTTAACATGGAATTAGAATGAGTCAAGGCTCATTGCACATGGAGCATGAGTAAACCCTCATTGCACATGAAGCACGAGTAAACTCTTTTTGCACTTGAATTAGCATGATTAAACACCCATTGCACATGAAGTATCATGATACTATACTTTACCCAATGCATTGGAGCGCTATAAGGGTGCACCCTTCTTAAACATTTCATTTCATGCATAAGTGTGCCACATGGATCATAAAACATTGAATCATTAAATGTAATATTTTATTCCACGATAAATGAACGTGGAATAAATACATAAAACTATTTAAACAATAAGTAAATGTGAATAAAGGTGAATACCCTTGATAGAGAAATGGGCATGGTATTCACTACACAATGACTTTGGCTTGGAAAAGCGCGGTGCAATTTCGGCAGCATAACGACATGACATAAGAACTCATAAAAACGGTTAATGAGCGAGAAAGGGGTGTATCATAATATTTACATGACATGGAAAGTAGGGGGTCATATAGATACATGTCCCAACAAATTTAATGGAATTTAGATTTATGGTACAAAATAATTGCATGAATGTAAATGAGGAGAGAGAAATTCCTTTCGGAATTTTGGCATAGTAATGGGTGTACATGGGAGGCATTTAATGAGAGATAAATTGGTCTCTCATAATTCAAAAATAAAAATGGAAGTATGGGGGAGGTTAGAAACTATGCCCTAACATTTATAATTGAAATTAAAAGGGAATAACAATTTAAAGAATATTGGAAAAAAATGAGAAAGGAAGAAAAAACCCTTACTTGGAAGTGTGCTTTAAAAGGCTTGAGTGAGGATTGATAGAGGCTTCTTGGGAGCTTGGGGAACCTTGGGAGGATTATAGAGAAAGGAGTGAAGAGTTTTGGCGAACTCAAAAGGCTTTGAGTGAGGAGGAAGTGAGAGCTTCGGTGGGTTTATATAGGAAAGGTGAGGGAATTCTTTATTATTTAGGTTTGGGACACCTCACATTAAACTAATCCAAACCACAAACTAGAACATGGATTTTGCCCATGGTTTTTGGAAAAGTGAAGTGGAAAACAATATTTTATAAGGCCAAAGTCCGAAATTCTTAAAATAATGGGGTTTCTTATGTGGAGGTGAGTCACACTCCCAAGTAAAACAATTTAAAAAGACAAGATGTTTAATAAGTCTTGAAGGGTCCATTAATGCTTTTTAAAATAAGTCAAATAAACCCAAAACCACATTATTTTAATTTTAAAACATATATTGGCCGAAAATAAAGCTTATATTATTTTATAATATCACTATTGGGTCATTATGATGTCATAAAACACATTATATATTTAAACGGTATTTAATTTTTACCCAAAAATTTGACTGTCTCAGAAAATTATGAAACATTCACCGTTGGATAATTTTGACGTCATGATTCGATAAATAATATTTATTTTATCTAAATAATTTTCTAAATATGTTAGTTTTAAATTTTAAAATAAAAAATGACATTTATCAAAAATTCATGGGTTTTGACAAAAATGGATTTCGAACCTTAATACAAATTACAATTGCATTCATAAAATTATACGATCATTTATATTTAATAAAAAATAATTTAATAATAATAATAATATTTTATTAAAATATTATTTAATTAAAAGATCCATTAATTCATCAAAATATATTTCTTAGTTGAACATTAACTAAAAATACTATTTGTGCTTTAAAAAACTATTTACAAGGTAACAATAATAAAATGAAAGTATATTCATTATTATATACAAAAATAATGTACATAAACATAGTTCTAAGGTCTTGTTACATAACCCCTTATAACACCCGCATAAGACCGAAGAGTAAGGTGTGCGATTGTGATAGACTCTTGGGGTATCTCGGATAACATTGCTTGGGTGGTAATCTCTATCAACTTCCACTTTTCTCATAGGTGGTCCTGCTCGAGATTAACATATTCAAGCTCAGCTTGGACTTGGTCAAGAGATAAGCCCAAAGACACGACCTTCTTTCTGAGCTCTGAAAAATGGGCTTTGTATGGGGCACGTCTACTTGATGAGGCCATCACTTTGTATGAGTAAATTCAAGCTCCGCTTTAGGGATAATTATTTTCAGACTAGGGTATAGGGAATAGGTTTTTAATTTAGGGGGTAATCTTTTAGGTTTTAGAGTTCAGTTATTAGGGTTTTCGATATAGTGTTTTGGGTCTAGGATTTAGGATTTTTTTTGTTCCATTTTGGGGTTTTGATTTTTGATTTCAGGGGTAGGGTTTATGTTTTAAGGTTTAGGGTTTAGAATTTTGATATTAGTGTATAGGGAATATTTTTTAGGCTTCAGGTTTCAGCTTTTAGTTTCTAGGGTTTAGAGATTAGGTTTTCGGATACTGGGTTTTAGGTCTAGGTTTTAGGATTTGTTTGGTATGGTTTTCGGGTTTAGGTTTATGATTTCAGGGTAGGGTTTAGGTTTTGAAGTTGAGGGATAATTATTTTGAGACTACGGTATAGGGAATAGGTTTTTAAGTTAGGGGGTCATCTTTTAGGTTTTAGAGTTCAGTTATTAGGGTTTTTGATATAGTGTTTTGGGTCTTGGATTTAGGATTTTTTTGTTTGGTTTTTGGGTTTTGGTTTATGATTTCATGTGTAGGGTTTCTTTTTTAAGGTTTAGGTTTTTAAAATTTTTGATATTAGGGTATGAGGAATATTTGTTTGTGTTCGGGGTTCAGCTTTTAGGTTTTAGGGTTTAGAGATTAGGGTTTCCGATATAGGGTTTTGGGTCTAGGTTTTAGGATTTTTTGGGTATGGTTTTGGCGTTTAGATTTATGATTTCAGGGTTAGGTTTTATGTTTTAATCTTTAAGGTTTATTATTTTGAGAGTATGGTATAGGGAACAGGTTTTTTGTTTTGGGGTTTATCTTTTAGGTTTTATAGTTTAGGTATTAGGGTTTTGAATATAGTGTTCTCAGTCTAGGATTTAGAATTTATTTGTTCGGTTTTGGGGTTTTGGTTTAAGATTTTAGGGCTAGGGTTTGTATTTTAATGTTTAGTGTTTAGAATTATGAGATTACGTTATCGAGAATATTTTTTTGGCTTTGGGGTTCGGTTTTTAGGTTTTAGGGTTTAGGGTTCATATTTTAGGATTTAGAGATCATGTATTAGGGTTTCAGATATAGTGTTTTGGGTCTAGGATTTAGGATTTATTTGTTCTGTGTTGTGGATTGGGTTTGTGATTTTAGGGGTAGGCCTTATCTTGTAAGGTTTAGTTTTTAAAATTTTGAGATTATGGTATGGGGAATACGTTTTTGGATTCGGGGTTCATATTTTAGGTTTTAGGGTTTAGAGTTTACGGTTTCAGATATAGGATTTTAGATCTAGGTTTTAGGGGGTTTTGGTATGGTTTTTGGGATTTGGTTTATGATTTCAGGTTTAGGTTTTAGGTTTTAAGTTTTAGGGTTTATTAGTTTGATATTAGGTTATAGGTAATATGTTTTTAGGTTCCAGGTTCATCTTTTAGGTTTTATAGTTCATGTTTTTGGGGTTTTAGATATAGTGTTTTGGGTATAGGATTTACTATTTTTTTTTTGTTAGATTTTGGGGTTCTGGTTTTCGATTTTTGGGGTGGGTTTATGTTTTAAGGTTTAGGGTTTATAATTTTTAGATTTTGGTATGGGGAATATTTTTTTGTCTTCGGGTTTTAGCTTTTAGTTATTAGGGTTTAGAGATTAGGGTTTCAGATTCTGGGTTTTAGGTCTGGGTTTTAGGATTTTTTTGTCATGGTTTTCAGGTTTAGGTTTATGATTTCAGGGTTAGGGTTTAGGTTTTAAAGTTTAGGGATAATTATTTTGAGACTAGGGTATAGGTAATAGGTTTTTAAGTTATGGGTTCATATTTTAGGTTTTAGAGTTAAGGTATTAGGGTTTCTGATATAGTGTTTTGGGTCTAGGATTTAAAATTTTTTTGTACAGTTTTTAGTTTTTGTTTTCTGATTTCATATGTAGGGTTTCTGTTTTAAGATTTAGGGTTTTACAATTTTGAGATTAGGGTATGGGGAATATGTTTTTGGGTTCTGGGTTTAGCTTTTTGGTTTTACTTTTTAGATATTTGGGTTTCAGATATTGGGTTTTGGGTCTAGGTTTTAGGATTTTTTTGGTATGGTTTTTGGGTTTAGGATTATGATTTCAGGGTTTGGGTTTAGGTTTTAATGTTTAATGTTTATTATTTTTTTAGGGTATAAGGAATATGTTTTTTGGTTTGGGGATTATCTTTTAGGTTTTAGAGTTTAGATATTAGAGTTTCAAATATATAGTTCTGGATCTAGGATTTAGGATTTTTTTTGTTCAGTTTTGGGGTTTTGGTTTATGTTTTAAGTGGTCGGTTTTGTGTTTTAATGTTTAGGCTTTAGAATGTTGATATTAGGGTATCAGGAAATTGTTTTTGGCTTCAGTTTTCGGCATTTATGGTTTAGGTTTTCGGGATTTGGGTTTCAGTTATAGGGTTTCAGGTCTAGGTTTTAAGATTTTTATTGGTTTGGTTTACGGATTTTGGTTTATGACTACAGGTTTAGGGTTTATATTTTAAGTTTTAGGGTTTATTATTTTTAGAGTAGGGTATAGGGAATAGGTTTTGAGGTTCTAGGGTTAACTTTTAGGTTTTAGATTTTAGGTATTATGGTTTCATATATAGTGTTTTGGGTCTAGGATTATGGATTTTGTTTCGGTTTTGGGGTTTTGGTTTATGATTTTAGGGGAAGGGTTTATGTTTTAAGGTTTAGGGTTTAGAATTTTGAGACTAGGGTAGGGGAATATTTTTTTTGGTTTAGGGTTTAGATTTTTGGTTTTAGGGTTTAGAGATTAGGATTTTAGATATAGGGTTTTAGGTCTTGGTTTTAGGATTATTTTGTTATGGTTTTTAGGTTTAGGTTTATGATTTCAGGGTTAGGGTTTAGGTTCAAAGGTTTGGGGTTTATTATTTGGATAATAGGGTATAGGTAATAGGTTTTTTGGTTCAAGGGTCAGCTTTTAGGTTTTAGAGTTCTGGTATTAGGCTTTTTGATATGGTGTTTTGGGTCATGGATTTAGGATTTGTTTTGTTCGGTTTTTTGGTTGTGGTTTATGATTTTAGGGGTATTGTTTATTTTTTAAGGATTTTGGTTTATGATTTTGATATTAAGGTATAGAGAAGATGTTTTTGGCTTCTAGTTTTATAATTTATGTTTTAGGGTTTCGGATATAGGATTTTACGTCTAGGTTTTAGGATTTTGTTGGTATTGTTTTCGGGTTTAGGTTTATGATTTCAGGGTTACAGTTTATGTTTTAATGTTTAGTGTTTACTATTTTGAGATTAGGGTATAGGTAATTTTATTTTCGGTTTGGGGTCATCTTTTAGTTTTTAGAGTTCTGGTACTGGGGTTTCAGATATGGTGTTTTGGGTCTTGGATTTAGGATTTTTTGTTCAGTTTTAGGGTTTTGGTATACAATTTTAGCGGTAGGGTTTATATTTTAAACTTTATGTTTTATAATTTTGATATTATGGTATATGGAAGATGTTTTTGGCTTCGGGGTTCAGTTTTTAGGATTTAGGGTTTAGATATTAGGGTTTTTGATATAGGGTTTTCGGTCTAGGTTTTAAAATTTTTTTTGTTATGGTTTTCGGGTTTAGGATTATGAGTTCAGGGTTATGGTTTAGGTTTTAAGGTCTAGGGTTTATTATTTTGATATTGGGGTATTGGTAATCAATTTTTAGGTTTGGGGATCGTCTTTCCGATTTTACTAATCAGGTATTAGGGTTTCAGATATAGTGTTTTGGGTCTAGGATTTAGGATTTATTTGTTCGGTTTTGTGGATTGGGTTTGTGATTTCGGGGGTAGGGTTTATAATATAAGGTTTAGGGTTTAAAATTTTGAGATTTTGGTATGAGGAATTCGTTTTTGGCTTCAGGGTTCAGATTTTTGGTTTTAGGGTTTAGAGTTTAGGGTTTTAGATATAGGATTTTAGATCTAGGTTTTAGGGTTTTTTGGTATGGTTTTCGGGATTTGGTTTATGATTTCTGGTTTAGGGTTTAGGTTTTAAGGTTGATGGTTTATTTTATTGAGATTAGGGTATATGGATTAGTGTTTTAGGTTCCAGGGTCCTCTTTTTGGTTTTAGAGTTCAGGTACTTGGATTTCAGATATAGTGTTTTGGGTCTAGGATTTAGGATTTTTTTTGTTCCATTTTGGGCTTTTGGTTTTTGATTTCAGGGGTAGGGTTTATGTTTTAAGGTTTAGGGTTTATAATTTTTATATTAGTGTATAGGGAATATTTTTTGGGTTCGGGTTTCAGCTTTTAGTTTCTAGGGTTTAGAGATTAGGTTTTCGGATAATGGGTTTTAGGTCTAGGTTTTGGGATTTTTTTTCGTATAGTTTTCGTGTTTAGGTTTATAATTTCAGGGTAGGGTTTAGGTTTTGAAGTTTAGGGATAATTATTTTCAGACTAGGGTATAGGGAATATGTTTTTAAGTTACGGGGTCATCTTTTAGGTTTTATAGTTTAGTTATTAGGGTTTCCGATATAGTGTTTTGGGTCTAGAATTTAGGATTTTTTTTGTTCCGTTTTGGGGTTTTGATTTTTGATTTCAGGGGCAAGGTTTATGTTTTAAGGTTTTGGGTTTATAATTTCGATATTAGTGTATAGGGAATATTTTTTAGGCTTCAGGTTTCAGCTTTTAGTTTCTAGGGTTTAGAGATTAGGTTTTCAGATACTGGGTTTTAGGTCTAGGTTTTAGGATTTTTTTTGGTATGGTTTTCGGGTTTAGGTGTATGATTTCAGGGTAGGGTTTAGATTTTGAAGTTGAGGGATAATTATTTTGAGACTACGGTATAGGGAATAGGTTTATAAGTTAGGGGGTCATCTTTTAGGTTTTAGAGTTCAGTTATTAGGGTTTTTGATATAGTGTTTTGGGTCTTGGATTTAGGATTTTTTTTGTTCGGGTTTTGGGTTTTGGTTTATGATTTCATGTGTAGGGTTTCTTTTTTAAGGTTTAGGTTTTTAAAATTTTGATATTAGGGTATGGGGAATATTTTTTTGGGTTCGGGGTTCAGCTTTTAGGTTTTAGGGTTTAGAGATTAGGGTTTCCGATATAGGGTTTTAGGTCTAGGTTTTAGGATTTTTTTTGGTATGGATTTTGGGTTTAGATTTATGATTTCAGGGTTAGGTTTTATGTTTTAATCTTTAAGGTTTATTATTTTGAGAGTATGGTATAGGGAACATGTTTTTTGTTTTGGGGTTAATCTTTTAGGTTTTATAGTTTAGGTATTAGGGTTTTGAATATTGTGTTCTCGGTCTAGGATTTAGAATTTATTTGTTCGGTTTTGGGGTTTTGGTTTATGATTTAAGGGGTAGGTTTTGTGTTTTAATGTTTAGGGTTTAGAAAATTGATATTAGGGTATCAGGAAAATGTTTTTGTATTCAGTTTTCGGCTTTTAGGTTTTAGGGTTTAGGGATTTGGGTTTCAGGTATAGGGTTTCTGGTCTAGGTTTTAAGATTTTTATTAGTATGGTTTACGGGTTTTGGTTTATGACTACAGGGTTAGGGTTTATTTTTTAAGTTTTAGG